>JBBDGP010002851.1:0-567500 GCA_037952835.1 Lithobates septentrionalis | reverse complement strand
TATATAGTTATAGTTATAGTTATAATTAAATAAAAAAAAAAAAGGGAGTTTTTTTTTTTTTAATCATAATCCTATTTCCTACATTTTCACAGTTTTGGTACTTAGCGATGCTTGCTTTAACTTAGCCAGTAATGTCAGAAAACCAACACCAAACACATTCCATATCTAATTGTCTATCTACACAACATAGCAACAAAGCCGCACCAGATACTCTTCTACCCTCTCCAGGGCTGCTAAGCAACAGGTTTAAATGGTGGCTCATTGACCCCCCACTTTTTCCCTCTCTTCACTCTTATTTCCCTTTAATAATTGCAGGAAATGCGATTTAAATAATACATGCACCAGGAATAAAAGCGAGCGGACAATTGCAACATTATTAGAACAAATTATAGGTCCCTTTCTTCCTGTTTTCTACCGTGTCCTATTTTATTATGTTTTTTTTGTCTGTAATTGGAGTGTAAAGACAGAATTACGGTGAATAGCCACCGCTTACAATGTAGGCTTGACAATCAGGCTTTATAATGCATTATGCAATTTTTTTTCCCCCCTGAGCTCATGATTCTAGTATTTTTAAAGTGTTCCCAGACCTCTTATATGGGAAGATAAATGTGTTGTATTGATATCCAACAAACAAGGGCTGCCAGACAGTCGTATAAATATCATATTTACATGGGCTCTCTGCTATTTTGTGCAATCACTTGTGGAGAATGATGGGACGAGGCGTACCGGATTGTAGAGTATCCAACGTCTGTAGGGTGATTGGGACAGAAATAATCAGGAGGTAAATGCTTTCTTAAGGAAAGAGTATATTAAAATGAATGCACATTATTTACAGTAAGGGGAACCTTCCCTTAGAAATGCACACTGTACATTACATACTCCTGACCATTGCACATTATAAGCTCTACTGTATATTGCAGTAGTATATACAGTGAGGGAAAAAGTATTCGATCCCCTGCTGATTTTGTAGGTTTGCCCACTGACAAAGAAATGATCAGTCTATAATTTTAATGGTCGGTTTATTTTAACAGTGAGAGACAGAATTAAAGCAAAAATATCCAGAAAAACGCATTTCAAAAAAGTCATAAACTGATTTGCATTTTAATGAGTGAAATAAGTATTTCATCCCCTATCAATCAGCAAGATTTCTGGCTCCCAGGTTCTTCTATACAGGTAATGAGCTGAGATTAGAAGTACTCTCTTAAAAGGAGTGCTCCTAATCTCAGCTTGTTACCTGTATAATAGACACCTGTCCACAGAAGCAATTAATCAATCGGATTCCAATCTCTCCACCATGGCCAAGACCAAAAAGCTGTCCAAGGATGTCAAAGATTGTAGACCTACACAAGGCTAGAATAGGCTACAAGACCATCGCCAATCAGCTTGGTGAGGGCGTGACAACAGTTGGTGTGATTATTCGCAAATGGAAGAAACAAAATAGCTGTCAATCTCCCTCGGTCTGGGGCTCCATGCAAGATCTCACCTTGTGGAGTTTTAATGATCATGAGAACAGTGAGGAATCAGCCCAGAACAACACGGGAGAATCTTGTCAATGATCTCAAGGCAGCTGGGGCCATAGTCACCAAGAAAACAATTGGTAACACACTACGCTGTGAAGAACTGAAATCCTGCAGCGCCAGCAAGGTCCCCCTCCTCAAGAAAGCACATGTACAGGCCTGTCTGAAGTTTGCTAATGAACATCTGAAGGATTCAGAGGAGAACTGGGTGAAAGTGTTGTGGAGAGATGAGACCAAAATTGAGCTCTTTGGCATCAACTCAACTCGCCATGTTTTGAGGAGGAAAAATGCCGCCAATGACCACAAGAATACCATCCCCATCATCAAACATGAAGGTGGAAACATTATGCTTTGGGGGTGTTTTTCTGCTAAGGGGACAGGACAACTTTACCGCATCAAAGGGATGATGGACGGGGCCATGTACCATAAATTCTTGGGTGAGAACCTCCTTCCTTCAGCCAGGGCATTGAAAATGGGTCGTGGATGGGTATTCCAGCATGACAATGACCCAAAACACATGGCCAAGGCAACAGGAGTATCTCAAGAAGAAGCACATTAAGGTCCTGGAGTGGCCTAGCCAGTCTCCAGACCTTAATCCCATAGAAAATATGTGGAGGGAGCTGAAGATTCGAGTTACCAAACATCAGCCTCAAAAACCTTAATGACTTGGGGAGGATCTGCAAAGAGGAGTGGGACAAAAATCCCTCCTGAGATGTGTGCAAACCTGGTGGCCAACTACAAGAAACGTCTGACCTCTGTGATCGCCAACAAGGGTTTTGCCACCAAGTACCAAGTCATGTTTTGTGAAGGTGTCAAATACTTATTTCACTCATTAAAATGCTAATCAATTTATAAAATTTTTTAAATGCTTTTTTCTGAATATTTTTGTTGTTATTCTGTCTCTCACTGTTAAAATAGACCGGCCATTAAAATTATAGACCGATCACTTCTTTGTCGGTGGGCAAATGTATAAAATCAGCAGGGGAGCAAAACGGAAAATTGTATACTCACCTTTCCGTAATTTTCCTTTCCTGACGCATCTTCATGGCAGCATACACGTTGGGTTGTGACTCCGCCTCCACAACCTGATAGGACCACATAGCTATAAATTAGAGAGTAGGCACCTGCCCCAGTATTCTCCGTAAATATATACACATGTCACCTCAGAGGGTGGGTGATTGTATGCTGCCATGAAGATGCGACAGGAAAGGAAAATTACGGAAAGGTGAGTATACAATTTTCCGTTTTCCTGTCGCATCATGGCAGCATACACGTTGGGGAGTAACTCGCCAAACTGGGTGGGAGTGCAAAAAAAATCAAATTTATTGACAAGGAACAGAAGAATTAGCCTGTATGACGGCCCTCCCAAATTCCACTGCTGCTAAGCGTGCAGCGTCTATTTTGTAATGGGAAATGAAGGTGTTTCTTGAAGACCAAGTGGCCGCTCTACAAATGGTTTCCGCCGAAACTTTACAGTAAGCTGCCCATGAAGTAGCCATTGCCCTGGTGGAATGCGCTCTAAGGTCTTCCGGGATTTGCAAGGTGCTTAAGGAGTAGGTCTTTTTGATAGTTTTCACGAGCCATGAGGCGATGGTACGGGCAGAGGCTGCCTGGCCCTTCCTGAACCCATGTGGGATGACTAAAAGGTTCTCGCATCTCCTGAACGACTTGGTCACCGAGAGGTAATGCAGAACGTTGCCCCTAACATCCAGGGGATGAGGAACGCCCTGATCTGTGTTCAAAGCCGGGAGGTCAATCTCCTGGTTAAAGTGAAATGCAGAAGAGACCTTTGGGATAAACTTGTCTGAAGGTTTTAGGGTTAACCTGTCTGGGTAAATCATCAGGTATGGTTCCTTGATAAGTAAGGCTTGCATTTCCGAGACCCTCTTCGCTGAAGTGATGGCAATTAGGAATGAGACTTTTAGAGTCAGGTCCCAGAGGGAGGTATCTTCAAGAGGGGAGAATGGTTCTCCGGATAGAATTTGCAGGACAGTTGATAGGTCCCATGTTGGAAATGAAGGCTTTCTGGGAGGCCTTAGCTTCAGGCATGCTTTCTGGAACTGAACTACAAGAGGGTTGAGTGCCCATATAACCCCTGTCAGAGCAGAGATGGCAGAGACTTGGACCTTTAGGGTGCTAGATCTAAGGCCTTTGTCTAGGCCTGACTGCAGAAACTCAAGCACTTGTATTGCTGATGGGGAAGACGGATCCCAACCTTGTTCCTGAGCAAAGGAAGAGAACTTCCCCCAGACTCTCTCATAGGTGTAATTCGTGGAAGATTTCTTGGCTAAAAGCAGGGTTTCGACTACCTTCTGTGAACAGCCCTGATCTAGGAACCTAGACCTTTCAGTCTCCAGGCTGCTAGGTGCAATCTCTCTGGATTCGGATGCAACAGCTGGCCCTGGGTTAGTAGATCCGTTGTCACCGGAAGAGGAATTGGATCCGCTGTGCTCAGTTGCAGGAGGGTGGTGAACCAAGGCCTCCGTGGCCAGAAGGGAATCACAGCCAGTACTAGAGCTGCTGAGTGTTTGAGCCTCAGAAGGAACTTGGCAATCAGTGGCGTTGGTGGAAAAATATAACCTAGGCGAAAGTTCCAGGTATGCTGGAGACAATCCATTCCCTCCGCTGAGGGGAAGGGGTTCCTCGACAGAAACCTTTGACATTTCCTGTTTTCTGGTGTTGCTGCGAGGTCTATGTCTGGATGACCCCATGTCTGGCATATGAGGGCGAAGGCCTGCGGGCTTAGACACCACTCGTTGTTGGAAACGAATGTTCTGCTGAGAGAGTCCGCCAGTTCGTTCTGAATTCCCGGAATATACGTCGCCTTCAGGTCCTGCAGATTCAGTTGAGCCCACTGTATCACCGGACCAACTTCCCGCATCATGGAGATGCTCTTGGTACCCCCCTGCCTGTTGATGTAGGCCACAGCCACTCGGTTGTCCATTTGGATTAGGACCTGTTTCCCTCTCAGAAGAGAGCTGAATGCCAAGAGGGCTTGGAAGGCTGCCTTCATCTCTAGGACGTTTTACACAACATCTCTGGTTCTGAAGTGCCAGCGGCCCTGAGCTGCATAATGTAGGTAGTGTGCCCCCCATCCCTCCAGACTGGCGTCCGAAGTCACTACCTCCTGATGGAGAGTGACTATCTGTTTGCATCTGCTGAGGTTGCCGGGGTGGATCCACCACCGTAGAGATAGTCTGGCTTCTTCCGAGATGCGAATCGGTTGGGACATGGACCATCCGTCCCACTGGCACAGGAAGGAGGCTTGCAGAGGTCTGGTATTCCATTGCGCCCACCTGACCATTGGAATGGTTGCTGATAAGGACCCCAGCAGGCTGAGGTATGCTCTGGCCGGTAAGTATGATGCTGGAACCACATCTTTCACCTTCTGAACTAGTAGGGACAACTTTTCCCTCGGTAGTTCTACCGTGTTGGCCCGGGTGTCCAGCTCGGCTCCCAGGAAGACCATCCTTTGGGTAGGCTGAATGTTGCTCTTCTGACAGTTGATTATCCAACCCAGACTCGTTAGGGTGGAAACTAAGATCTCGCGATGTTGCACGAGTGATTCCTGGCTGTTTGAGAGGAGAAGAATGTCGTCCAGGTAATGGTGGACCCTTAGACCCTTCTCCCTCAAAAAGGCTATTACCGGCAGCAGAACCTTTGTAAATGTTCTGGGTGCCGTAGAGATCCCGAAAGGGAGGCTTCGAAATTGAAATTGTTCCTGGCCCACCGAGAACCGTAGGAACTTCTGGAATGCCATGTGAATTGGAATGTGTAGGTAGGCATCCTGGAGATCTATGGAGAGCATCCAGTCTCCCAAGTTTATGGCCTGGAGGATAGACTGCAGGCTTTCCATCCTGAACGACTCCACTTTGATGGACCTGTTGAGTTTCTTCAGGTCTAGAACCGGCCGAAAGTCCCCTGACTTCTTCTTGACGAGGAATAGTGGAGAATAGAATCCTCTGCCTCGTTGTGTTGGCGGAACCTCTGTTATCGCTTGCTTTTGAAGCAGCTCTAGGATATAGGTTAGAAGGGATAACCTCTTCTCTCCGGGAGGAGGAATACGGGTTGGGTAGAAGTGATCTCTTGGGGGTCGATTTTTGAAGGCCCATCTGTGGCCGAAACTGACGGTGGCCAGGGTCCAGGTATCGTGTATGGTTTCCGTCCAAACCAGCCTGAAACTGAAAAGCCTTGCTCCCACTACTGCTGGCCGGACGGGCGCACCTTCAAAAAGGCTTCTGGTCACTGGGAGCGGAGGTCTTAGGTTTTTGGAATTTCATAAAGGAAGTTTGAGGGTTCTTCCAGTTCCTTCTATACTCCTTCTCTGGTCTGTACGCTTTCGCGTCTCTATACCTTTCTGGGAGATTCCGCTTAAAAGGAGGAGGTCTCTGTTTGGGCCTCCTATCTGAGGGAATGAGCCCGGATTTTCCACTAGTTACCTTGGAGATGGCCGTATCTAATTTTGTCCCGAAAAGGTGCTCACCGTCAAACGGAATACGGCACCAGTTGGACTTGGATGCCGGATCCGCCGTCCAGGGCTTTAGCCACAAAGCTCTTCTGGCCATCACTGAGGCCAACATAGACTTTGAAGCAGACCTGATAGTGTCAACTGAGGCCTCAGCCACGAAATCACCAGCCAGGCTTAACTCTTGTAATGCCTTCACAATTTTCTCTTGGTCTGCCCCCTCTAATACCAGCTTCTCCGTGTTTGAAGACCAACTCGAGATGGCCCTTCCTACTGCCGCGAGGCGCCATCTTGGAGACTGGAAAACAGCTTAGCAGCGCCCAGAGAGCCGTACTGCGCATGCGCGAGGACGCCGAGAACGCTCGGCGGTCCCCCACAGCACTGCATGGACCACAGAGCCCAGTAGGACACCCCAGGTATGCCGGAAAGGGAAAGGGGGAGAGGGGGGGGGGGGGGACATGGAGACCGCTGCACACAATGAAGCCTGTTTAAGGCTTACTTTCTTGAGGCCATATAGATGGTTCCCTGGCCAATCCTCCAGCAAGCCTGTTTAAGGCTTTTGCGGGCTGTTTGCACTTGAAGCCTGTTTAAGGCTTGTCTTCTGGCAACAGTTTAAGATGAGATGAGTGCCCCTGAGACCACCAGAGTGGGGCTCCTTCCATTTAGCTCGTTTAGAGGCTGTACAAGAAGGACTTCCACCCAGGAGAGGCTAGAACCTGGCTGGGGCGAAGCGGTAAGGGGGTGCTGATCCGTGCGTCCTGACAGGTGAGGAAAAATAAGAGAATACTGGGGCAGGTGCCTACTCTCTAATTTATAGCTATGTGGTCCTATCAGGTTGTGGAGGCGGAGTCACAACCCAACGTGTATGCTGCCATGATGCGACAGGAAATACTTTTTTCCCTCACCGTATTGTAATCTGTACATTGCATACTTCTGACCATTGCATGTTGTAAACTGTGCTGTATATTGCAGTAGTATATATTGTACACTGTACATTACATACTCCGGACCACTGAAGGCTGTAAGCTTTGCTGTACATTGCATACCTCTGACCACCAGCAAAAATCCCACCCTGGAAAACCGCCTGCCTTTACACGCACATGAACTTTAATGGAATCCCAAGCTTAGTCCGTAGGGTTCAATATTGAGTTGCCCCCCCCCCTCATCCATGTCTTAATGGAATTTTGGACAATTTCATGCTCCCAACTTTGTTGGAACAGTTTGGGGACGGACCCTTCCTGTTCCAACATGACTCCTCCCCCTGCAAAAAACGCACCCTGGAAAATCTCCTTAAGGCCCCCGCAAAAACACCTTCCCCTCACTTTCCTCACAACAAAAATCCCCCCCCCCCCCCCCAGAACAAATCAAATCTCCCAGTCAAGGGCCCCTTGGCTCTCTGCCATTCTGCAGTCTGTACTGCTATGTAGTATTGCCTACTTGGCCTAAGCATTCTCACCAAATGACATTAGCAGTTTATAGTGCCCCCCCCCCCCCCCAATTCATCTCTTGTTATTGTTAATTACTTTGAGAGAAAAAAATCCCAGTTTAATCCCCATTTGATTGTTTGATTGCCGCCATAACTAACCCATGTGAGTTTTACGATCCAAAACCTCGGCTAGCCATTCCAGACACAAGAACTGGCTCTGACGTTTTGGCTTTTATTCCTCATGTGTTCCCAATTATTTATGATCCTCATTACCACTTCCCAGACCCTTCCTGCAAGCGTCCAAATGTTGGCCGAACTCCGGTGAACTTCTGGTTGGAGGGGGAGACTCTCGATAAATCGTTAGTGAGTTGGACGCTCTCCGCGATCGGAGATTCAGAAAAAAAACAAGGCTTTTTTCCTTCCTTCCCATCTCTTCCCCTTGCTGTGTGTGTGTCAGGCCCATAAATCTTTATTTCTCCTCTAAATTAAACCATTTTGTAAGTTTAGCCGCCTCAAGTTGGCCTTGGAAATCGATGTGATGATGCAGAGCCCGTGGGTGATCATAATAGTAAAATTGATTAGGACGCAAACAAATAAAAGGACTGCACAGAGGAGGCATAATTTAGATCTGTCGCCGTTCTCCTACAATGACCCTGGATGCCATTCAGAGAATTAAAGAGGCACCCCGAATTAGGAATTTCACCTGCTGGCAACCGAGGGGCTTATGTATCAAGGTGTTCTATTACAGGATTTCTGAAGTGAAAAAGAAGGGGGGGAAATGAGTATTCTGATATGAAAGTGTGGGGGTGGGGGTGGGGGTGAGGTGATGTAAAGGGGGGGAGGGGTTTCTTCTCTGGGTCGTACTTTTTCCCTAGATGCGTTATTTTACCCTGTTTCCCCGAAAATAAGACCTAGCGTGATTGTCAGTGATGGCTGCAATATAAGCCCTACCCTCCAAATAAGCCCTACCCTGTTTCCCCGAAAATAAGCCCTACCCTGAAAATAAGACCTACAAGGACTTATTTGGGGGGTAGGGCTTATATTGCAGCCATCACCGACAATCACGCTAGGTCTTATTTTCGGGAAAACAGGGTACATTTAGAAACATTGAAGTTGAAGTGTGACCTTGGCCTGCCCTCTACCTTGACACCACTACCTTTTAAATCTGCCCTATGGGTCCTGTTTTTTTTTATTCCCTGCAAAGCAGGGAAAAAAAACAGCAAGATCACGTAGTAAAGCAGCACATAACACACACCGTAAACATTGTTAGGCCCACATTTAACCCCTTAATGTTACTCCTTCCCAGCCAGTGTCATTAGTACAGTGACAGTGTATAGTATTAGCAGTGATCACTGTACTAGTGTCACTATTCATTTCAGTGTCAGTTAGTCAGTGTACCCCCCCCAGCCAGTGTCAGATTGACCGCCATACTATCAAGGACATACTTGATATGTTTTAGAGCAGAAAATAAAAAATATTATATATATATATATATATATATATATATATATATATATATACAGTATATATATTTCTTTTAATTTCTAGTCTTTTTTCATTTAAATCTCAAAAAATAAAAAAACCCAGAGGTGATAAAATACCACCAAAAGAAAGCTATATTTGTGTGAAAAAAGATGATATAAATTTCATTTGCGTACAGCGTTGCACGACCGCGCAATTTCCAGTTAAAATAGCACAGTGCCAAATAGCAAAAAATGCCCTGGTCATGAAGGGAGTAGAACCTGCTGTGTTGTCAATGGCAACAGCTGACTGCAGATAGATGCTAGAGCTATGCATTTCTTCAGCCAGATGGTGAGACCAACAACAGGCAGTATTAGAGACAGCACGCTGAAGGCCAAATTGAGCACAGAGTCCAGGATCGAGACAGGTAGCGATAGACTGACAATAGCCGAGGTAACAAGCTAACGATCAGGATAAGTATGATCAGCTGGACACAACTCCAGTCCAAATAGATCACTGGGAGATCAGAGACATGAACTGTCACACAAAGCCAGCCTTCTACGGACATGGTTTGACCAGTTGAGTTGTCTACACAGACCCTCAACCCTACTGAACACCTTTAAGATACATTGAAACATCAGTTGTGAGCCAGGTGTTCTCCTCCAACATCAGTACCTGACCTCACTAATTACATCAACCCTACTGAACACCTTTGGGCTGAATTTGAATGCCAATTGTGAGTCGAGTCTTCTCATCCAACATCAGTACCTGATCTCAACCCTAGTCAACACTTTCGGGATGAATTAGAATGCAGACTGTGGGCCAGGTCTTCTCCTTCAACATCAGGACCTGACCTCACAAATGTCCTCAACCCCACTGAACATCTTTGGGATAAATTAGAACACCAACTGCGGTAAAGGTCTTCTCCTCCAACATCAGGACCTGACCTCACAAATGTCCTCAACCCTACTGAACATCTTTGGGATAAATTAGAACACCAACTGCGGTAAAGGTCTTCTCCTCCAACATCAGGACCTGATCTCACAAATGTCCTCAACCCTACTGAACATCTTTGGGATAAATTAGAACACCAACTGCAGTAAAGGTCTTCTCCTCCAACATCGGGACCTGATCTCACAAATGTCCTCAACCCTACTGAACATCTTTGGGATAAATTAGAACACCAACTGCGGTAAAGGTCTTCTCCTCCAACATCAGGACCTGATCTCACAAATGTCCTCAACCCTACTGAACATCTTTGGGATAAATTAGAACACCAACTGCGGTAAAGGTCTTCTCCTCCAACATCAGGACCTGATCTCACAAATGTCCTCAACCCTACTGAACATCTTTGGGATAAATTAGAACACCAACTGCGGTAAAGGTCTTCTCCTCCAACATCAGGACCTGATCTCACAAATGACTTAAACTCTACTGAACACCTTTGGGGTGAATTGGAATGCCAACTGTGAGCCAGGTCTTCTCATCCAACATCAATACCTGAACTCATAAATTACCTCAGCTTTGCTAAACACCTTTGGGATAAATTAGAACACCAATTGTGGGCCAAGTCTTCTCTTCCAACAACAGTACCTGACCCCACAAATTACCTCAACCCTTCTAAACACCTTTCAATTGCATTGGAATGCCAATTGTGATCCAGGTCGTCCTATCCAACATCAGTATCTGATCTCAACCCTACCAAACATCTTTTGAATGAATTGGAATGCCAATTGTGAGCTGGGTCTTTTCCTCCAACATCAGTACGTGATCACATAAAGTACCTACAATACTGAACACCTTTGGATTGCATTGAAACAGCAATTGTGAGCCAGGTCTTCTTATTCAGGACCTAACCTCACAAATGATCTCCACCCTACTGAACTCCTTTTGGATTAATTGGAATGCCATTTGTGAGCCATGTCTTCTTATCCAACATCAGTATCTGGTCTCATAAATGGGCACAAATTCCCACAGATACCTTCCAAAATTTTAAGGAAATCATTGCCGGGAAATGTGGAGGCTGCTATAGCCACAACAGTGGGCCAACTTCATAATGGCCATGGTTTTGGAATGGGATGTCTCTATCTTTCTTCACTATATTACCAAAAGTATTGGGACGCCTTTACATGCACATGAACTTTAATGGCATCCCAGTCTTAGTCCGTAGGGTTCAATATTGAGTTGGCCCCCCCTCATCCATGTCTTAATGGACCTTGCTTTGTGCACTTTTCCCAAACCATTTAGTTGAGGGGGGATTATGGTGTGGGGTTTTTTTTTTTCTGGGGTTGGGCTTGGCCCCTTAGCTCCAGTGAAGGGAAGTCTTAAGGCGTCAGCATACCAAGGAATTTTGGACAACTTCATGCTCCCAACTTTGTTGGAACAGTTTGGGGATGGCCCCTTCCTGTTCCAACATGACTGCGCACCAGTGCAGAAAGCAAGGTCCATAAAGACATGGATGAGTGTGTTTGGGGTGGAGGAACTTGACTGGCCTGCACAGAGTCCTGGCTGCAACCCGATAGAACACCTTTAGGATGAATTAGAGCGGAGACTGCGAGCCAGGCCTTCTCATCCAACATCAGTGCCTGACCTCACAAATGTGCTTCTGGAAAACATTCCCATATAAATCTTGTGAACGGCCTTCCCAGAAAAGTTGAAGCTGTTATAGCTGCAAAGGGTGGGCCAACTCAATATTGAACCCTACAGACTAAGACTGGGATGCCATTAAAGTTTATGTGCGTGTAAAGGCGTCCCAATACTTTTGGTAATATAGTGAAGAAAGATAGAGACATCCCATTCCAAAACCATGGCCATTATGAAGTTGGCCCACTGTTGTGGCTATAGCAGCCCAATACTTTTGGTGACATAGTCTATCTATCTATCTATCTATCTATCTATCTATCTATCTATCTATCTATCTATCTATCTATCTATCTATCTATCTATCTATCTATCTATCTATCTATCTATCTATCTATCTATCTATCTATCTATATCTATATCTATCTATCTATCTATCTATCTATCTATCTATCTATCTATCTATCTATCTATCTATCTATCTATCTATCTATCTATCTATCCGACTGTCTTTCTAATTATCTATCTATCTATCTATCTATCTATCTATCTATCTATCTATCTATCTATCTATCTATCTATCTATCTATCTATCTATCTATCTATCTATCTATCTATCTATCTATCTATCTATCTATCTATCTATCTATCCGACTGTCTTTCTAATTGATTATCTATCTATCTATCTATCTATCTATCTATCTATCTATCTATCTATCTATCTATCTATCTATCTATCTGTCTGTCTGTCTGTCTGTCTGTCTGTCTGTCTGTCTGTCTGTCTGTCTGTCTGTCTGTCTGTCTGTCTGTCTGTCTGTCTGTCTGTCTGTCTGTCTGTCTGTCTGTCTATCTATCTATCTATCTATCTATCTATCTATCTATCTATCTATCTATCTATCTATCTATCTATCTATCTATCTATCTTTTTTCCAGTTGCCTTCTTTCCATCTTGACAGGTCTCCTTTAATTCTAAAGTGCCAGTTTACTATGATGACATTTCCATTCCATTTTTTATATTTTTCAAACTTATTTTTAATTACGGTACTTTCCTTTTCCCCCCATCGATCCATCTCTTTGATTTCCTTCTACCGATGGAAGCTGGAATTTTAAATATCATTTAATGATCTATTTTTTTTTTTTCCCCTTTCTTTAGTTTCAACTTTGGAGTAGGTTGGGGATCTTACTGCAAGAGTGCTCATTAAAAACTTCTTGTCTCTGCACCACCCGAGGAAATATCAACTCCACTGTCACCAGGATTTTTTTGTCGGAAGAGGAGTCTGGTGCATTTAATAGGATTGTGGGCGCGATGTGCTGCAGGAGAACGCACGGAGCTCTTCGCAGAATGAAATAAAGCACATTTCCATATCTCCGTGTAACTCAGCGAGTGTTTTTCTCTCCCATATTAACATAATGCTTCATCTGTTGGTTGGAAGCGTTTCCATGCCTGAAGCTTTTTTTCTCTGTGTATGGAAACCGGTACTGATGGATTCAAAGGCCCCCGCAGATGCTGGAGTCTTGCTGAAGATTAGCTTATACAACTGGAGTGCTAACGGACTCATTAGAGAGGTAATTCCGGCCAAGCATGGAGCGGGTTAATGCTGCCGGTTCCTCTAAAAATAATACCCGCCTGACAACAGCCTTTTATTTTATGTGATGTCGGTACAAATAGCCGAGAGCCAAAATTCACCTTGTGTGAATATTGGTCCGTGTAATAGATTTAAAGAGCCAGTCCATCCAAAAGTGATATCTTCATTACGGGTGGAGTGGAGCACAGTAGGTTCAGCCCCATGCTTCTTAGATTCTTGAAATGCCCAACAGGGAGATTTCACCACCATAATTCCTAACACCTCTCCACCTGGAAGTATGGGTGTTCCCACACACCTTTGTGTGTTCCAGCTTCTTCCGTTATGTCCTTCATAAGATGAGTTGAATACTAGAATCCAAAAGGAATGGCGGGTGACCCTCATAATGCACATACAACAAGTGTGCAGACCTGAGAACTCAACTCGGGGATGGTGTCAGAACCCATGAAATCAGACTGAGACAAGAAGTACAGTTAAATCACACTTGTTTAATAATAAAAGTAAAAAGAACAAATATAGTCAAAACATAGCCAGAGTTCAGTAACCGGGACGGATAGTCAGCCAAGCCAGAAGTCAGGGATCAAAGTAGTGGAACAGCAAGCAGCATCCGGAACAAGAAGGGATGTCAGCAAAGCCAGTCTTTAAACAGGAATGCAGGAGGTGTTTCTTGTGATGTTGACCAAGGCGAAGGCAGAGCTCCTCTGGACTGGACGGCTTAAGTCAGGGGTCTCCAAACTATGGCCCTCCAGGTGTTCAGGAACTACAATTCCCATCATGCCTAGTCATGTCTGTGAATGTCAAAGTTTTACAATGCCTCATGGGACGTGTAGTTCCGCAACAGCTGGAGGGCCGTAGTTTGGAAATCCCTGCCTTAAGTAGGCAGGACTGACGAGCAGGAAATCAACAACAGCTGAGTAACTGTGGAGAGAGATGGGAGCTGGCAATCAGCCGACAGCTGAGCGGCCAGCTCAGAGAAGGAAGGGCTGAGCCCAGCCCTGACAGATGGTGAGAACTCCTAGCAATGAGTACAGACCCAAGAACTCAGAGCAGGTATGGTGGGAACCCCTCATAATGGGCACAGCAGGTACCAAGTGTTCGGACCTGGGACTCAGCACAGGGATGGTGAGAGAGTGTCATAACTGGCACAGAAGGTGTACAGACCCAGGAACTCAATCCAGGGATTGTCGGCCAACAAACACAAACGTTGTGGAATTTCTGCTCTTGAGCACCACCCTTTGGGCACCTTCTGCTAATGCCGTGTTTGGTGACCATTGATTCCGAGCATGCGTGTTTGTACTTTGGACTTTTGTGTGACAGACTTGTGTACACACGATACAAAAATCTGTCAACAGACCGCCGAAAATGTACTAGCCTGCCATCCAACATTTGTCGGCGGAAAGTTGGACAACAATTGTCTGAAGGAGCGTACCAACGGGTGGATTTTAGGCAAACAGCCTGTCATCAAACAATTCCCTGCTGAAAATCCGATCGTGTGTACAAGGCTTTAGTCATACATTTATTTAATTACAAGTTAAAAAAACTGATGGAGTCAACGTATTCTACCTCTATAAGTTCCTCTATCCAGGAAATGTCATATAAGTTTGTGGCTAGATGGTATCGGACCCCGGCCCGACTAGCACAGATATATCTGACAGGAGACGAACGCTGCTGGAGGGGCTGTAAACAAAAGAGTACATTCCTCCACATATGGTGGTCTTGTCCAAAGATTAGACCATTTTGGGATGAAATAGCCCCATGGTTTAAGAAGATGACTATCAAACCTATAGAGTTATCACCCTTACATTTTCTGTTACATGGAATGCCTGTATCTATCAAATCTTATTAAAAAAAAGTGTTACACCACATCTGTTGAATGCAGCCAAAATATTAATACCCAGGTATTGGAAACAGGCCACATGCCCCACTCTTTCGGGATGGAAGAGAGAAGTTGATGTAATAATGGACGCCGAAAGATGGGTGCATGAGACCAGAAACCAACAACTCAACACGGGGATGGTGTCAAAACCTATGAAATCAGACCGAGACAAAAGTACAGTTAAATCACACTTGTTTAATAATAAAATTTAAAAAAAACAAACGTAGTCAAAACATAGCCAGAGTTCAGTAACCGGGACGGATAGTCAGTCAAGCCAGAAGTCAGGGATCAAAGTAGTGTAACAGCAAGCAGGATCCGGAACAAGAAGGGATGTCAGCAAAGCCAGTCTTTAAACAGGAACGCAGGAGATGTTTCTTGTGATGTTGACCAAGGCGAAGGCAGAGCTCCTCTGGACTGGACGGCTTAAGTAGGCCACATCTGTTGAATGCAGCCAAAATATTAATACCCAGATATTGGAAACAGGCCACATGCCCCACTCTTTCGGAATGGAGGAGAGAAGTTGATGTAATAATGGACGCCGAAAGATGGGTGCATGAGACCAGAAACCAACAACTCAACATGGGAATGGAGTCAGAACCTATGAAATCAGACCGAGACAGAAGTACAGTTAAATCACACTTGTTTAATAATAAAATATAAAAAAACAACGTAGTCAAAACATAGCCAGAGTTCAGTAACCGGGATGGATAGTCAGCCAAGCCAGAAGTCAGGGATCAAAGTAGTGTAACAGCAAGCAGGAATCGGAACAATACGGGATGTCAGCAAAGCCAGTCTTTAAACAGGAATGCAGGATATGTTTCTTGTGATGTTGACCAAGGCGAAGGCAGAGCTCCTCTGGACTGGACGGCTTAAGTAGGCCACATCTGTTGAATGCAGCCAAAATAATAATACCCAGATATTGGAAACAGGCCACATGCCCCACTCTTTCGGAATGGAAGAGAGAAGTTGATGTAATAATGGACACCGAAAGATGGGTGCATGAGACCAGAAACCAACAACTCAACACGGGGATGGTGTCAGAACCTATGAAATCAGACCGAGACAAAAGTACAGTTAAATAACACTTATTTAATAATAAAATTTAAAAAAAACAAACGTAGTCAAAACATAGCTAGAGTTCAGTAACCGGGACGGATAGTCAGTCAAGCCAGAAGTCAGGGATCAAAGTAGTGTAACAGCAAGCAGGATCCGGAACAAGAAGGGATGTCAGCAAAGCCAGTCTTTAAACAGGAACGCAGGAGATGTTTCTTGTGATGTTGACCAAGGCGAAGGCAGAGCTCCTCTGGACTGGACGGCTTAAGTAGGCCACATCTGTTGAATGCAGCCAAAATATTAATACCCAGATATTGGAAACAGGCCACATGCCCCACTCTTTCGAATTGGAAGAGAGAAGTTGATGTAATAATGGACACCGAAAGATGGGTGCATGAGACCAGAAACCAACAACTCAACACGGTGATGGTGTCAGAACCTATGAAATCAGACCGAGACAAAAGTACAGTTAAATAACACTTGTTTAATAATAAAATTTAAAAAAAACAAACGTAGTCAAAACATAGCCAGAGTTCAGTAACCGGTACGGATAGTCAGTCAAGCCAGAAGTCAGGGATCAAAGTAGTGTAACAGCAAGCAGGATCCGGAACAAGAAGATGGGTGCATGAGACCAGAAACCAACAAGAAGATACATGGGCAGGCTGGAAGTACTATTCCTCAGAGATTAATGGAGATTAAAGTATATTATGGGGTGGATGCGGGTTGAATTTTTTTTTTTTTACTTACAGAAAAGTTTGTTTAATATTGCCGCATGTTCTCATTCCTCCCACAGGTGCAACTGATATTAAATAGATGAATAAGAAATGAACTACAACTTTCTTTTGTTTGTGTTATTTATTGTTGTTGAGTGTTTCATAATTATGCTTGAGCACTGCACTTAGAGATTACAAGGGAAAACTATTAAAAATATTTTTTTTTCTCTTTTTCTGCCTCACTTTTCCTTTTTCATCACTCCCCCCCCCCCCCCTTCCTTTTTTTTGTTGTTGTTGTTTTGTGTGGTTTTCATCTATATTGAGTGATATATACAAACTGAGATACTATGCATTAGATTAATGATGGAAGTAGGTAACAATTTTTTTTTGTTTTTTTGGGGTTTTTTTTGTCATTTTCTTGTAATGATAAATATTAATAAAAATTGATAATAAAAAAAATCTCTCCATCAATCACCAAACACTTAACTCCCTTTAAAAAACCTACAGTGGATATAAAAAGTCTACACACCCCACTTAAAATGTCGGGTTTCTGTGATGTAAAAAAATGAGACAGATAAATCATTTCAGCACTTTTTCCACCTTTAATGTGACCTATAAACTGTACAACTCAATTCAAAAACTAAATAAAAAACTAAAATAGTGTGGCTGCATAAGTCTGCACACCCCTCTTAGAACTGGGGATGTAGCTGTGTTTAGAATTAAGCGATCACATCCAAACTCATGTTAAATAGGAGTCAGTACACACCTGCCATCATTTAAAGTGCCTCTGATTAACCCCAAATAAAGTTCAGCTGTTCTAGTAGGTCTTTCTTGACATTTTCTTAGTCGCATCACCACAGCAAAATCCATGGTCTGCAGAGAGCTTCCAAAGCATCAGAGGGATCTCATTGTTAAAAGGTATCAGTCAGGAGAAGGGTACAAAAGAATTTCCAAGACATTAGATATACCATGGAACACAGGGAAGACAGTTATCATCAAGTGGAGAAAATATGGCACAACAGTGACATTACCAAGAACTGGACGTCCCTCCAAAATTGATGAAAAGACGAGAAGAAAACTGGTCAGGGAGGCTGCCAAGAGACCTACCTCAACATTAAAGGAGCTGCGGGAATATCTGCCAAGTACTGGCTGTGTGGTGCATGTGACAACAATCTCCCGTATTCTTCATATGTCTGGGCTATGGGGTAGAGTGGCAAGACAGAAGCCTTTTCTTACGAAGAAAAACATCCAAGCCCGGCTAAATTTTGCAAAAACACATCTGAAGTCTCCCAAAAGCACGTGGGAAAATGTGTTCTGGTCTGATGAAACAATGGTTGAACTTTTTGGCCATAACTCCAAAAATGTTTGGTGCAAAAACAACACTGCACACCACCAAAAGAACACCATACCCACCGTGAAGCATGGTGGTGGCAGCATCATCATACCTTGAGGCTGTTTTTCTTCAGCTGGAACAGGGGCCTTATTCAAGGTAGAGAAATTGTGAACAGTTCCAAATACCAGACAATATTGACACAAAACCTTCAGGCTTCTGCTAGAAAGCTGAACATGAAGAGGAACTTCATCTTTCAGAATGACAACGACCCAAAGCATACATCCAAATCAACAAAGGAATGGCTTCACCAGAAGAAGATTCAAGTTTTGGAATGACTCAGCCAGAGCCCAGACCTGAATCTGATTGAAAATCTATGGGGTGATCTGAAGAGGGCTGTGCACAGGAGATGCCCTCGCAATCTGACAGATTTGGAGTGTTTTTGCAAAGAAGAGTGAGCAAATATTGCCAATTCAGGATGTGCCATGCTGATAGACTTATACCCAAAAAGACTGAGTGCTGTAATAAAATCAAAAGGGGCTTCAACAAAGTATTAGTATTAGTATTATTTACTTCGCTCCACCTGAAAGATTTTCAATTTGTTGTTCATCTGAGTTGTACAGTTTATAGGTTATCAGTAAAGATGAAAAAAGTTCTGAAATGATGTATCTTTGTCTCATTTTTTTACATCAAAAAACCTGACATTTTACAGGGGTGTGTAGACTTTTTATATCCACTGTATATAAATATCAAGGGGCAGGGGCGTTGCTAGGTCTACAAAAGATCTGGGGCTAGAGCCCATAGAAGCGTAGTAAAGAAAGTCATATGCTTGGGCGGGCATACACATGTATATACAGTAATATATGTGTGTGTGTGTGTGTGTGTGTGTATATCCCCAGAGAGCCCCCCACTTACATCAGGGTCCCCAGAGAGCCCCCCCTTACATCAGGGTCCCCAGAGAGCCCCCCATTACATCAGGGTCCCCAGAGAGCCTCCTCCTTACATCAGGGTTTCCAGAGAGCTCCCCTTAAATCAGTCTCCCCAGAGAGCCTCTCCCTTAAATCAGGGTCCCAGAGAGCCTCTCCCTTAAAATCAGGGTCCCCAGAGAGTCTCTCCCTTAAAATCAGGGTCCCCAGAGAGTCTCTCCCTTAAAATCAGGGTCCCCAGAGAGCCCCCCCACTTACATCAGGGTCCCCAGAGAGCCTCCCCTCCCCTCCCCTTGGGGACCCCTGCAGAGACTCAGGGCTATGGGTCCAAGATTCGGGGCTATAGCCCCAAAAGCCACCCCCTAGCAACGCCACTGTCAAGGGGTAACTCTGAGCTGCGGGACTCATGGGTTGCATTGCTCAGTCAATGGATGTTCCTGGCATACTTTGCATTCAATAAAGTTATGGTAGGCAGAGTAATGTGGAAGGAACATGGGACAGGGAATGTGTATAAGGGTCCTTTCACACGGGACGGATCCGGGATGATCCGCCCCGTGAACAGCGGGGACATTTTTGTGGATAGTCGATGAATTTTAATGCAATTGTCTTGTATGTTTTTGTAATAAATTTTATTTTACATTTTTTTATTTGTGTTATGTCTATAAAGTCCATCATCTGCACACCTACTCCTTAAAAATTCAATTTATCGGGACGTGGCATTCTATACTTAATTCCCGTATCCACAATACCACTCTGTGGTGATACGATCCCCAATCATCATTATCCAGGGTTACCATCCATATTGTGCCGGTTCAGAGATGGCACAGTCATGTATAATTTGACATCTGTTTAGTTCTTGGCTATGATGCAATCCCTCATCTTGTTACAGGCAGTCCCCGAGTTACGAACGGGCTAGGGACTGTAGGTTTGTTCTTAAGTCGAATATGTTCGTAAGTCGAAACAGCATGGGCAGAATGGCAGATTCTGTAATTTTCTGATGTTACGTCGAATGTGCCCGCCGTCGAAAAGGGTCCGTTGAATGTGCCCGCCGTCGAAAAGGGTCTATCGAATGTGCCCGCTGTCGAAAAGGGTCCGTTGAATGTGCCCGCCGTCTAAAAGGGTCCATCGAATGTGCCCACAATCAAAAAAGGGTCCATCGAATGTGCCCGCCGTCGAAAAAGGTTCCGTCAAATGTGCCCACCGTCGAAAAGGGTCCGTCGAATGTGCCCACCGTCGAAAAGGGTCCGTTGAATGTGCTCGCCGTCGAAAAGGGTCCTTTGAATGTGCCCGCCGTCCAAAAGGGTCCGTCGAATGTGTCCACCGACGAAAAAGGGTCCGTCGAATGTGCCTGCCATCAAAAAGGGTCCGTCGAATGTGCCCGCCGTCTAAAAGGGTCCGTCGAATGTACCCGCTGTCGAAAAGGGTCCGTCGAATGTGCCCGCTGTCGAAAAGGGTCTGTCGAATGTGCCCGCCGTCAAAAAGGGTCCGTCGAATGTGCCCGCCGACGAAAAAGGGTCCGTCGAATGTGCCTGCCATCAAAAAGGGTCCGTCGAATGTGCCCGCCGTCGAAAAGGGTCCGTCGAATGTGCCCGCTGTCGAAAAGGGTCCGTCGAATGTGCCCGCCGTCGAAAAGGGTCCATCGAATGTGCCCGCCGTCAAAAAGGGTCTGTTGAATGTGCCTGCTGTCGAAAAGGGTCCACCGAATGTGCCCGCCATCGAAAAGGTTCCGTCAAATATGCCCACCGTCAAAAAGGGTCAGTCGAATGTGCCTGCTGTCGAAAAGGGTCCGTCGAATGTGCCCGCCGTCAAAAAGGGTCCGTCGAATGTGCCTGCCGTCGAAAAGGGTCCATTGAATGTGCCTGCTGTTGAAAAGGGTCCGTCGAATGTGCCCGCCATCTAAAAGGTTCCGTCAAATATGCCCGCCGTCAAAAAGGGTCCGTCGAATGTGCCCGCCGTCGAAAAGGGTCCATCGAATGTGCCCGCCGTCAAAAAGGGTCCGTTGAATGTGCCTGCTGTCGAAAAGGGTCCATCGAATGTGCCCGCCATCGAAAAGGTTCCGTCAAATATGCCCGCCGTCAAAAAGGGTCAGTCGAATGTGCCTGCTGTCGAAAAGGGTCCGTCAAATGTGCCCGCCGTCAAAAAGGGTCCGTCAAACGTGCCTGCCGTCGAAAAGGGTCAGTCGAATGTGCCTGCTGTCGAAAAGGGTCCGTCGAATGTGCCCGCCGTCAAAAAGGGTCAGTCGAATGTGCCTGCCGTCGAAAAGGGTCCGTCGAATGTGCCCGCTGTCGAAAAGGGTCCGTCGAATGTGCCCGCCGTCGAAAAGGGTCCGTTGAATGTGCCTGCTGTCGAAAAAGGTCCGTCGAATGTGTCCGCCGTCGAAAAGGAGACTGATGACATCATCACACCCTAGAGAAAGTAACTGGAATGAAGATCATGGATGATGTTTTCATGATAGAAGATGGAGATTTTTAATAAAAACATTATAATGTTACTGTGACACTTTAAGGAATTCATGCCGACTGAAAGGTCCACTTTAAGGGACACACTATGGAGGCTGTCCGGATTCGGGACCCCTTTACTGAGTTAATACAGACCTGAAAAAAGTTGAAATTAGACTTTTTGTTTCTGTAGGGGATATTTTTTTGTTACTACGAGGCGTGGATAATCTGATTACTGGCTGAATTTTATCACCTGCTCTATACAGAGCTTGTTCTTAATAAACCCTTCACACCGCCTTTCATACACAATTGACATTATAATGGGACTAGATGAAAATGATGTTTTTTAATTAGGAACCTGGCTGCTTTATTCCACAGTAATAAATTGGCATTCGTTTCACACAATCTAACCTACAAAACAGGCAATCCATAAAGGCAGAGTAATGTTATTAGCATTAGATGAGATGCGCAGTGCAAGCTATACATATTACTCATTAGAACGTTGGATCCAGATCTATATACCGAAAGAAGACGCACCATTCTGACAACTCTCAACTTTTTAACTTCTTATAGGGCGTACACACGGTCGGACTTTGTTCGGACATTCCGACAACAGAATCCTAGGATTTTTTCCGACGGATGTTGGCTCAAACTTGTCTTGCATACACACGGTCACACAAAGTTGTCGGAAAATCCGGTCGTTCTGAACGCGGTGACGTAAAACACGTACGTCGGGACTATAAACGGGGCAGTAGCCAATAGCTTTCATCTCTTTATTTATTCTGAGCATGCGTGGCACTTTGTCCGTCGGATTTGTGTACACACGATCAGAATTTCCGACAACGGATTTTGTTGTCGGAAAATTTTATCTCCTGCTCTCCAACATTGTGTGTCGGAAAATCCGATGGAAAATGTCCGATGGAGCCCACACATGGTCGGAATTTCCGACAACACGCTCTGATCGGACATTGTCCATCGGAAAATCCGACCATGTGTACGGGGCATTAGGCTCCTTTCATATAGGAGCGGCATTGCTAAAAAAAAAATAAATGAAAAATAAATATACATAAATAAATAAAATGAAATATATACAGTATAAGCGTGCTGGTGCTCAATTATTTTTTGGGGGGCCCCAATCAATCGCCGATTCGCTTGCCCGCCAGCCCCACACTTACCCCATCCAGGTTGCATTCCCCCCCCCCCCCCCCGCGTCTCCTCCAGAGTCTAAGCGGTCACTTCTCCTCCCGGCCAATCAGGACTTAGACCCCTTTCACACTGAGGTGTTTTTCAGGCGCTTTTGGGCTAAAATAGCGCCTGTAAAGTGCCTGAAAAACGCCTCCCCTGCAGTCCCAGTGTGAAAGCCGGGGCGTTAATAAAAGTCCTGCAAGCAGCATCTTTAGCGCAGGGAAGGAGCGCTGTGTACACCTCTCCTCCACCGCTCCTGCCCATTGAAATGAATCGCTTTGCAGGCGCTTCGGCAGCGGTGCTACACGGGTGAATTTAACCCTTTATTTGGCCGCTAGCAGTGCGCTTTTAACCCCTGCTAGCGGCCGAATAAAGAGTTAAATACACCCGTGTAGCACCGCTGACGAAGCACTTTACAGGCGCTATCTTTAGCCCAAAAGCGCCTGAAAAACACCTCACTGTGAAAGGGGTCTAAGTCCTGATTGGCCGGGAGGAGAAGAGACCGTTGGGACTCTGGAGGAGACGCAGGGGGGGAAGCGGTAAGTGTGGGGCTGGCAGAGGGCATGGTGGGCGACGGGCAAGCGGATCGGCGATCGATGGGGGCGATCGATTTCTTTTTTTTTTTTTAAGCAATGCCGCTCCTATATGAAAGTAGCCTAAAAAGTTAAAAAGTTGAGAAAAGTCTGAATGTTTCATCTTCTTTCGGTATATAGATCTGGATCTAACTTTCTAGCGCCACTAAAACGACAGTAAAACGCAGCTAAAACTAGCGGCATTTTACCGTCAACGCCCGCCCGCCCCAGTGTGAAAGCAGCCTTAGGACTCCTGGCCAATCAGGTCTTAGGACTTCCAGCCAATCCGGTCCCCGTTGCCCCCTCACAGCCAGCCACCCTCCACACCTGATCGATCACCGACTCCCCCATCCCCTCCCTCGTCGCTCTACCGATCACCAATTCACTTGCCCGTCGCCCGCCAGGCCCCCCGCACTTACCCCATCCAGGTTGCGGCTCCCCCTTATGCGTCAGGTCTTAGGACTCCCGGCCAACCCGCGAAACAGGAAGACACAGGCAAACATTAATTCGCTATTGTCACACAACTGGGTGGGATCGGGTCGCATTGCTCTGCACCCCGAGTTCATTCTTTTTTTAAGCCAATTAGAGCCTCAGGCTCTAATCATGTGCTTAAAAAAAAAACAAAAAACATTGGAATCCATTCGTCTGGCGCCCTGCAATGGAAGTTAGGGGCCGGGCGCGTGGATTAGGGGGGCAGCGTCCCTGCACCCCGTATGAGCGGCCGCCACTGTACAGTATATACAGTATATCAAATGAGAGCTTGTCACTGAATCCCTGTATTCACCCGCCCTCGTAGGGAGAATTTTTATAAAAAAATAATTAGAAATAGTGACAGATGTGGGAGGAAAATTCCTTTTATTAGTTCCATTAGATCTGAATTCACTGACATTCATATATTAAGTGTTATTTTTGTGCTGGTGATTGTATGGAGTTAATATGCAAAATTATATAATATATAAATATATATAATATATATATATATATATATATATATATATATATATATATATATATATATATATATACATATACACTATATTGTCAAAAGTATTGGGACGCCTGCCTTTACACACGCATGAACTTTAATGGCCTCCCAGTCTTAGTCCGTAGGGTTCAATATTGAGTTGCCCCACCCTTTGCAGCTATAACAGCTTCAACTCTTCTGGGAAGGCTGTCCACAAGGCTTAGGAGTGTGTCTATGGGAATGTGGAAAATAAAATGAGTGCAGCGCAATACTGAGAGAAAGTCCATATACAAGTAGATAGAACTACAAGTCCCAGGATGAAGAAAAGGACACCTCGTGGGAAGATGAATTCCAATCCACCGAATATTCTTAGTGACAGGCCCTCCACCAGCAAACAAATGCTCTTACCAGATAAGGTGGACCCCGGAATGAACTCCACCAGCAAACAAATCCTCTTACCAGATAAGGTGGACCCCGGAATGAACTCCACCAGCAAACAAATCCTCTTACCAGATAAGGTGGACCCCGGAATGAACAGAAGGTCAAACACGCTTGTATCCCCAATGGGATGAAGGTAACAGCAGTGGAAACCAAATCATCCAGGTCGGGTATAGGAGAAAATAAAAAGTGCTCTCCGTTAAAACGTTTATTTAAAATCAATCATGAGGCAGTAGCACTAAGTAGCGCTGAATATGAAGCCAATATGAGATCAAAAACACGATACTCCAAGGTCAGAAATGGCAGCGGGTGACGTCCGTAAGATAGCTCCCCCCCCCCCCTTCACCAAATGATTTGGACCAGTGCACAAAACAAGGTCCATAAAGACATGGATGAGCGAGTTTGGGGTGGAGGAACTTGACTGGCCTGCACAGAGTCCTGACCTCAACCCAAAAGAACACCTTTGGTTTGAATTAGAGCGGAGACTGTGAGCCATATATATATATATATATATATATATATATATATATATATAGAGAGAGAGAGAGAGAGAGAGAGAGACACAGTATACTGGAAGGAAAATGAGCGAGGCATCGCTTATCACTTGTATTGCATTAGCCCAGCATTTTCTATATTACTGTGTAAGTACATTAGACACATACCAGCACTGTTATTATTAATTATACATGCAGAGTAGTCCTGAGGCTTATTGCAGTTACATAGTTACATAGTAGGTGAGGTTGAAAAAAGACACAAGTCCATCAAGTCCAACCTATGTGTGTGATTATGTGTCAGTATTACATTACATATCCCTGTATATTGCGGTCATTCAGGTGATTATCTAATAGTTTCTTGAAGCTATCAATGCTCCCCGCTGAGACCACCGCCTGTGGAAGGGAATTCCACATCCTTGCCGCTCTTACAGTAAAGAACCCTCTACGTAGTTTAAGGTTAAACCTCTTTTCTTCTAATTGTAATGAGTGGCCACGAGTCTTATTAAACTCTCTTCTGCGAAAAAGTTTTATCCCTATTGTGGGGTCACCAGTACAGTATTTGTAAATTGAAATCATATCCCCTCTCAAGCGTCTCTTCTCCAGAGAGAATAAGTTCAGTGCTCGCAACCTTTCCTCATAACTAAGATCCTCCAGACCCTTTATTAGCTTTGTTGCCCTTCTTTGTACTCGCTCCATTTCCAGTACGTCCCTCCTGAGGACTGGTGCCCAGAACTGGACAGCATACTCCAGGTGTGGGCAGACCAGAGTCTTGTAGAGCGGGAGAATTATCGTTTTATATCTGCAGTTGATCCCCCTTTTAATGCATGCCAATATTCTGTTTGCTTTATTAGCAGCAGCTTGGCATTGCATGCCGTTGCTGAGCCTATCATCCACTAGGACCCCCAAGTCCTTTTCCATCCTAGATTCCCCCAGAGGTTCTCCCCCCAGTGTATAGATTGCATTCATATTTTTGACACCCAAATGCATTATTTTACATTTTTCTACATTGAACCTCATTTGCCATGTAGTCGCCCACCCCATTAATTTGTTCAGGTCTTTTTGCAAGATTTCCACATCCTGCGGAGAAGTTATTGCCCTGCTTAGCTTAGTATCGTCTGCAAATACAGAGATGGAACTGTTTATCCCATCCTCCAGGTCATTTATGAACAAATTAAATAGGATTGGTCCCAGCACAGAACCCTGGGGGACCCCACTACCCACCCCTGACCATTCTGAGTACTCCCCATTTATCACCACCCTCTGAACACGCCCTTGTAGCCAGTTTTCAATCCATGTACTCACCCTATGGTCCATGCCAACGCACCTTATTTTGTACAGTAAACGTTTATGGGGAACTGTGTCAAATGCTTTTGCAAAATCCAGATACACCACGTCTACGGGCCTTCCTTTATCTAGATGGCAACTCACCTCCTCATAGAAGGTTAATAGATTGGTTTGGCAAGAACGATTCTTCATGAATCCATGCTGATTACTGCTAATGATATCATTCTTATTACTAAAATCTTGTATATAGTCCCTTATCATCCCCTCCAAGAGTTTACATACTATTGATGTTAGGCTAACTGGTCTGTAATTCCCAGGGATGTTTTTTGGGCCCTTTTTAAATATTGGTGCTACATTGGCTTTTCTCCAATCAGCTGGTACCATTCCAGTCAATAGACTGTCTGTAAAAATTAGGAACAACGGTCTGGCAATCACCTGACTGAGTTCCCTAAGTACCCTCGGATGCAAGCCATCTGGTCCCGGTGATTTATTAATGTTACGTTTCTCAAGTCTAATTTTAATTCCGTCCTCTGTTAACCATGTAGGTGCTTCCTGTGTTGTGTCATGAGGATAAACACTGCAGTTTTGGTTACTGAAGCCCCCCGATTCATAAAATTATACAGAAATGAATAGCACTGAATAAAAACAAGACAATCCAATGTAAAGAGACCCGGTTATTGTAACCAAGTGGTATTAACCCTAAAACCCACAATGTAATATATTGCAGCTTCCAATCCTTAGGTGATCTGGCCAGTAAGACGCCTCCTGTATTAGTGAGACATCACTCCGGATGAAGGAGCACAGGAGGCACAGCATACAGCAACATTGTCAGTTTGGGGGGGGAGGGGAGCATTAGATGTACTAGCAGATTTAGATACACTAACAAATTGAAGCCAAACTCCAACTAACACTGCAGTTAAACAAGCAGCTAAAGCAACAGTTTTTGTTTCTTTTGGGATACAGGTTTTACATACCTTGTTTCCCCCCGAAAATAAGACAGTGTCTTATATTAAATTTTGCTCCCAAAGATGCGCTAGGTCTTATTTTCAGGGGATGTCTTATTTTTCCATGAAGAAGAATACGGTACACATTTATTGTTGAACAAAAAAAAAAAGAAAATGTATTACTTGTATCCGGTACGGTAGTAGTTGTCATCACAAACCAGCATAACCAGAAAAACTGAATTCTACGGTCCAGAGGAGTCAGACGCTTTACGGGAGCTTCGGGGGGCCTTATATTCCGGGGTGGCCTTATTATCAGGGAGGCCTTATATTACAGCGAGAGGCAAAACTGGAAGTAGGTCTTATTTTCGGGGGATGTCTTACTTTCGGGGAAAGACGGTAAATAAATAAAAGCTGATCATTGATCACCGATTCGCTCGCCCGTCGCCCGACAGGCCCCCCCCAACCGCATTTACCCCATCCAGTTTGCGGCACCCCCGTCCCCCGTGTCAGGTCTTAGGACTCCTGGCCAATCCGTTCTCAGAACCCGCTTCCTGATTGGCCGGGAGGAGAAACAGGAAGACATAAGCAAACATTAATTCGCTATTATCATACAATAACCGACCTGGATGATTTTCTTTTTTTCTGATTATTGTAAGCACTCTTGTCCGTGGTAAATGGTTTGTCTCAACACTCTTAAAGTGTTCCTTAACCCACAACAGTAAAATCAGCATGCTTGTTATACTCACTGTGGAACCTAAGGGGTTAATCTTTGCATTGTGCAAAAGGCTGTTTGATCCTGTCTTCTCTGATCCTCCCCTTCTTCCACTGTCCCCCAATGCATCCTCTGATAGTATAGAGCAGGAATCTCCAAACTACGGCCCTCCAGCTGTTACGGAACTACAGGTCCCATGAGGCATTGGAAAACGACATGTCCCAATGAAGCATGATGGGAATTGTAGTTCCTGAACAACTGGAGGGTCATAGCTTGGAGCCCCCTGGTATAGAGCCTTGGGAGCACTCTGCACATACTCCGTTTGGTGTGTTGATAGAGAGTTTTTTTCTTTTTTTTGGGGGGGGGGGGGGGAGTTGCATGTGATCAGCACAGGGTCAATCAGCACTGTCCAGACAGAGGGTCAGGGGTCCTACAGCCTCATAGGACAGTCAGAGAAGACTGAAAACTCCTCCTACAAGCTTTAGGCAGCAATGATAGAAGCGATAAGACTGCTGCTATATACTGCTGATGAGAAAAGGTATTTAGCAGTTTATGTTTACTAAAATAATTGCATTTCCATGTTCTGTGTACTGGAGGAGACCAGATGTAGTGAATGCAGAGTCCTGGGTTTAGTAATACTTTCACTGATACATTTGCAGGACAGTTTGTTCTACTGAAAAAAAAAAAAAAAACAGACTTACTGGCTGGATCAAAAGATGAAAATAAAAGAAAAAAGCCTAAAGAAGAAAAAACGAATGCAGCCATCACATCTAATGATTGGTAAGCTGCAATATAATACATGTTCGCTTATGGGTTTAATACCGCTTTAAGGGTATAGTGACGGAGTCTGAGTATAACCCCTCCCCCACCCCCCCTCACCACCTATAAACACTAATACTTCTCCATCTCTTTATATTATTGTGAAGGATAATACGAGAACTATCAGTATTGATGGCAGCCTAACCGCCGGGATTATTACATAATTAATACAATTATACAGAATGAAAAGCATTGAATGACAAGGCTTGTAAAGAGACCCTGTCACCTCCACCATTCGGGGTAAAGTGACAATATCAGTGATGCTCAGTAATAATGGATATAAATGGGGAAATCATCGCTTCTCACTTGGGTTGCATTAGGCAAACTCTTCATACATTATTATGTAATAATAACAGGCACACAGCACACTATCCATATTAATTATACACGCCGCGTAGCTGCATCACATCTCAAGGCTTATTGCAGGTCTTCATGATAACGATACGGGATAAAAAAGCATTAAATGAAAAGCTAAATATCGCATAAAATGAGACGCGGTTTATGATTTCCAAAATTTTGAAAAAAAAAAAAATTCCAGCTGTGCATCCAGCCAGACCTTGTGGGTGGGGAATGAGCTTTATTTAGTAGAGGGACGCTAATTCAGCCCCGGAAGATTTTATCCCCCTTCCTGACTCAGCACTGCGTCGCTTTAACTGACCATTGTGCGCTCGCACGACATTGCACCCAAACAAAATTGACGCTCTTTTTTTCCCATAAATAGAGCTTTCTTTTGGTGGTATTTGATCACCTCTGCGGTTTTAATTTTTTGCGCTATAAACAAAAAAAAGAGCGACAATTTTGAAAAAAAAAACAATATTTTTTACTTTTTGCTATAATAAATATCCCCCAAAAATATATATGTAATAAAAAAAAATGTTTTCCTCAGTTCAGGCTGATATGTATTCTTCTACATATATATATATATATATATATATATATATATATATATATACACACATATATATATATATATATATATATGCAATATGACCCCACCAATTAAAGGGGACGTACAGGTACGCCCAATATATATATATATATATTGGTAAAAAAATTTGCAATAGGCGTATATTGATTGGTTTGTGCAAAAGTTATAGCATCTACAAAATAGGGGATAGTTTTATGCAATTTTTGTTATTATTTTTTTTTTTTAGTAGTAATGGCAGAGATCTGTGATTTTTATCATGACTGCAACATTGCGGCGGACACATCGGATACTTTTGACACTATTTTGGGACCATTGTCATTTATACAGCGATCAGTGCTATAAAAATGCATTGATTACTGTATAAATGACACTGGCAGGGAAGCAGTGCTAATTTTAGTCTTAGGACTAAAATGGCATTTTAGTTTTAGTCCCATTTTAGTCTCCTGCAATTGTTTTAGTTCTAGTCGTATTTATTCGACTAAAATCTCCAGTACATTTCAGTAATTGCAATTTAGTTTTAGTCATAGTCTCTTGACTAAAATGGCATTTTAGTTTTAGTCTCATTTTAGTCTTTTGACTAAAATGGCTTTTAGATTTTGTGGTATTTTAGTCATCTCAATTGTTTTAGTTGTATTTTAGTTGACTAAAATAGTATTCATTTAGTTGACTAAAATCTTTTAGTCATTTTAGTCGACTAAAATGTTTTGGTCGTTTTAGTCTACTAAATTAACACTGCAGGGAAGGGGTTAAACACTAGGGGGTGATCAAGGGGTTAAGTGTGTCCTAGTGAGTGATTCTAACTGTGGGGGGGATGGGCTACTACTCACATGACAGTGATCACTGCTCCCGATGACAGGGAGCAGTGATCTCTGTCATGTCACAAGGCAGAACGGGGAAATGCCTTGTTTACATAGGAACTTCCCCGTTCTGCGGCTCCGTGACACGATCGCCGGGAGACCGGCGAACATCGAGTCTGCGGGTCCCTGCGGTCACGGTCACGCTGTACACGGCGGGCACGCACACACTAACCCAGCCAATTTGTGACCTGTTTCAGGTCGAATCGTTAGGGTGAGAGGCCATGTGTGGTGGAGGGATCACAGTCAGTGGATCAAAGATCCTTGTCTTCTTGAGTGTGTACCACCGGTCTTGCCTTCACAGTTCTATTTGTTATTTCACACGTATCCACTATTTATGGACATTTAGTAATTGCGCAGCACTTTTTTGATATTCAAATTAAAGGGGACGTACAGGTACACCCATTTGCCCACCTCTGCCATTGTGCCGGCATATATCTGCGTGCAGCGGTCGGCGGGTGGTTAAAATTGACGTGGTTCTACAAGAAATAATCCATATTCCCATCGTACATGAAAACTCTGGAGCAGAGGTTCTCCACCTCAGTCCTCAAGTAACCCCAACAGGCCATGTTTTGGGAATTTCTCTTAGCTGTCCAAGATACCAAGCCATTGACTCTGATTTAAAGCACCCGTGCAAGATAAAGGAAAACCTGCAAACATGGCCTGTTGGGGGTACTTGAGGACTGAGGTTGAAAACCACTGCTCTAGGGCAATGGCACTCCAACAGATCATGTTTTCCGGCTTGCCATTATTTTGCACAGGTGAATTGATCAGTTTCACTGCCTCAGTAATTACAACAGCTGTTTCATCTGAGAGAAATCCTGAAAACTTGACCTGTTTTGGGCGCCTTGAGGACTGGGGTTGAGAACCACAGCTCTAGGGTACAGGGTGCTGCAGCAACCACCAGCTGGAGACTGGATCATGAAAACCACAATGAAGATATTTGCCAGCACACAACGGATCTTCAAGTTGAGTCCAAATGTTTTTTACACAGGTTTTGTGGCTGATTAAGGTGGTAATTAACTCACTTGGTGCACTAAATTAGTCTCAGAACCCGTGTAATTAATATGTGTTTGGGTATAAAGGGATGAGGTGGCAACCCTATCGCCAGGTCTGTGAGGTCATCACAGACCTGATGAAGGGGTCCTGCGTGACTCTGAAACGTTGCACTCTCCTGCTTGTGATGTTATCACGCTTCAATTAACCGCTTCTGGACTGCCCCACGCATAAATACAGTGGCATTGCGGCCCTTAATCGCAAAATCACGTACATGTACGTGATTTTTCCTCTTCGGGTCGGGGGAGCACATGCGTGCCTCCGGCGACCCGCTCCCGCTGTGATTGGGCACAGCAGGAGTAGGGTTGCCACCTTGTCCCTTTTAAACCTGAACACCTTTGAATTACACAGGTTCTGAGGCTAATTTAATGCAGATAAGGCACCAAGTGAGTTTAATTACCACTTTACTCAGTCACAGAACCTGTGTTAATATGTGTTTGGTTTTAAAGGAATGAGGTGGCAACCCAAAGCAGAAGCCAATCAGCGGGTACAGCAGACATGATGTCTGCCGGGGCCCCGCCGAGCGTTCCCGAAGCAGACAGAATGGTGGCCTGCCTATGTAAACAAGGCAGATCGCCGTTTTGTCAGTGGGGAAGATGGAGAGCTTGTGTTTCTGCTAAGCAGGGACACGGATCTCTGTCTTCTCCCAGTCAAAGCACCTCCCCCACAGTTAGTGCTACAAAAAAAGTTCTCCTCTAAATGGGACTTTCAAGGGCAGTACTCCTCAGAAGAGCAAAGCATAAATGTAAAAAGTAGTATTTTATTTGAAAAAAGGTTAAAAAACGAAGAAGATATACAAATTTACACAGGATGCATTTACAATAATACAAGCCAGCTGAAAAAACACTACTCTGTCAGGTGCGTTTAGCAACAGAGCTGACCCAACGCGTTTCGAGTTAGCGATATCGGTTCTCTTCTTCAGGGGTAGGTGGTTCCACACAGGACATTATACGTCTAGAATTAATAAAGAGAGATATAAGAATATATACATTGTATATCACAACAAAAAATTGGTCAGACGTTTAATACAAATCCACTGACCATAAAGCTTGCATACGGAATTATCGATCTTGCATCCACATAGAAGCATTTAAGAAAATGTTTCTGCCATATGCCGACCAATCAGGGTCCACAGAGAGTGGGCCGCTGATTGGTCGGCATATTTCCCTCTCAAAATGATTGATTAAGCAATCTTAATAATTTTCTTATCTTAATCCGTCCAACAGCCGCATCACGTAGGTGTCCATACATGCTTTTTATATGTTAAGATAATTGATTTGAATATATTTTCATATACCATAAAAATATTTTCACCCTTTTGCTTTTTCTTTTACGAAATAATCAATCCCCTTAGTAATTAATTTATAAATGAAACACTGTAGTACAATGCTTTGAAGTGTAGATGTCACTTCAGAAATATACAGTATCTTACAAAAGTGACATTTTTGTAAATATTTTCTTCTATCTATTCTATTTTCTTCTATCTTTTCATGTGACAACACTGAAGAAATGACACTTTGCTACAATGTAAAGTAGTGAGTGTACAGCTTGTATAACAGTGTAAATTTGCTGTCCCCTCAAAATAACTCAACACACAGCCATTAATGTCTAAACCGCTGGCAACAAAAGTGAGTACACCCCTAAGTGAAAATGTCCAAATTGGGCCCAAAGTGTCAATATTTTGTGTGGCATTTACAAAAATGTGAGGGGTGTACTTACTTTTGTGAGATACTGTATGTTCCATACTTTCCCTCCAAAATGTGTTTAGCATAAATATATAATCCATACAACCTTACAAATAACCTTGTCAAAATCTAAACATAAAATATGTTTCCTAACTTCAATTCAATCATATATGTGTAATGATTTAAAAAAAAAAAATACATATTACAATGTAAAACTTATCCTAACTTGTCTGAATGAACTTTAGGAAAAAAATGTACTCTTATCTTTATTAACACCAGATGTTCCTCCTAACTAAAGTGACTCTATTGTAAAGAGGTTTAACCCTTTCAGCTCTGAAAGTACATAACATGTGATTGTAAAAGTTAAGGTGTAAAAAAATATCTCATCTTGATATGATAAACATATCACGTCACATTAAAATATATGTATACAAACTGCAATATATCTGATGGATACATTATTTCATCAGTAGTAAAAAGTCAATTGTTTTTATAAGTGCCTCTCATTAGAGACCTCTCATAAGACCTCTTATTAGAGGTCTTGAGATCATTTTCTTTTTTTCTTCTTCTTTTTCTTCTTCATGCTCTCTGTAAAGTTGGAAAAACTTTATTGAACATAAAAAGACAACAATAATTACGACAAATTAAATTCTTGTGTCAAACCTTCTCCCAGAACAGATACTGTATTCATAAGCTTCAAGGGATTTGTTTTCATCTAGAAGGTCCAGAAATATTAGATTTCTCTTCTCTTGGTGACTTGTAAGTCATTTCCTGTAACAAAATGCAGGATCATTATTTTGGCTTTTACTATTGCATTAGTTACGATATACCTTAATTTACTTATTCATTTTACATATCACAATCCTAGCATTTTTATCATGACATGAAAGACATATTTTGATAATAACATTTCTAATTACCTTGCATTGCTCTATTTTCTTTAAAATGGCCTATACAGGGGGTCCCCTAGTTACAAACATCCGACTTACAAACGACTCCTACTTACAAACGGAGGGAGACAACAGGAAGTGAGAGGAAATCTCCCCCTAGGAAAGGAAATTCACTCCTGTAAGAGCTATTATGGGGAAAAGGTACCTCCACGGATGCTTTATCACCAAGGCTTGTTTTCACAACAACCCAAAATGTTCAAAATCCAATTGTCATTGGGACAGAAAGTGAGGTGAAATCTTCTGAACAGGGGCACACACAGCAAAACAAATGTTACAGGGGTGTTAACCCTTCCCTATGCTATCCAAAAAGCTTAAAAATAGTTTTTTTTGGCTGGAGCCACACTTAAAAAATGCACCTGTTCCGACTTACAAACAGATTCAACTTAAGAACAAATCTACAGTCCCTAACTTGTTTGTAACCCGGGGGCCCCCCTGTACTCCTATGTTAGTATTCTGTGTACTTTAAATATAACAGGACGCAATTTCTCCTTTTGGTCATGACTCAAAACTTTGCTTTCACAAACAAAGAAAGGTTTCAAATCAACCCAGAAGTCTGAAGTGGACTGTGTCAATTCACTTTTCATCTTTAAAGTTAGAGTCATGCGTGCTGTTCTGTAACTTTTGGCACATTCTAAATCAGCAGTATGGGGTTTTTTTTGTTTTTTTTTATTCATACTTACCTCAGTGGATGGAGCATCTTCTGTTTAGAGTCTGAACTATCATTAATCTTTGAACTCTTCCTTGACTCTGCTTTAGAATGTACACAAATCCTTTTTACATTATTCTGTAATTCAGGCAACTGAATATCTTTTTATTTGAATTGAATTTTGCAAGTCATCTATTTTCTCAGTCAAAATTGGACAATTAGCACATGCACTGTTATCCTGCTGTGTCTTTGTCTTCTCTTTTGTACAAACAACACTCCTAGTAGGAACCTCTAATATCATTGCTTTAAAAACTTTAACTAACTTCATTACATTTCTAACCTGTTTGCTAAATCTCTTAAGAGCAAATTTAGATTTTTGTATCCTAATAGTCGCCTGTAAGCATTTCTTTAAACGTGTATCGTCACAATTGATCATCCTTAACACATTTTGACAAACTTTTGAATTCAAATTTACTCTTACTAGATAATTCATCAATACAATTCATCACTTACCAATTTAGAACATGTAAAAAGAGGTCCCCCAAAGAGGGTTGGGACTTTGAAGGCAACTCGATATAGGTACAAAAACCAAATTTTATAGTAACATGATTTGATTAATATTATAATAAGAAGTCAATATATGTGAAAACATTGCAATTGACTGATTAAGAACAATATCAAAACATAAATTATAGATACAGAAAAAACACTAGTATAGTCTCCTGGTTAGAATAGGCCCTTTTCTAACCAGGAGACTATACTAGTGTTTTTTTCTGTATCTATAATTTATGTTTTGATATTGTTCTTAATCAGTCAATTGCAATGTTTTCACATATATTGACTTCTTATTATAATATTAAATAAATCATGTTACTATAAAATTTGGTTTTTGTATCTATATCGAGTTGCCTTCAAAGTCCCAACCCTCTTTGGGGGACCTCTTTCTACATATCTATGTATGGGATGGTGGCAACGCTTTAGTCCACTTTTGGTGAAACCTCTTTTTGAGTACCAATTTAGAACAGACTTTCTTAATGTAACGCGCGGAAGTTCCCTTTCTTGGCGGGAAATTACGTCATCAAGAAACAGGATTTTCTTGCACGTAAGCAAACGTCTCACCAATACCGATTCTAGGTTCATTCGATGATGCCGAAAGTTAATTTGCTGCCTTTATTTCTCCTGCAAGCTTGACTTCATATTTGCTGGCAATTCAGCCGACTTCCCTCTCTCCAAGCGGAAGGAGAAATAATTTAAAAGACGTTCGATATTCGGACAAAGTGAAACTGGCTGGCCTGCTACTGTTAAATATATGAATATTTTCTCGATATTTTATAACCTTATATTGATGAGAAGAGTCCCAAGAAAGTCCTTTTTAGTTCTTATGTAAAAACTCAAAAATGGATTTAATAATAAATTAGCATAATATTACAAGAACGATATTAAAATACAAAATATAAAAATATCAATAATGTAGTTATATTCCTGAAATGAATATTGTATGTCTAATTATATAAGTGTTCGTGAAAGAAACTGATAGCTTCCCCCATGTGAGTAAGTCTGACTCTAAAAAAACTATGTTCATCTCCTTATACTCTAAATTCAGACCTCCACTTTCTCCTAAAATGGGCTGGTATAAAGTTCTCCTAGTTCCACAAACTCCAATGTATTTCAACCTAACTCCCCCTACCTTAACTCAAGCTAGTGAAATACAATGCCATCTCTATTCACAACATTCCATAAGAACCTGCGGGATGGGCAAGAGACCTAGCCCAAGCCTTCTAATTAGTAACAAGTGTAAACTCTCCACAGAGAAGCTTAGAAAGCTATAATAAAATGTATAAAGGTATAAAACTATAAGTATAAAAGTCTGTATATTTTACTTTTCCCAATCTAGAAGAAATAAATATATACAACTCAATCATACTATAAAGACCCAAGCCATCCATACATATGTTAGTAATGTTAATTGGTATATATTAGATATTAGATAAAGGAAGGCTTCTAACAACCGCACATCATAGTGAATACAATGCAGGGGTCAGAATTGTAATATACAACATAGTGAAAGCAGTGCAGAAATCATGAGTGTAATGCACAACATTGTGACTACGGTGCAGGGGTCAGAAGTATACTATACATCATAGCAGATGCAGTGCAGACATCAGGAGTATAATGCATTGCACATCAAAGTGAATGCAATGCAGGGGTCAGGAGTATGCTGCACATCATTGTGAATGCAGTGCGAGGGTCAGGAATATAACCTACAACTTCACATATTTATTGCAGGGTTAGGAGTATAATGTACAACATAGTGAAAGCAGAGCAAGAGTCAGGAGTGTCATGCACAACATAGTGACTACAGCGCAGGAGTTACAAGTATAACCTACAAAACAGCATATACAGTGCAGGAGTCAGGAATTGTGATGTGCATCATAGTGAATGCAGCGTAGAGGTCAGGAATTGTGATGTGCATCATAGTGAATGCAGCGTAGAGGTCAGGAATTGTGATGTACATCATAGTAAATGCAGTGTAGAGGTCAGGAATTTAATGTGCATCATAGTGAATGCAGTGTAGAGGTCAGGAATATAATGTGCATCATAGTGAATGCAGTGTAGAGGTCAGGAATTGTGATGTGCATTATAGTGAATGCAGCGTAGAGGTCAGGAATTGTGATGTGCATCATAGTGAATGCAGCGTAGAGGTCAGGAATTGTGATGTGCATCATAGTGAATGCAGTGTAGAGGTCAGGAATATAATGTGCATCATAGTGAATGCAGTGTAGAGGTCAGGAATATAATGTGCATCATAGTGAATGCAGTGTAGAGGTCAGGAATATAATGTGCATCATAGTGAATGCAGTGTAGAGGTCAGGAATTTAATGTGCATCATAGTGAATGCAGTGTAGAGGTCAGGAATATAATGTGCATCATAGTGAATACAATGGAGGGGACAGGAGTATAACCTACAACTTCATGTACAGTATATAGTGCAGGGGTCAGGAATATAATGTACAACATGGGGTAATCTGTGCAGAGATCAGAAGTATCTTGTACAACATAGTATATATAGTGCAGACCTCAGAAGTATAATGTACAACATAGCATATTAAGTATAACGTACAACATAGTAAGTGTTGTGCAGGAGTCAGGAATATAGCATACAACATAGCATATACTGTGCAGTGGTCAAGAGTATAAAATATAGGGTATACAGTATACAGTGGAGGGGTCAGAAGTATCATGTAGAACAAATTGAATGCAATACAGGGGTCAGGAGTATTACCTACAGCATAGTGAATGCAGTGCAGGGGTCAGGACTATGTAAGATACAACACTGTGTACAGAGTGCAGTGGTCAGTGATACCCCTTACTGCTGGTCTACTACCTCTACTGTCTGCTGCCTGCCCTGACCTTTGCTACATTTGCAGATTAGTGGCTTCCCATGGGGGCACTGGACAGAGAGGAGGGGCCAGAAGCACCAGTGGGGGACTGGCGAAGAGGGGGTTCGAGGGTGCTTTGTGTAGTTCAATTGCACAGAGCAGGTCAATATAGACATGCTTGTTATTTAAAAAAATTAAATAAATTTGCTTTAAAGGAAGGGGGCAGCTAAAGGTAATGCTATACTCCCCCATTGTTAACTTTTCCTGGAGTGTCTGCTTTCTGACCTTTTAGCTCTCTCCTTAGACTTTTTACAAGTGGATTTTAAATTTTGGGTCCTCTAAATAAGGGACTCTGTTCTGTTGACCTGAAAAATCTGATGAATTGAATAATTTGTTTCTTGGTATTACAATCAATAATAATTATTGATTTTTTCAGACCTGGAATACTTCTGGATATCATCTATCCTTATACTTCTGTTGTAAGCATGTCTGATAGCTAGAAGCTCTGCATTCAGATGGGCAGGAACAGCGATTGAAAACAGTCTTTCAGTATCTACTTTCACATTATGGTCTATGGGGCATTTTATGTCGGCCCCTTAATATTTCATAAGCCAGTTATTTTGTTTTATGCTTTTTTTTTTCCTCTCTTTTTTTTTCCCCACATGCTGCCAATTAAATGCCCTGTAAAATCAATTTACCTTGTCAGGGATAACAAAAGCACACTCGAAGAGCTGGGTGCTTGTCGGTGTATTCACTTGTGTCAGCAATGCGTCTCTGCATCCGGATTTGGATCCATAAAGCTGTGCTTACTATTTAATTTTTGTCTTCCTAAAGTGGCGCTCCAGCTGAAAGGCTTTTCTTGTAGTTTTGGAGACGAGTTAGAAGGTCTGTCTGCAATTATTGCTAAAAATTCTAACGAGAGTGCCAGACGAAAGATCCAAGAGGATCATTTTTGATATGTGTGTTTGCTCACAACAACAATCAAAGACTATCCAACACATTTCAGGGGCATAGATGCCCCCCCCCCCCACCTTCATCAGGACTTTAGGGAAACCCCTGCCAATTTCTTTGCCAATCTCCAAAAATACAAAAAATGTTATGAGTTCAGTGTAGCCCCCTTGTCCTAAACAGGGGCTACTATGTCAAATTATTTTGTGGCTGGGCTGTAGTTAGCTCAGACTGATTGTACAGTTTTTCACCAGTTTTTTTCCCTAATCTTAATTTGGCTTGTTATTTTTTCACTGTCACCAGTAGGTGTCACTGCTATCACCGGTCATAGCATGAGATTTCACAAACAAAACTAAAACTTATGAATATTTATATTTTCTTCAGCCAATCCAGTAGGAGGTTTATGCCACTGGTGCGTGCTGGGGAAGGATATAAATATTTGGGACAGGCTATGTGCTCTCTCTCTTCCCCCTGGGATGAGGCTCGAGGGAAGTGCTGATGGATGGAGCTCTGCCCAATAGTCTGTTTTGGGGCCTGATATGTGCTGAAGTGGTCCTCCTGAAGCTTTCCTGCCTGGTCTGAAGGAAGCTGTGCCAAGGAGGAGACCCAGAGTAGGCCCCTTGCTGTAGAGAGCCAGGAAGAAGGCTGGTCTCTCAGTAGGGCCTGGTGACTCACTTGGGGACGCACTAAAATTTTGGAACATGCTTACAGTGTGGCGGGGTCGGCTTAAAGGTTCTGGCACTGTGATCTGGAGAGTATGTAGGTGATCTGCTATGGTATCTGGAACCCCTAACCCTCACCTCCTTAACCATTCTGCAAAAAACTTTAAAAAGACATAAAAAATGTGACTGGAGGCCAACTTCCTTTCTTGGTCCCCCCATTTTAGCCATGGACACAGCCCTGGGGTGAAATGCTAGCTCGCCCCTAGCCTCTGGAGGTGCTATGCTGCCTTTGGGGTGTCAGAGGGGTGCTGCATCTATATAAAGGTTGCCTGATTCAAGCATAGATATGGGCATTGTGCTAAGATATTCCAATGGGGACACCTGTCGTAAATATAGACCATATGTTATTTTTTGAGTTTTTGGAGACAGTTGACAAAATCTACAGGAAGATTTTTCCCTAAAGCCCTGATGAAGAGGGAGTGTCGGTGCCCCCCCCAAAATGCATTGGCTGTTCTATGTTTTCATGTTATGGGCAAACAGTAATTTAAAAAAAATTGTAGACTCTTGGTTCTTTGTTTTGGCATTTGTTAGGCAACCTCTCATCTCCTCTGACCTGTAATCACACCCCTGCTTCTCGGTAGGCCCATAGAAAAGATTCAAGAGAAACAAAATAGCAAAGACTGAAAACATTTTTCCTCGGCGAGTGAAGCAAGTTGTTATTTCATGGCAGGCCAGCCAACGGCAGGTCGCTGTTCCTAATGCACTTTTTGGCATCCCCTCTTCTTCTATTTCACGTGGTTGTGTTAAATTCAAAGGAAGATTTCTTGGTGACCACAAGCTCGTTGCCAGCCGAGAGAAATATAATTGGAGATCAGTTTAACGCTTGGTGGAAATTCATTAGTTTCAAAATGGGAGATAGCGCTTGTAATAGAAAAACAAGAAAACACTTTGAATAAATAATTACTGCGGAGCTGTCAATACAATCATGTCAGCGGCAGAGTGTATATTACATAAGCAGGCGAGATCGGCATTCTTAGCCGGATCAGTTTAGAAACCACTTCGGGCCAAAACAAAAACGTTTATTGGGTATGTTGAAATTACGTAATGCTTGTCAATTTTTTTTCCAATTTTTTGTTTTTGTGTGTTAATCGCCTCAGCCCCAGAAGGATTTACCCCCTTCCTGACCAGAGCACTTGTGATTCGGCACTGCGTCACTTTAACTGACAATTGCGCGGTCGTGCGACGTTGTACCCAAACAAAATTGATGTCCTTTTTATCCCACAAATAGAGCTTTCTTTTGGTGGTATTTGTTCGCCTTTGCGGTTTTTATTTTTTGCGCTATAAACAAAAAAAGAGCGACAATTTTGAAAAAAAACGCAATCTTTTTACTTTTTGCTATAATAAATCCCCCAAAAATATATAAAAAAACATTTTTTTTCCTCAGTTTAGGCCGTTATGTATTCTTCTACATATTTTTGGTAAAAAAAATTGCAATAAGCGTATATTGATTGGTTTGCGCAAAATTTATAGCATCTACAAAATAGGGGATAGTTTTATGGCATTTTTATTATTAATTTTTTTTAATGTTAGTAATGGCGGCGGTCTGCGATTTTTTTATCGTGACTGCAACATTTTGGCGGACACATCGGACACTTTTGACACTATTTTGGGACCACTGACAGTTATACAGCGATCAGTGCTATAAAAATGCATTGATTACTGTGTAAATGACACTGGCAGTGAAGGGGTTAACCACTAGGGGGAGGTGAAGGGGTTAAGTGTGTCCTAGGGAGTGATTCTAACTGTGGGGGGAGGGGCTACAACACACATGACAGCGAGTACTGCTCCTGCAGTGATCTCTGTCCTGTCACTAGGCAGAACAGAAAATGCATTGTTTACAAAAGCATCTCCCCGTTCTACCTCTCTGTGACACGATCGCGGGCACCTGGTGGACATCGAGTCCACGGGACCCACGGTCACAGAGACCGCGGCGGGCGAGCACGCACTCTCCACACCTCTTCTTAAAGGGGGCGCACCTGTACACCCTTTTGCCCACCAGCGCTATTCTGCTGATGTGAATCGGCGTCCGCTGGTCGGCAAGCGGTTAAATCCCTTCTATCATACCACCCTGCTGCTGCTAAATGCTTTACAGCAAGGACATGCGGTGAGGTGAGTGGCTGGTGAGGCACCGGCTAGTATCAGATACACACAGGTTACATACGCGGCAAAAGTTAGAGCGAGAGCAATAATTCTAGCACTAGACCTCCTCTGTAACTCTAAACATGTAACCTGTAAAAATGTTTACAGCGCCGCCTACGGAGGTTTTTAAGTACTGAAGTTTGGCGCCATTCCACAAGTGTGCGCAATTTTAAAGCATCACATGTTTGGTATCTATTTACTCGGCTTAACATCATCTTTCACAATATACGAGAAAATTGGGCTAACTTTAGTGTTTTTTTTGTTTTTTTTTATTCATGAAACAGTTTCATTTAAAAAAAAATGCGTTTGAAAAATTGCTGCACAAATACCGTGCAACATAAAAAGTTGCAACAACCACCATTTTATCCCTTTTGGTGTCTGCTAAAATATATATATAATGTTTGTGGGCTCTGAGTAATTTTCTAGCAAAAAGATTATGATTTTTACATGGAGGAGAGAAATGTCAGAATTGGCCTGGGTGGCAAGGGGTTAATTACCATAAGTAAGTAATATACAGATAATTATTATATATTATTTTTAAGGTAATTTACTATATTTTCAAAAACTGTACTCAAAGCAGAAATTACTGAAGTTTGAAGTTATAACTTCCAACCAGTAATTTCACAGTAAATAGATAAATAATAAATTATTGTCTTATAACATATAGCATAATAATATATGATTTAGCTTGTAACTTTTCATCAGCAGAAGGTTCTCATTCTCCCTCTTTACTGTGTTAGAAAAACATGGGATTGTGGGTAAATCTTATACACATAAACCCATGCTTTTCCTTGTAATTAATAGGGCTGGGCTGGAACGGAGCATGTATCTTTTAGACACACGCCCCCTTCTATGACACTGCAGTGAGAGGCGTGCCTCCACTGCAGCCTTTTTATTGGACAGCTTGGGCCAATGGTACTTTACCATTGGTCCAAGACTCCAAGCTGTCCATTGAGCTCGGTGCTTCTGACAAGAAATGAGAGGCACTGCGAGCTCATCCTCTCAGTCTGCTGAAAACAGAGTGTGCCAGCTTGTATTTAAACTGGCCGCTTTCTTCTGACAGGCTGCGCAAGGAGCCCCACGGGGTGTGTCCGTGACAGCCTGGGCTCACAGGAAGTGGGCTAACCTTTATTCAAACCAAAAAAAGAAACTCCATCTACTGGCGGGGTTGAGTTTTTTAGGGGACAGCCTCAAACATAAGATGATTATTGCAGCAAAATATGGTTGAATTTAACTTTTGTTTTTTTTTTTTGTTTTTTTTCTAAATAGAGTTAAAATATGCCTAAAATATCCTGAATATCTTTCCAGAGAAATTACATCAGGACTCACTTTGCATTTGTCCTATTTATTTTTACATTGCTTCATATGTCTTAGTAACACGCCATATTGCGGTTATAACTTCACTTTGAGTTTTATTCACTCAACATGACAGATCTAAAAATATTCTTCACACTTCTCATCCTTTCAGAACGATTTGACATTGGAATTATCGCCTCTAAATCAAAGTTAATAAGGGTCAGTAATTAGGTTGTGATACCGCTGTCTTGTTAAATTAATATAAACATTGATAGATCAATAATAAATGTCCTTGCTTTAAAAAAAAAAAAAAAGGATATTTGGAATTTGCCCCATGGTTTTATGTGACGTGGAATCACATATGTTAGGGCAAAACAAAAATATGTGTAGCCATTGGATCTTGATTTCCCCCTATCCCTGCACAGCCGGGCAACACACATTTCCTACTTGCATTCAAACACAAGAAATCAGTCCAGGGCCTTTGCTTTCTGTTGTACTGGGCAAGACTTCTGTTCAGGCCTCCAGGGGTCTCAAACTGGCGGCCCTCCAGCTGCTGCAAAACTACAAGTCCCATCATGCCTCTGCCTGTGGGAGTCATGCTTGTAACTGTCAGCCTTGCAATGCCTCATGGGACTTGTAGTTTCACAACAGCTGGAGGGCCACCAGTTTGATCCTCCCATGTCCACCAGGATGTCTTCTGCTGAAGACCTAAAGGTCATGGAGATCCCTCTCTTAGGCTTCCTCTCCTTCCTTTCCTCAGCTCCTGCCTGGAGGCAGAGCATCCCCAGCCCCGGGATCTCCTCCCAGGCCACACAACAGCAATCTCAGCACTCCATCTTCCACCAGACTCCCCTGCTGCTCAGGCTACACCATGTTTAAGGGCTGCCCCTGCCAGTGCCTTCTGCCTGGGGATTGGCCAGATTCCCTCAAGTATGCAGACCCTCCACCCATTAACTTCCAGAAGCTTCTCCAAGCTTCTAGAACCAAGGGGAGGTACCAGAGACCTGTCCTTCAGAGCCCTCCAGCCTGACCTGAAGTAACCCAACCCAATTACAGACTCACACAACTATTATGAGTCAACCAAATAAATTTACCCACACTAGTTGCACATTAGAGGGTGCTTCACGTGCAGTAATATCTGCAATTCATGCACATTTGAACATGTTTTATCTCTTTATAGACATTGCAAAATACGCTCAGCATCTAATCCCCTCTCGTGGAATTACACTGCATTCCTTTTTGTGGACATAGGGCCCATTCACACTAGGAACTCTGTTCCTGAGTGTCTCTGAGCGTCTCCGAGTGGTCTCTGAGTGTCTCAGAGCATCTCCGAGTGTCTCTGAGTGTCTCTGAGTGTCTCTGAGTGTCTTTGAGTGGTCTCCGAGTGTCTCCTAGTGTCTTTGTGTGGTCTCTGAGCGTCTCAGAGTGTCTCCAAGTGGTCTCCGAGCATCTCCGAGTGTATCCCAGTGGTCTCCGAGTGGTCTCTGAGTGTCCCTGAATATGTCTGAGTGGTCTCCGAGCGTCTCAGAGACCACTCAGAGACGCTCGGAGACCACTCAGACATATTCAGGGACACTCGGAGACCACTTAGATACACTCGGAGATGCTCAGAGACCACTCAGAGACCACTCGGAGATACTCGGAGACACTCGGAGACACTCAGAGACCACTCGGAGACACTCAGAGTGTCTCCGAGTGGTCTCCGAGTCGTCTCTGAGTCGTCTCCGAGTCGTCTCCGAATGCTCTGCAAGTGTCTCCGAGTGTCTCCGAGTGTCTCCGAGTGGTCTCCCAGTGGTCTCTGAATCGTCTCTGAGTCGTCTCTGAGTCGTCTCCGAGTCGTCTGCAAGTGTCTCTGAGTGTTTCTGAGTGTCTCTGGTGCCCCCCCCCCCACCTCTGGCCACATGCGGTACTGCATACACTAGCAGTGACACTGGAACTAATTATCTGAGTTTCCATTGATTCCTATGGGGAAGCTCGCTTTGATATACGAGTGCTTTGGATTACAAGCATGCTTCTTGAAGACATTATGCTCGTAATCCAAGGTATTGCTGTACTTAGCAAACTGATTCTGCTACATTTGCTCCGGGCCTCTAGACTCCATCGACGTCTGGTTGCAAAAGTGTAAAGTAGAAGTTCCAATTAGACGGTTACTTGGGATTTTCTTTTCACCGGTGAAGTTGTTCCCCTTCAGTTTTGCATTAAGGCTTTCAGCCATAAGTGCAGCAGCGGTCTCATTTCCTTTCGCCGCTTGTCCGGGTCTTTGAATCCAGCTGCAATCAGGTCTAAGCTTTTCCCCAGTGCGTGAAAAGCAACAGGGAGGCGATCAGTGACTCATTCAGCGCAGCAGAGGCCGCAGCAGAGAAGGGAACACAGAGAGTGAGAGAGCGAGAGAGCGTAGGAGGGAGAAGGGGGCACAGGGGCCAGAGAACAAAGAGAGTCATTCCTGAAGACTGGTAGGATGGAGGGGGTCTCTGATGTCTGGGTGAGCTTTGATAACAGAAGGACGAGGCATATGAGATAGGAAAAGAGAAAAAGAAAAGCCCGGAGGGGGATTGTGTGGCCGAGAGAACCAAGTAAAGAGGCACTGCGGTACTTCCCCTGAAAACGCTGAAAACGCTACTTGCCTGGCTGTCGATGGTTAAAGCAGATCTTCGCAACATTGACTATTTTTAAAGAAGAAGTAAACCCTGCGGGGGGAAAAAATATATTTTTTCCCCTTCCCTGCAAAGTAAAGCCATAATGTGCTAGTATGCATCGCATACTAGCACATTATGTGACACTTACCTGCAAACGAAGCCCGCGCTGTCTCTGCTGCAGGCTGCATCCATGTTTGCCGCCCCTCTTCTTTCCTGGTCCGTAGACTCGTGGTTGTGGTCTGTGACTGTCCGGAGCCACGTGACGTCACTCCCGCGCATGCGCACGGGAGCCAACACTCACGGCACTTGCTCCTGAAGATACTACGCAGGCAGCTGTTCCTTCAGAGCGCATGCGCTGATGACATCATCGGTGCAGTATACAGAAAATATCTCCTATAGGCACACGTTTAGGAGATATTTACAGTACCTATAGGCAGGAGCGTTGCTAGGTGCCAAAAGACCAGGGGCTTCAGCCCAAAGTTGGAGCCCGGCACCGGGGGGGGGGGGGTGTTACCTCCCTGACACGCACTGACCTACCTGACCTACACTGACCTACCTGACATACACTGACCTGCCTGACCTACCTGACATACACTGACCTACCTGACATACACTGACCTGCCTGACATACACTGACCTACCTGACATACACTGACCTACCTGACCCACAGTGACCTACCTGACATACACTGACCTACCTGACCCACACTGACCTACCTGACATACACTGACCTACCTGACATACACTGACCTGCCTGACCTTCCTGACCCACACTGACCTACCTGACATACACTGACCTACCTGACATACACTGACCCACACTGACCTACTTGACATACACTGACCTACCTGACCCACACTGACCTACCTGACATACACTGACCTACCTGACATACACTGACCTGCCTGACCTACCTGACATACACTGGCCTACCTGACACACACTGACCTACCTGACATACACTGACCTGCCTGACCTATCTGACACACACTGACCTACCTGACACACACTAACCTACCTGACATACACTGACCTACCTGACACACACTAACCTACCTGACATACACTGACCTACCTGACACACACTAACCTACCTGACATACACTGACCTGCCTGACCTACCTGATACACACTGACCTACCTGACATACACTGACCTACCTGACACACACTGACCTACCTGACATACACTGACCTGCCTGACCTACCTGACCCACAGTGACCTACCTGACATACACCGACCTACCTCACCCACACTGACCTACCTGACATACACTGACCTACCTGACACACACTGACCTACCTGACATACACTGACCTACCTGACAAATACTGACCTGCCTGACCTACCTGACACACACTGACCTACCTGACATACACTCACCTACCTGACACAAACTGACCTACCTGGCATACACTGACCTGCCTGACCTACCTGACACACACTAACCTACCTGACACACACTGACCTACCTGACATACACTGACCTACCTGACACATACTGACCTACCTGACATACACTGACCTGACTGACCTTCCTGACCCACACTGACCTACCTGACATACACTGACCTACCTGACATACACTGACCCACACTGACCTACTTGACATACACTGACCTACCTGACCCACACTGACCTACCTGACATACACTGACCTACCTGACATACACTGACCTGCCTGACCTACCTGACATACACTGACCTACATGACACACACTTACCTATCTGACATACACTGACCTACCTGCCTGACCTGCCTGACACACACTGACCTACCTGACATACACTGACCTGCCTGACCTACCTGACACACACTGACCTACCTGACATACACTGACCTACCAGACACACACTGACCTACCTGACATACACTGACCTGCCTGACCTATCTGACACACACTGACCTACCTGACACACACTAACCTACCTGACATACACTGACCTGCCTGACCTACCTGATACACACTGACCTACCTGACATACACTGACCTACCTGACACACACTGACCTACCTGACACACACTGACCTACCTGACATACACTGACCTGCCTGACCTACCTGACCCACAGTGACCTACCTGGCATACACTGACCTACCAGACCCACACTGACCTACCTGACACACACTGACCTACCTGACATACACTGACCTACCTGACATACACTGACCTGCCTGACCTACCTGACACACACTGACCTACCTGACATACACTCACCTACCTGACACACACTGACCTACATGACATACACTGACCTTCCTGACCTACCTGACACACACTGACCTACCTGACACACACTGACCTACCTGACATATACTGACCTGCCTGACCTACCTGACACACACTGACCTACCTGACACACACTGACCTACCTGACACACACTGACCTGTCCTTCAGAATGCAAACTAAGAAGGTGCATTCCAGCACTGCAAGTTAACCACTAGCCGACCGTGTTATAGCCAAATGATGGCTACAGCGCGGTCGGCTAGTTCTTGGAGGGCTTCAATTGGCATTACCCTACCCCCCCACACACAGACCCCGCATCGGGAGCCCTCTGTGATCACAGATTGGGATAAAGAGCCAATCACAGTGGCCCTTTACCATGTGAGCAGCAGTGTCCAATCAAAGCTAATCACACTGTGAACAGGATTTGCCTTTTATCGGCATTCCTCTCCTCATGCTGACAGTGCGTGACAAAAGGAGAGCTGGTAATTGGCAATCCACACCAGTGACATCTACACTGATAATCAGGGCACTGATTATCAGTGCAGACCCATTAGTGCTCATCACTGATGCCTGTCAGTGCCTATCAGTGATGGCTGTCAGCACCCATCAGTGCCACCTATCAGTGCCGCCTATCAGTGCCCATCAGTGATGCTTGTCAGCGCCTATCAGTGCCACCTATCAGTGCCTCCTCATCAGTGCCACCTATCAGTGCCCATCAGTGATGCTTGTCAGCGCCTATCAGTGCCTCCTCACCAGTGCCCCCTATCAGTGCCCATCAGTGATGCTTGTCAGCGCCTATCAGTGCCACCTATCAGTGCCTCCTCATCAGTGCCACCTATCAGTGCCCATCAGTGATGCTTATCAGTGCCACCTATCAGTCCCTCCTCATCAGTGCCGCCTATCAGTGTCCATCATTGCCGCATATCAGTGCCCATCAGAGCAGCCTCATTAGTGCCTCCTCATCTGTGCCCATCAGTGATGCTTGTCAGTGCCTATCAGTGCCACCTATCAGTGCCACCTCATCAGTGCAGCCTATCAGTCCAGCCTCATCAGTGCCTCCTCATTAGTGCCCATCAGTGCCGTCTCTTCAGTGCAGCCTCATCAGCGGACATCAGTGAACGAGAAACATTACTTATTTACAACATTTTATAACAGAAACTAAGAAAAACTTTTTTTTAATTTTTTTTAGTTTGTTTAGCAAAAAATAAAAAGCTCTAGCTGTCTAAAAAAAAAAAAAAAGATAAAAATGTCATATGGGTACAGTGTTGCATGACCGCGCAATTGTCATTCAAAGTGCGACAGCACTGAAAGCTGAAAATTGGCCTGGGCAGGAGGGGGGTGACAGCACGCGGTAGGCAAGTGGTTAATTTATTACATTCTATTGCATTTTCACTGTAATGTGTTTCAGCCACTGGGGGCAGAGTGGAGAGGGGCTCGTGGGTGGATCAAGCACTTCTTCGGAGATTCTCATTGATAATCCAATGAGGTGAAAGCAGGTAGGAAGTGAAAGAAGAAGCTGCAAGCTCTAAACAGAGGTGTCCCGTCTTACTTTGAAAATGCCTTAATAATAGTCCAATGAGCGGAAAGTGGGAGGGGAAGCGACACAAGAATAGTGGTGTCACCTGTGACTGTATAGTGTTGCAAAGGAGCAACTAAACAACATTTTTTTTAACTTTTAATAATTTTTTTTATATTTTCATTCTATTTGTATTTTTTGAATGACCCCCATGTAGGTATGTCAGCCATGTATGCAGCCGTTTTGGATGGAGTCCTGAGTTTAATCAGCAAGCCTGCAGTTGAACGTTTTCTGCCAAATAGAAAAACCTATTTCGGATGTTTATTTTGGCGATCGGCTCCCTGCAGATTTTCACGAAAATAAACCCCACATGCACAGAATAGGAGCAGCAGCGGCAAGTACCCGAGCCTGGCGCTAATAGAATATGCTTATTCACGTCTGGATTAGTGATCACCGAGCGCTGAGTGCTGTTCGCCGCGCCTTTCTCATAATGGAACAGCTGCTCATCCCGGTCACAGTGGGCCCTCAGCAAAGTAAGAAAAAGTGCTCTGCGAACATGTGCCGCAGCTTGTTGCAGCGTAGCATGACACCTTCTGTGGCTGCTATATCAGATGATAAAAAAAAAAAAAGTTGAGATGTTTTACTGCAAACAGATTTATAAAAGGGCACTGCCATTTTTTAAGTGATTTTTTTTTTTGTACTTATTTATTAAATGGTTTATACCTTGCATGGTTTTTGCAAACTTTAGGGCTGTATTAAAAAAAAAATAATAATAATAATAAAAGCATAAAGCCATTCAATCTATGGGAATAAAGAGAAAATAAAATAATGTTGTTAGGATAATTTGTTTACAGGTCAAATTTTATCGTTCATTCAAAAAAGTGATTTGGGACAATGCTGCATTATGGCCACTAGATGGCACTAACGATCATCGTAAATAGGTGTTTTAAGATGATCATCAGCTCCATCTAGTGGCCATAATGCAGTATTTTCCTGATTCAGTCTGTTCTGTATAAACATTCACCCTGGAGAGAAAATCAACGTTAGATTTTGCCGCTATTTGCACAGCACGAACGTACATGCAGTTTCACAGGACAAATAGCTTTGCAAATTTTTTATAAATGCACCTCGTTTCAGTAAAACCCATCTAGGCAGGTTGCAAATTCTAACAAAATAATCCCTAAATCACAATATCCCAAGTAGGATAAATACCTTTTTTAGCAAATTTTTTTTCGGGACTCAAGAAATTAGATAGGCGGTCAGTACATCAGGATTGATCAATTTTCAGATCTATACCATAGTTTGTGGACTCTATAACTTTCCTACAAAATAAATAATATACACTGATTTGGGTTATTTTCACCAAAGAAATGTAGCAGAATACATTTTGACCTACATTTATGGAGAAAGATTATTTATTTGCAAAATCCATAACACAAACGAAGAAAAACATGTTTTTGTTTCAATATTTTTAGCAACAAATCTAAAACCCAGTGATGATTAAATACCAGCAAAAGAAAGCTCTATTTGTGTGAAAAGAATAATAAAAATGTCATATGGGTACAGTGTTGCATGACCGCGCAATTGTCATTCAGTGTGACAGCACTAAAAATTGGCCTTGGCAAGAAGGGGGTAAAAGTGCCCGGTTGGCAAGTGGTTAAAGTTTATTTGCTTATAGATACTTATAACAGAAGGCAAATTGGAGTGATGTGGAATACGCCACAAAGTAGGGTTGCCACCTGTCCAGGATTCACCCGGACAGTCTGGGTTTTAAATCATGTGTCCGGGTTTCAGCCTGCCTGAAACCCAGACACATAATTCAGACCAGGCTGTGGCTCCCCAAGTAACTGAGATAGTCACACACAAATCTGTTGCCCTCCAGGAGCTGTGGGCGATTGTCTGGGGCCAGGTTTGGCATCACTAACGGGTGGGGAGATGATGTCAGCAAGAGCAATCTGGGCACACCCACTGTGCGCGCTTTGTGCGCCACATTACTGCCCTCCTTGGGGCACCCAAATGTGTCTCAGGTCCTATAGTGTTTACTGCAAAAAAAAAAAATTGTCCTGTGCCACAAATGTGTTCAGGTTTGGCTTGATCTAAAAGTGGCAACCCTATTGTAAAGGCACAAGGTTTTTTTACCCTCATGCATGAAGGTAAAAAACCTTCCATGTGCACTTTGTACCCTCCCCCCTTCAGCCCCCCTAATACTTTCCTGAGCCCCCTCTCGATCCAGAAATGTCCACAAGAGCCTTGGCTCTCCGGGGACCCGCACTCCTGATTGGCTTTTGGCAGCAGTGGGAGCCATTGCCTCCTGCTGCTGTCAATCACCGCCAGTAAGCCAATCAGAAGACGGAGGGAAGGTGGGGGGTACACACAGAGCCATGGCTCGGGAGCACGTCTGCTTGGGTCCACAGCAAGTTGCTTGCTGTGGGGGCACCCGGCCAGGAGCGCCAGCAGGGGACCCAAGAAGAGGAGAATCCGTGCTGCTCTGAGCAAAACCACTACACATTATAACATTATAATTAGATGTGCGGTTTGTTTAGTTCCGAAATTAATATTCTGAACCAGTCTGCGGGCGGGACCCCCAGTAGTTTGCATCGATGTTCAAAGTCCTGAAAGAACCCATCCACATCCCCTGTATTTTCTTGGTAGGGTCATGATGGGACTGTGATGTCATAAGGGGCGGGGTCAACGGGTGACATCCCCCGGTGACCACGCCCCATGCCTATATAAGTCATTGCGCACCTCGCACACGGCATTACAGCGGGAGGGAGCGTTGTGTCAACATCGGAAGAAGAGAAGAGGGAACAAGACGATGGAGAAGACCGGGCCACCGCTAGCAAAAGAGCGGCAAAAGAACAGAAGATAGTGGAGGAGCCCGGCAGAAGAACCGGAGACAGGGAGAAGAGGCAGGAGACCGGGAGAAGAGGCAGGAGACCGGGAGAAGAACTAGACACCGAGAGAAGAGGCCGGAGAGAGCGGAGAAATCAGAAGAGACCCCCAAAGTCGGAAGAAGACCCCCGGAGCTGCCTAATAAATTACTTTAAAAACCTGTCTAGTGTGTTTTTTAATTGACCCTTTTTTTCCCCCACGTGAATGGTTAAGGGTAGAATGCACCCCATACTCATTCACATAGGGTGGGGGGATCTGGGGGCCCCTTATTAAAGGAGGCTCCTGGATTTCGATAAGCCCTCCACCCGCAGACCCCGACAACCAACGGCCAGGGTTGTTGGGAAGAGGCCCTTGTCCTCATCAACATGGGGACAAAGTGCTTTGGGGTGGGGGGGCCGCAGGACGTCCCCCTTCCCCAAAGCACCCACCCCCCATGTTGAGGGCATGCTGCCTGGTACGGTTCAGGAGGGGGGGCGCTCACTCGTCCCCACCCCCCTTCTATACCAATCCTAAGGGCCTGGTATGCTCTTGGAGGGGAATTCTTTCTCGTGCTCGCTGCAATAGGAAAATGTGTTTTTCCTATTGCAGCCAGCGCGAGATGCACAGTACCCTGTTGCCAAGAAACACATTCTCACGGGCAGGTACTGTAGATTTGGCTCTTTTGTATGTGATTTCTGGATGTTGTTTAATGTGCTTATTGATCAAAGGGTCTGCAGAGAGCAACGGCCAGAATTTAGTCAGAATCTCTCTGATTTGCTTGTGCTGTTTACTGTAAGGGGTAATGACTCTGACAGGTTGCGTATTGTCTTTCTTGGTGTTTGTGGAGTAAATCAGGGAACTTCTTTCATGTTTCTTTGTTTTGTTGTATGCCTATTTGAAACAGCTGTGACTGTATCCCCTGTCACGCAGCCTGGAATAAAGTGCCTGGGCCTTCTTGGGCAAAGTCTTTTTCATTAGTACAGTTCCTTCGAATGCGAAGGTACTGACTATATAGTATGTTCTTTAGTAATGGTGCTGGATTTGAACTTGTGGCATGCAAAGGAGTGTTGCCTGCTGATGACTTTCTAAATAAGGAAGAGCCCAAGGAGCCGTCCTCGTTTACAAAGATTTCCAAATCTAGAAAACTGACTCTACGCAGATCACATGTCATTAAAAATTTGAGATTATATTCATTATTGCTAATGGTGGTCATGAACAGTTCTAGTTCTTCTCTTGTTCCAGTCCAGAACAACAGCACATCATCAATATACCGATGCCACGAGGCGAATGGAGGTAGTAGGTTGATTCAGAAGTAAACACATTACGTGTTAGAATAAACTTCAAAAGATCAATTATGAATTTATTGTAGCTATTGGCTAGTTTACCTCTCTCTCTTAAATGACTTTGGATTACTTCCAATCCTTTCTCATGAGGGATTGTGTTGTTTCAATATCTATAGTGACCAACCAGGTATTAGGGGGAAGAGTTTAACCCTCCAAATTTTAAGTAGGTCTATGGTGTCCTTAGTGTATGAAGTGAGAGCAACTACATGTGGGTTAAGAGGCTGCTAGCATTTTCTGTTAAGCATTCACACCCGGACACTATAGGTCTATCAGGTGGTTGAGTAAAAGATTTATGTATCTTTGGAATTTGGAATTATTGTGAATCTATCTGCAGATGAATCGCAACAAAAGGTCAAACCCAGCTGAAGGACATGTTATTCTTCCACCGATAACCGCTATGAAGAGAGATTGATTATTTTGAGTTGGGTTGTGCTTCTAGTTGCTGGGGTTGCGGATTGTCCACCAGTGAGCTCGGGCTCAATTCTGGTGGTTTGACTAAAAAAATTGGTGCTAGTTTGGTGTCTAATTGTTGAGGTGAATTATTGGGAGCAAACATGGTGTTAAAGTCACCTACCTTAGTTGAAGTACAAGGCACGGCAGGCAAAGGAGACCTGTTTAAAGTTGTAGTTAAGACTGGGGCGAAACGTGACATTAGATGGTAAGTAAAAAGAAATAAGTGACCGTGGTTGTGCATTTCTTGGACAAATCACAGGTCTAAGATTCTGCGCCACTCCAAAAGTGCGTTTAAAGTGGTGTTTCACCAAAAAAAAAAAAATTAGATGTCAGCAGCTGCAAATACTGCAGCTGCTGACTTTTAAAATAAGGACACTTACCTGTCCCGGGGTCCAGCGATGTCGGCACCCGAGACCGAGCCGTCCCTCGATCCTCGGGTGCTGCCGCCGCCATTCACACTGAGGGAATCAGGAAGCGAAGCGTTGCCGCTTCACTGCCCGGTTCCCTACTGCGCATGCGCGAGTCGCGCTGCGCGTCTTCACTGGTCCCCGTTGTGTTGTGGGAACTGTGTATTTCCCACAACACAACGGGGGTGGGCGGGGAGTCTGCGGCTAGCTGCGGCTAGCTGTACCCGGAAGTGGGTGCAGATACCTGTATTATACAGGTATCTGCACCCCCCTCCCCCCTGAAAGGTGCCAATTGTGACACCGGAGGGGGGGAGGAATCCGATGAGCGGAAGTTCCACTTTAGGGTGGAACTCCGCTTTAAATGATTCCAGGGACTGGACATCAGAGTTTCCCTTCCTTTTTTTTGGGAAGTCTGTCTTCAGACAGATCATGGTAGGTAGTGGATTGACTAGAGGAAATGGAGGAAACAGAGGAAATGTTAGGAACAGTATCATCTCTATTAAGTGGTATAAAGCTGGTTTCTTTAGGAAAGTATCTAGGATGTGTAATGAAGTTCCACTTATAAGCATAATGTCATGGTTATGCAATAGAGTTTTTTTGTCAGCTTACCTCTCACCATGTGTTCATCTCTAGAGACCAGCCACTCTCACCTGACTGCTTTTATAACCTCTCCTCTAAGCATGGCTCCACCTCAGCTCCTATCAGGGAACTCTATATTAACCTGTGCACTGCAGGCCAGCCCTTCTGATCAACATTGTGTGTTTGGCTTCCTGTTTCCTGCTTGCCGTGTGCTCTCCGTTTGTCTCTGTTACCGACCTTGGCGTGTTCTCAACTATTCCTGTCTGCTCGTGACCCTGACCTTTTGGCGTGTCCCCGACTATCCCTGTTTGTCTGTGACCCTGAACCTTTGACGTGTACTCTGTTGTCCTTGTCTGCTAGTCGCCCCGACCTTGGCTTGTTCCCTTACTATCCCTATCCTCCTGTTGCCTACTGTGGGTGTGAGCTGGGGGACCCTTGGGGTAGCGACCTGGAGCCAGTTGCAGCCCAGTCCATCCTCACCACTACAGGCTCTGGTGAACACCTGCTGGCTCTTAGACTCCGCGCCCTAGGGAATCTTACGCTCTAACACCGGTGGGATCCGTGTTGGTGTTCCAGTGGCCCTGCCTTCCTTTACCACCCAGACTCCCATCTGCAGCAGTCAGCCGTAGGGTCCACTACCTTACGGTGCACTCCTGATCCCAATGGTGTGCATCTGTCACCTGACCTCAGGTGGCCTGACACATACCCTCCATCATGTGCTGATTGCTCCCGCAGGACTTTAATTTCCTTACTTACCCTTGATAATTTCAATAGTTTATTTTTCTATCAATTCCTCAACTCCTTTTTCCTTTTGAACAAACACAGTAGATGAAGTAACCGAGGCATGCTCAAGGACCCATCTCTGTATCTGTTCATCAAGGAGTAAAACCTCATGCTCCTATTTGAGAGCAAAGGATAGAAATCATTTTCAGAGAACATCCTTGTAAATTGGATTCCCATATCAATCTTTTTGAGATTGGGAGAAATTTGGGTTCGTAAACCTCATGGTATCATTTTATTGTCTAGATATTTTTCAAAGTATTTTTTATGCCAGAATACCCGTACCTTTTTCTCTAGAAGTCGTTGGAGTCTGATAAATGATGGCCCATCTAAATCTTCTTCCTTTACACCAGAAGTCTGGTGGGATAGTTCAATTTTAGTCATTAACCCCTCCCATGGCTGCCCACAGAAATCTGCCATTGTGTGAAATATGAACAGCCTCTGCTCATAGGAAAAGAGTTTCAACGTGAATAAAAGTTAATTGTACATCAAAGAGTATACAGAAAATACACAAAATACAAAGGATATATCCAAAAGTTATTTGGCCAAAAAAGGTATACAAACATTAATATAATTAATAATGTCACTTGTCCATAATCTATTAAATGGTGTGGTACAACACCAAGATAGAGAGGAAAAAGGTGGTGATATGGACAAGCAACAACATTAAACAGGCACCAACATCCCTGTAATGAAGTATAGACAGAGAAGTTTTAGTGGGATTTTTTTGGGTGCCAGCAAATAATGAATACAAGAAGTAAAATAACAATACTTGTTATTATTACATACACATAATTAAAAATGATTTTGATATGCTTTAAATGAGTATATACATGGGAACATCTTGTCCTCAAAATTAATTTTGTCTTAGTCACTGAAAGGTGACAGTTAGATGGTTATCCCGACATGTTTCACCCCCATGGGCTTCCTCGGGGGATCTATTAAAGACAAAAGATGTAACACTGCAAAAAAGAGAACATAATTTAGAACAAATACATCAACTATTTATTATCTTTATAAATGATATAGGGTCTGGGATCAAAAGTAACATTTCTGTCTTTGCAGATGACACCAAGCTATGCAGTGGAATAACGTCCTTACAGGATGTCTCCAATTTACAAGCCGACCTCAATGCACTGTCTAATTGGGCGACTCTGTGGCAGATGAGGTTTAATATTGATAAATGTAAAGTTATGCACTCGGGGGCTAAGAATGTGCATCATACATGCTAGGGGGAGTACAACTGGGGGAATCCGTGGTGGAGAAGGATCTGGGGGTTTTGGTAGATCATAAGCTCAGTAATAACATGCAATGCCAAGCTACGGTTTCCAAATCAAGCAAAGTCCTTTCTTGTATTAAGAGAGGTATGGACTCCAGAGAGAGAGAGATATAATTCTGCCCCTGTACAAATCATTAGTAAGACCTCATCCGGAATATGCAGTTCAGTTTTGGGCACCAGTTTTCAAAAAGGATATCTGGGAACTGGACAAAGTGCAGAGAAGAGCAACCAAACTGATAAGAGGCATGGAGGAGCTCAGCTATGAGGAGAGATTAGAGGAGCGGAATTTATTCACTCTTGAGAAGAGGAGATTAAGAGGGGATATGATTAACATGTTCAAATATATAAGGGGTCCATATAGTAAACTTGGTGTTGAGTTATTCCCTTTACGGTCAACACAGAGGACAAGGGGGCACTCCTTACATCTAGAGGAAAAGAGATTTAATCCCCAAATATGGAAAGGTTTCTTCACAGTAAGAGCTGTGAAAATGTGGAATAGACTCCCGACCAGAGGTGGTTCTGGCCAGCTCAGTAGATTGCTTTAAGAAAGGCCTGGATTCTTTCCTAAATGTACATAATATAACTGGGTACTAACATTTATAGGTAAACTTGATCCAGGGAAAATCCGATTGCCTCTTGGGGGATCAGGAAGGAATTTTTTCCCCTGCTGTAGCAAATTGGAGCATGCTCTGCTGGGGTTTTTTTGCCTTCCTCTGGATCAACTGTGGATATAGAATTGGGTATATTGGATTGCACAATATTTTTTATTTTATTTATTTATTGTTTTTAAGGTTGAACTGGATGGACTTGTGTCTTTTTTTAACCTGACTAACTATGTAACTATGTATCTATTGACAAAATACATTACATTTTAATGCCAGCTGCTATGCTCTGTCTCTTTGTCACTCACCCCCATATGATATCTCCTCCTCCAGATGAAGCCACGTGGGAGGTGGCGTAACTAGTAGAGGTGGAGCCTGTCGGTGGAACCTGTCGCAACAAGTGAGATATACCTGATTGATTTTATATCAATGTTTTTATACTCTTAAATAAATGTGAGTTGAATATTAGCTGGGGTAGTGAGGTTCTGTTTTTAATCCCCTTGGTGCTGCACTATCGGAAGCATTTCTCTTTTTATATGTCGCTGTGGAACTACCGGCAAACACTGAGGAGCCTAAGTTGAACCAGCTCACTGGGAGATTATTCCATTTGCTGTGGAGCTTTATCCATCTAGAAGGACCATAAGGAGCTACCCGGGACCACGGTGGAGCATTCCCCATAGGAGAGGTGCTCTGTGTGCAAAAGTCTGTTTGACCCCCTGCTGGGTCTTGCAGTGAGGTGAGCGAGCATTGCACGCGGTGGTGGGACCACTGTTGTTGGTAGAGCAGTGAAGCTCGTGGAAACAGCCTTTTTTCTTGTATTTCAATTACTTGCTTTTTAGCAGAGGAATTGTCACTTTATTTGGACGTTTTTTATTGAGCATTATTCACTTGTATTCACATATGGACGGTTTCCACTGAGCACTATTCATCTGTATGGAAAAGAAGAAAGGTAACAGCGCTCTCTGCAGGGACAACTCAATCCATACACCAGGTCCACTCACAGGTGCCGATGTGTCCCAACACACTCCAATGCAACAGTAATAAGGAGAGCTGGCAAAACTGTAATCCTTGAAGTGTCGTTTATTGGTACATCAGAGTGACAATAAAACAATAAAGCTGACGCGTTTCGGCGATAGCCTTAGTCGTAGCTAGTTTGAAACAGATATGGCAAGATATATAAATACTCACATACACATATGCAAACTCCATCTCTACAAAATTGGCCTATCAGGTTAGTGTCACAGAAAATTAATATATTTGATTGATACCACCAACTATTCAAGTGGTTAGTGACTACACCTGTTTTTAGCCAGCATGAGAAGAGGGAGAGGAAAGAAAGGCAATATAAAAAAGTTATTTTGTTGAGCCAAAAAGAAGTGTGTAGAAAAAATGCTACATGAGCTATTAGGACCTTATTACTCCAAGGGAGAAATATATTCCTTAAAAGAAGGGAAAATGTTCAAATAAAATACTTTGTGGTAGCAACAAAATGTAAAGTCAAGATTAATGGCAGAATCAAAAAAAAAAAAAAAGAGGAGGTGGTGGGATTCAATTTATGGCGGGATCAAAAAAGAAGGATGCAATTAATGGCAGGATCAAAAAAGAGGGGGATTAAATTTATGGCAGGATCACAAAAAATGGGATTGAATCTATGGCAGGATCAAAAAATATACAATTAATGAAAAAAGAGGGATGGAAATGATGGCAGGATCAAAGAAGAGGGATGCAATGTATGGCAGGATCAAAAAAGAGGGGGATCAAATATATGACAGAATCGCAAAAAAAGGGGATTGAATTTATGGCAGGATCAAAAAACAGATACAATTCATGAAAAAAGAGGGATGCAATAATGGCAGGATCAAAAAATAAAGGGGGGGGGGGGGGTAAAATTTATGACAGGATCAGAAAGGAGGGATTCGATTTATAACAGGTTCAAAAAAGAGGGATTCAGTTTATAGCAGGAACTAAGAAGAAAGATACAATTAAAGAAAAAAGAGGGATGCAATTCGCGGCACGATCAAGAATAAATAAATAAAAAAATGGACATTTTTTCATTGATTATTATTTTTCATATGTTGTGTTTTTTTATTTATTATTTGAGCTTATTGTATATGCAACGCTGTCACATTCACTTTATTATACTCACTTTTGTTGCCAGTGGTTTAGACATTAATGGCTGTGTGTTGAGTTATTTTGAGGGGACAGCAAATTTACACTGTTATACAAGCTGTACACTCACTACTTTACATTGTAGCAAAGTGTCATTTCTTCAGTGTCGTCACATGAAAAGATAGAAGAAAATATTTACAAAAATGTGAGGGGTGTATTCACTTTTGTTAGATACTGTATAGACTCTTTGGATAAACTTAATGTCATTCTCAATAGGAGCCTTTGACACTTATGAAATGCTTGTAATTATACTTCAGTATACCATAGTAACATCTGACAAATAGATCTAAAAACACTGAAGAAGCAGACTTTGTGAAAATTTGTATTTGCGTCATTCTCAAAATTTTTGTCCACGGCTGTACTGTTGCCGGACAGTCTGACATCAAAGCATTGTCTAGGTGTGAATTCATTTTGTTAATTGAGTCCCCTATTGTTTCTGTCTGTTGGCTAATTTGCCTAATGGTGTGTACACACGGGCGGACTTTTCGGCATCAAAGGTCCGGCGGTCTTTCCGACGGACTTTCGACTGACTTTTGAAGGACTTCCGACGGACTTTCGAACGAACGGACTTGGCTACACACGATCACACCAAAGTCCGACGGATTCGTACGTGATGACGTACGACCGGACTAAAATAAGGTAGTTGATAGCCAGTAGCCAATAGCTGCCCTAGTGTCGGTTTTCGTCCGTCGGACTAGCATACAGACGAACGGATTTTTCAACAGGACACGAGTCCGTCGAAACATGTTTCAAATCTAAAGTCCGCCTGATTTTCGACCGAAAAGGTCTGTCGGAAGTCCGATGAAGCCCACACACGGTCGGATTGTCCGACGGATTTGTTCCAGCGGACAAGTTCGGTCGAAAAGTCCGCTCGTGTGTACACGGCATAACTCTTGGAGGATCCTACATGATGGGATTAGCCTTGTGCCATCTTTAGCTCGTTATCTAAACCATTGTGTGATGTTTTGGGTAATATTTGGTTTTATTGTACATGCGGTGACTGACCTACTTTTGAAGTATATAAAAGCCTGTATTTCTGTTCAATAAGCACTCATTCCTTTACTTGGGGTAAAAGGACTGGTATTATCTCTCGGTCTGCTGGAACGGTTTGGAGGGCAGGAGGCACTGTTTGGCGGAAGAACCCAAACGGGGTGCCAAGGCGTTCCGTCACAAACTTTGTAGAAAGGGGAGAAGCTGCTGCAGGGGCTGATCGGCACCGGGATTTACATGATTGTGTCCTCTCCGAGCCGGTATCTTAGTCCTGGATGTAAAAAATGTGACCATGGATTATGGCTACACAAAGATTACTCAATTATTTTGGAGAGAAAAGCTAACTTTCTTGCACCAAGATCTTAGAGCTTGAGGAGCTTTTCCCAACAAGCTTGCAATCTAAATGGATAGATACTATAGGTATGGGCCTAACTACAATCTTAGCCAAACACATAGGAATAATGTGCAATGACGCAGAAGTCCAGAAGATGAAACCTTTAGTGGAATTTGTATGGTAAATGGGTTCAATGAAGTTCAAAGCTTCCCGTATTAAGCAGCATTTAACGCAGGTGGAATCACTGTATTGAGGGGTGGGGGTGGAAATAAGTGTAGATGTAGATGATTGGCTGAATACTAATCTTGGATACAGCTTCATCACCGGCAAGGAAATGTATAAAAATATATCTTTTTTTTTCTCATTTTACTGTGCTGGTGGCTCATTCCAATCCAGATGGATCAGTAATAGTCATTTCTCTGTTACTGCGCCTAACAGGTGTCTTTGTAATGGTATCGCATCAAGCACAGTCTACCTAATGGCCGTGTGTCTAATAGCCGGCTCTCTAAGGGCAGTGCGCGGAGCGGAAAGTTTGGTAATTGCACTATGACTAACATATCAGTGTGTCTTAGAGCAGTTTTTCTATAGTAACAGCGTATCTAAGATCAAAGTGTCTCTAATAGCAGTGCATCTAACAGCAGTCTCTTGAAAGGGAGTGCATCTAACAGCAGTCTCTCTAAAAGGAGTGTATCTAACAGAAGTCCCTCTAAAGCGATTGCATCTAACATTCGTTTCTCTAAGGGAAGTGTTTCTAACAGCAGTCTCTCTAAAGGGAGTGTATCTAACAGTAGTCTCTCCAAAGGGAGTGTATCTAACAGTAGTCTCTCTAAAGCGAATGCAACTAACATTAGTCTCTCTAAAGGGAGTGTATCTAGCAGTAGTCTCTCCAAAGGGAGTGTATCTAACAGTAGTCTCTCTAAAGCGAATGCAACTAACATTAGTCTCTCTAAAGGGAGTGCATCTAACATTAGTCTCTCTAAGGGAAGTGTTTCTAACAGCAGTCTCTCTTAAAGGGAGTGTATCTAACAATAGTCTTTCTAAAGCGAGTGCAACTGACATTAGTCTCTCTAAAGGGAGTGCATCTAACAGTAGTCTGTCTAAAGGGTGTTCTTCTAATAGCAGTCTCTCGAAAGGGAGCACTTCTAACAGCAGTCTCTCTAAAGCGAGTGTATATAACATTAGTCTCTCTAAGGGAAGTGCATCTAACAGCAGTCTATCTAAGGGAGTTCATCTAACCAGTAGTCTCTCTAAATCGAGTGCTTCTAGCAGCAGTCTCTCTAAAGGGAGTGTATCTAACAGCAGTCTCTCTATTTGGGGTTTGTCTAACAGCAGTCCCTCTAAAGGGCATGAATCTAGCAACAGTCTCTCTAAAGGGAATGCATCTAACAGCAGTCTTTCTAAGGGGAGTGTGCCTAGCAGCAGTCTCTTTAAGGGAAGTGCATCTAACAGCAGTCTCTCTAAAGAGTGTGAATCTAACAGCAGTCTCTCTAATGGCAGTGTGTCTAGCAGCTGTCCCCCTAAATGGAGTGTATCTAACAACAGTCTCCTTAAGGGAGTGCCTCTAACAGCAGTCTCTCTAAAGGGGATGCCTCTATGGGTTTTTTTTTTTTGAAGCACATGATTAAAGCCTGAGGCTCTAATTGGCTTTAAAAAAGGGTGGGCGCGGGGCATAGAGCACTGCGCCCTGAGCCCATCCATTTGTGTGACAATAGCGAATTAATATTGGCTATTGTCTTCCTGATTCTCCTCCCGGCCAATCAGGAAGTGATTGGCCTGAGACCCGATTGGCCGAGAGGAGAAGCGATCGTATTGGCCCCTGAGGAGGAGGAGACGCAGTGTGAAGCCGCCGCAAAGCTGAGGAGGAGGAGGAGGAGATGCAGGGTTAAGCCCAGGAGGAGGAGATGCAGGGTGAAGCCGCCCTGAAGCAGAGGAGGAGGAGATGCAGGGTGAAGCCCAGGAGGAGGAGATGCAGGGTGAAGCCCCCTTGAAGCAGAGGAGGAGGAGATACAGGGTGAAGCCCAGGAGGAGGAGATGCAGGGTGAAACCGCCGTGAAGCAGAGGAGGAGGAGATGCAGGGTGAAGCCCAGGAGGAGGAGATGCAGGGTGAAGCCCAGGAGGAGGAGATGCAGGGTGAAGCCGCCTTGAAGCAGAGGAGGAGGAGATGCAGGGTGAAGCCCAGGAGGAGGAGATGCAGGGTGAAGCCCAGGAGGAGGAGATGCAGGGTGAAGCCCAGGAGGAGGAGATGCAGGGTGAAGCCGCCTTGAAGCAGAGTAGGAGGAGATGCAGGGTGAAGCCCAGGAGGAGGAGATGCAGGGTGAAGCCGCCTTGAAGCAGAGTAGGAGGAGATGCAGGGTGAAGCCCAGGAGGAGGAGATGCAGGGTGAAGCCCAGAAGGAGGAGATGCAGGGTGAAGCCCAGGAGGAGGAGATGCAGGGTGAAGCCACCTTGAAGCAGAGGAGGAGGAGATGCAGGATGAAGCCCAGGAGGAGGAGATGCAGGGTGAAGCCGCCTTGAAGCAGAGGAGGAGGAGATGCAGGGTGAAGCCCAGGAGGAGGAGATGCAGGGTGAAACCCAGGAAGAGGAGATGCAGGGTGAAGCTGCCTTGAAGCCGAGGAGGAGGAGGAGACACAGGGTGAAGCCCAGGAGGAGGAGATGCAGGGTGAAGCCCAGGAGGAGGAGATGCAGGGTGAAGCCCAGGAGGAGGAGATGCAGGGTGAAGCCCAGGAGGAGGAGATGCAGGGTGAAACCCAGGAAGAGGAGATGCAGGGTGAAGCTGCCGTGAAGCCGAGGAGGAGGAGGAGACACAGGGTGAAGCCCAGGAGGAGGAGATGCAGGGTGAAGCCCAGGAGGAGGAGATGCAGGGTGAAGCCCAGGAGGAGGAGATGCAGGGTGAAACCGCCGTGAAGCCCGGGAGGAGGAGAAGCAGGGTGAAGCCACTGTGAAGCCGAGGAGGGGGAGGAAGAGCTGCCCGCAACCTAGATGGGGTAAGTGCAGGGCTGGTGGGCTGACAATCGAGCAGGGAGGGTTTGGCAGGTGGTATGTTTGCTCCCCCCCCCAAAATGGAGCACCAGCCGCCACTGGCGGCTGCTACCTCCTTATCGGCAGCCCTGCTCATACAACCCAGGTACATTCAGCTCATCACAGTTTACAACCTGGTGGAACAACCCTTTTACCAGTCAATTTAATGTTGCCTGCGGCCTGACCGGCAAAGCACAGCTTTGGACTTGCCGGGTTGCCGGCGGAGCAAATCCAAAAAAAAGACCTGCTCATTATTCACGATAACGACCGAAATGACATTTTTGTTTGCAGTGTGCGCTAATGCACGGGGACCTTTATGTGACAGATAGCAGGTTTGTGTCCCCTTAAAAGTAAATGAATAGAACTACATAATGCACTGGAAGCTTCTCTGGATACATTTTCCTAGAATGGCCTTCTAATATACTTTCATCGTCCCCGCGGAGATCATTTTCCACCGTAATTCACATCTCATTCTCTGTCCGCTTGCTTCCCTTGTCTGCCCATCTCTCACCAAATCAAACCCAATGTCATAAAACATAACATACTACCCAAACTTAAGAGAAAAACAAACCACTAAATCACATCCCAATATACAAGGTGAATGTTAATCACGGCTCGGATCTGGGAGTCGGTAGGACGGTGTATAGAGACAGTGGACATTTATTGGTACAAGAAAGAACGGTGAATTTTGTTGCACACAGAAGTAAAATAAACAGCCTCTTTCTGTAGTATTTTATTGAGAGGAGAGGCACGGCTCAGAGTACAGAGGAGGAAAACATTCCGAGGGTTTTTGAAGGATTACGTATCGAGGGAACGAGTACAAGGACGCCCGGGGGGATAGCAAGAGGGATCGCGAAAGCGCGGCTGCCAAAATGTTAAATTGATTTCCAGGGACACTTCGGTGCTGAGCCGGCGTTATTGAGCTTGTCTTCTTGAGCTGAGACGTCTCGGGGGTCTGTGACACGCTACATACCCAATACAAGTATTGAATTTATTTTAAAAATTGATACGGTTTTTATTTGAAATAACTCCGGCCTGATTAAGGGCCCATTCACAACAGTTTAACGCATTCCTAAAACGTTGGCATTGAACCGGTTGTAAAGGCTAAAATAACAAACATGTTATACTTACCTGTCCTGTGCAATGGTATTCCACAGAGCGACCCTGAACCTCTTTTTTGGGGGTTCCCCGCTAGTGCGCTTGGCTCCTCCTCCTCTGTGTGTGCCCAGTCCCGCTGTAGAAACCACAGGGCCCCATACAGCCAAGATGAGAAGCCCCCTCAAAAAACCCCACAGTTTTCTATGCTTCAGGTATGAATGAACACAGTGAGTGATGGGTACTGATTACTCGTGGTCATTCAGGAAAGGAAGGGGCTGGTAAATGTGATGTATTTATCAGATCTTCCCCCACCCTCCATCCTGAGGATCCTATTGTGTGCTTTCAGCTGCCGATGGTAAGGAGAGGTGGGAAGCCAGTGCACTGAGGGGTGGGGGCACACAGGGGAGCCTGGGCAGCAGGGGGAATCGTATGGTGCCCATATGGTGCCCTCTGCCCTACTGACATCATCCTCTGCCCAATTGACAAAGTCCACTGCTCTACTGACTGATACCAACCTCTGCTCTACTGACACCATCCACTGCTCTACTGACACCATCCACTGCTCTACTGACACCATCCTCTGCTCTACTGCCACCATCCACTGCTCTACTGACACCATCCACTGCCCTACTGACACCATCCACTGCTCTACTGACACCATCCACTGCTCTACTGACACCATCCACTGCCCTACTGACACCGTCCACTGCCCTACTGACACCATCCACTGCTCTACTGACACCATCCACTGCCCTACTGACACCATCTACTGCTCTACTGACACTGTCCACTGCCCTACTGACACCATCCACTGCTCTACTGGCACCATCCACTGCTCTACTGACACCATCCACTGCTCTACTGACACCATCCACTGCCCTACTAACACCATCCACTGCTCTACTGACACCATCCACTGCCCTACTGACACCATCCACTGCCCTACTGACACCATCCACTGCCCTACTGACACCTTCCACTGCTCTACTGACACCATCCACTGCCCTACTGACACCATCCACTGCCCTACTGACACAGTCCACTGCCCTACTGACACCATCCACTGCTCTACTGACACCGTCTACTGATGTACTGACACCATCCACTGCTCTACTAACACCGTCCACTGCCCTACTGACACCACCCACTGCTCTACTGACACCATCCACTGCTCTACTGACACCATCCACTGCTCTACTGACACCATCCACTGCTCTACTGACACCGTCCACTGCCCTACTGACACCATCCACTGCTCTACTGACACCGTCCACTGCTCTACTGACACAGTCCACTGTTCTACTGACACCATCCACTGCCCTACTGACACCATCCACTGTTCTACTGACACCATCCACTGTTCTACTGACACCGTCCACTGCTCTACTGACACCGTCCACTGCTCTACTGACACCGTCCACTGTTCTACTGACACCATCCACTGCTCTACTGACACCATCCATTGTTCTACTGACACCGTCCACTGCTCTACTGACACCATCCACTGCTCTACTGACACTGTCCACTGCCCTACTGACACCATCCACTGCTCTACTGACACCGTCCACTGCTCTACTGACACCGTCCACTGCCCTACTGACACCGTCCACTGCTCTACTGACACCGTCCACTGCTCTACTGACACCGTCCACTGCCCTACTGACACCGTCCACTGCCCTACTGACACCATCCACTGCTCTACTGACACCGTCCACTGCTCTACTGACACCATCCACTGCCCTACTGACACCGTCCACTGCCCTACTGACACCGTCCACTGCCCTACTGACACCGTCCACTGCCCTACTGACACCGTCCACTGCCCTACTGACACCATCCACTGCTCTACTGACACCATCCACTGCTCTACTGACACCATCCACTGCCCTACTGACACCATCCACTGCCCTACTGACACCGTCCACTGCTCTACTGACACCATCCACTGCTCTACTGACACCGTCCTCTGCCCTACTGACACCATCCACTGCCCTACTGACACCATCCACTGCCCTACTGACACCGTCCACTGCCCTATTGACTAACACGATCCTCTGTCCTACTGACACCAACCTTTACCCTACTCGCACAATGCACTGCTCTACTGACACTAAACTCTGCTCTACTGACACCGTCCATGTTTTAATACATTTTAAAATGTTTGTTTACATTCATTTATAAACACCCTAAGTGTACACCCTAATGCAATAGGCTTTGCACACCTATGATAAAGAGATATGTTTTCATAATAAGCATCGCAATACATGTTGCCCAATGCCTAGAAAGTCCCATGAGAATTGAGTTATCTATTTTGAGAGAAATTCTAAATACCGGTCCTATGGGTCCCCCGCCCCCATCTAATTCATCTGCACCAGACTCATTTCTAATTGCTTGAAGAGTTACCCTGCACTTTGTGTTCCACGATTGTCCTTTGAATTATTTGTCTGAATACATCTGTAGATCTTCTCACTGTAGATCAATAGAACAAGCTGTCAGATTACACATCTGTCCTATCAAATGCAGCTCTTTGAAAAAGTATCGATTTTGCCCTAAATGCAAGAAAAGCACCAAAAAAAGATTCACTGGGAAAAAAAAAGTGCTCATGTTTATATTAAGACACGGTTCTGTTCAAACATCCATTTTATGTCTCTCTACTTTCATGTTCTTCTAAACACCATCAAAAAGTCGCCTTTTCTTTTCACTTTCAAACCTTTCCAAACCCATCTTTTTGAACGGCCCAATTGGCAGCCAAAAAATTGACCCGCGACCGGCGCACCAAAGCAAAGGACACTTGGGAAAACAAAAAGTCCTAATGGGTCTGCTGGGTTCTTGCAACAAAGCTCCGGTGCTGGCGGGCAAGTTTGCACGTTTCTTACCTGCCCGGTCTTCTGCTCCGGCACTTCTGTAGATCACCCTGCTGGGAGAACAGACTACAAAGGGATCAGGTGTCAGAACTGCATGCTGAGATCTGCTTTTGTAGCCGAAAACCGCCGCGCCAATATGGCCAGTTGTTAACATTTATTTTATTTAAAGAGAAAAAGTTACAGTTCCAAAGGATGCAGTGAAATATTAAAAGTGAGGCTTGTTCTTATACATCAGGGGCTTGCAATCTCGTCAGTACAAGAGCCACATTCTATGTTTTACAAATATTCATGGGCCGAAAAAAATCAGTCTGATAAATGAATGAATAAAATGTCAATGAATGCTTAAACATGTCTGAGACATAATTTCACATCAGAGTCCCTTTTTCACATCGGAAGTCCCCCTTTTCCATTAGAGCCCCCCTTTCACATCAGAAGTCCCTCCTTTCATATTAGAGACCCCCATTCACATCGGAAGTCCCCCCTTTCATATTAGAGACCCCCTTTCACATAAGAAGCCCCCCTTTAACATTCAAAGTCCCCCCTTTCACATCAGAGCCCCATTTTCACATCAGAAGTCTCACTTTTTCCAGTAGAGCCCCCCTTTCACATCAGAAGTCCCTCCTATTGCATCAGAGCCCCCTTTTCACATCAGAAGTTTCCCATTTCCATTAGAACCCCCCTTTTACATTAGAGTTCCCCTTTCACATCAGAAGTCCCCCCTTTCACATTTGAGCCCCCCTCTTGCATCAGAAATCCCCCTTTCACATTTGAGCCCCCCTCTCACATCAGAAGTACCCCCTTTCACATCGGAACACCCATTTAACATCAGAAGACCCCTCTTTTGCATTAGAAGTCCCCCCTTTCACACCAGAAGTCCCCCTTTCACATCAGAACCCCCTTTATACATCAGAAGTCCCCTCTTTCCCATTAGAGCCCCCATTTTACATTAGAGCCCCCCTTTCACATCGGAAAGCCCCCCTTTCACATTATAGCCCCCCTTTAACATTAGAAGTCCCCCCTTTCGCATCAGAAGTCCCCCCTTAACATCAGAAGTCCCCTCTTTCACATCGAGCCCCCCCCCTTTCACATCAGAAGTCCCTCATTTTGCATCGGAGCCCCCTTTTCACATCAGAAGTTTCACATTTCCATTAGGGCCCCCTTTTACATTAGAGTCCCCCTTTCACATCAGAAGTCCCCCCTTTCACATTTGATCCCCCCTCTTACATCAGAAATCCTCCTTTTCACATTTGAACCCCCCTCTCACATCAGAAGTACCCCCTTTCACATCGGATCCCCCATTTAACATCAGAAGACCCCTCTTTTGCATTAGAAGTCCCCCCTTTCACATCAGAAGTCCCCCCTTAACATCAGAAGTCCCCCCTTTCGCATCGAGCCCCCCCTTTCACATCAGAAGTCCCTCCTTTTGCATCGGAGCCCCCTTTTTACATCAGAAGTTTCCCATTTCCATTAGAGCCCCCTTTTACATTAGAGTCCCCCTTTCACATCAGAAGTCCCCCCTTTCACATTTGATCCCCCCTCTTACATCAGAAATCCCCCTTTTCACATTTGAGCCCCCCTCTCACATCAGAAGTACCCCCATTCACATCGGATCCCCCATTTAACATCAGAAGATCCTTCTTTTGCATTAGAAGTCCCCCCTTTCATATCAGAGTCCTTCTTTCACATCAGAAGTCCCCCTTTTACATCAGAACCCCCTTTATACATCAGAAGTCCCCTCTTTCCCATTAGAGCCCCCATTTTACAATAGACCCCCCCCTTTCACATCAGAAGCCCCCCTTTCACATTATAGCCCCCTTTTCACATTTGAACCCCCCTTTCAGAAGCAGCAGCCCCCCTTTAACATCAGAAGCCCCCCTTTCGGATCAGAGCTCCCTTTTACATCAGAAGTCCCCCCTTTCACATGAGAGCCCCCTTTGCACATCAGAAGTTCCCCTTTTCCATTAGAGCCCCCCTTTTACAATAAAGCTCCCCTTTCACATCAGAATCCCCCCCTTTTACATCAGAGCCCCATTTCAAATCAGAAGTTCTCCTTTTCCATTAGGGCCCCCGTTTTACATTAGAGCCCCCCTCTCACATCAGAAGTCCCCCCTTTCAGATCAGTTCAATGATGTGTTTAACATCATATGTTAAATAGGACTCAGTACACACCTGCCACCATTTAAAGTGCCTCTGATTAACCCCAAATAGAGTGCAGCTGTTCTAGTAGGTCTTTCCTGACATTTTATTAGTTGCATCCTACAGCAAAATCCATGGTCCGCAGAGAGCTTCCAACGTATCAGAGGGATCTCATTGTTAAAAGGTATCAGTCAGGAGAAGGGTACAAAAGAATTGCCAAGGAATTAGCTGTGCCATGGAACACAGTTAAAACAGTCATCATCAAGCGGAGAAAATATGGCACAACAGTGACATTACCAAGAACTGGACGTCCTTCCAAAATTGATGAAAAGACGAGAAGAAAACTGGTCAGGGAGGCTGCCAAGATGCCTACAGCAACATTAAAGGAGCTGCAGTAATATCTGGCAAGTACTGGCTGTGTTGTACTTGTGACAACAATCTCCCGTATTCTTCATATGTCTGGGCTATGGGGTAGAGTCGCAAGATGGAAGCCCTTTCTTACCAAGAAAATCATCCAAGCCCGGCTAAATTTTGCAAAAACAGATCTGAAGTCTCCCAAAAGCATGTGGGAAAATGTGTTCTGGTCTGATGAAACCGAGGTTGAACTTTTTGGCCATAATTCCAAAAACAACACTGCACATCACCAAAAGCACACCATACCCACCGTGAAGCATGGTGGTGGCAGCATCACGCTTTGGGGTTGTTTTTCTTTAGCTGGAACAGGGGCCTTAGTCAAGGTAGAGGGAATTATGAACAGTTCCAAATACCAGTCAATATTGGCACAAAATCTTCAGGCTTCTGCTAGAAAGCTGAACATGAAGAGGAACTTCATCTTTCAGCATGACAACGACCCAAAGCATACATCCAAATCAACAAAGGAATGGCTTCACCAGAAGATTGAAGTTTTGGAATGGCCCAGCCAGAGCCCAGACGTGAATTTGATTGAAAATCTGTGGGGTGATCTGAAGGGGGTTGTGCACAGGAGATGCCCTCGCAATCTGACAGATTTGGAGTGTTTTTGCAAAGAAGAGCGGGCAAATATTGCCAAGTCAAGATGTGCCATGCTGATAGACTCATACCCAAAAAGACTGAGTGCTGGAATAAGATCAAAAGGGGCTTCAACAAAGTATTAGTGCAAGGGTGTGTACACTTATGCAACCACTTTATTTTATTTTTTCTATTTTTACTTCCCTCCACCTAAAAGATTTCAGGTTGTTGTTCAACTGAGTTGTACAGTTTGTACGTCACATTAAAGGTGGAGAAAGTTCTGAAATGATTTATCTTTGTCTAATTTTTCTTTTATATCACAGAAACCCGACATTTTAACAGGGGGGTGTAGACTTTTGATATCCACTGTAAATGTGCGCTCCCTACAGACACGTTTGTGTTTGGATATGTGCGCGGGGCCATGCGGTGCTTTAATTAATTATTTTTTCTTATATTTTATTTATTTTATTTTACATTTTTATAAAAAGGCGCAAAATTGGCAAAGATACAGAATAAAATAAAAACTCGGTAGTGGGTCTAACCCTTCCCGCCTCTGTCCAACTTTAAGAAATAATAAGGATTTTGCCTGAAGATACATTTTATTGAGGAAAAAATGGAATGGCCAGGAAATCTGCAGCCCATAATCAACTTGGAAAAAAAAAAAAAAGTGAGCTTGGCGTTAATAAGTTCATCTCGCCGGAGTAGTAGATCCGCAGTTGGGCTTGGATTGCGATTCAGCAGATAAATGGTTTTGCCCATCTGTTTTTAGACCAGCAGATGTGTCAGTTTAGCTAAGAATAATTACCAAGCCAGATGATAGTCTGCAGGATCACATCTTGAATGCATATTGGCTGATTGTAATTTTTTTTTTTTTTTTTTACCGCGTTGCGTGCATGCAAGATAATGCGCTCCATACAAAAGATAATTGAGAGCGATAAAATGTCTTCGCACCTTACGACTGTTTGGGGTATTTGCTAATTAAACTTTTTATTATCCCATTAGGATGGTGTGGTGTGAAAGGACAGCGGAGATAAGATTTTTGAAGGTTGCCGCGCGTCGATTTCGCAGAACATATTTAAATGTCTGTTAGCGAGGGCAGCGGCGTGTGGCGACATTTTGTCGCCAGGCTTTATTTAAACTAAGGTCAATTTTAGGAGCGATCTTGAAAAGGTGAAACAGTTTTGCCGTTCGTCCAAACTAAGAAACTTTAGAAGACGAGTCAGGGATTCAAACAACAAACAGGTTTTCGTTCAACTTTTTTTTAATGACATTTATTAACATTTTTTTTTTATTGATGTAGAACCTTCCTAGATTGGTTGCTCTTTTGGTCAGGTAAATTTAGTTCCAGTGGCTCTCCTGTAATCAGTTGAGCAGTGTATGATTGCTTTGGGCTGTTCTGGGCTCTACAGGCTTCAGGTTTGATTGCTCTCCCCTGTCTTCTGGAGGATTCCAGAATATAGTGGGTTGGAAGGATGCAAACCAGCAGTCTGAATATTTATGTGGTCTCAGCAAATCCCCAGGGGAGAGTGCCCAGTAGGTGGCTGCAGAGTGCATGAATAGTCTGGGGCTTGAGGCAGCCCTGTTCTTGTCCAGGAGGAGAAGTTCCCAGCCGCAAGGGCTGCTGCCCTTCCAGGCAGTCCTGCTAAAATTTCTACTTGCTCTCATCAAGGTCCCAACTTTGGTAGAGCTGGGGGACCTGTTCTGCTAAAATCTTTGAAGCTTAGTGGGGGATTTCACTGGGAATCCAGTCCAGGAGACTCATGAAGGAATTTTCTGACGGTACTTGAGGGAGGCATCCAAGTATCCAGAGACATTGTAAGTACAAACCTAAAGGAAAGATCCTAGTGACTGTTGCTGTTGATATGCCTAGCATATCTCTAACCTGCCAAGCTGCATGCTCGGATAAGGGTCTAGTATGGATTGTGAGGGAAAACCCATGCCATTTTTTTTAAAAATCCATGCCAATTTTTTTCTTAATATTTATTGCTACCATTTTTTTTCACATTTAGCTTGACTTATCAGTTGTTAAGGACACGGCAACCGCCCGCTCCTTAACCACTTCCCTACCCACCCATTGTCATATGACGTCCGCAGATGGGATCTCCCATTCTGGGCGGGCGTCATATGACGTCCTCAGCTTCCCGGCGGTATAAGGGGGGGGCTGGAGGCGCGCACGCCCGCCGCGTCACCAAGGAGCCGATGCACGTGCGCGAACAGGACCGTGGATCTGTGTGTGTAAACACACAGATCCACGTCCTGTCAGTGGAGAGGAGACAGATTGTGTGTTCATACTAAGTATGAACACCGATCGGTCTCCTCCCCTAGTCAGTCTCCTCCCTCTACAATTAGAATCACTCCCTAGGTAACACAATTAACCCCAATGATCGCCCCCTAGTATTAACTCCTTCCCTGCCATTGACATTTTTACATTAATCAGTGCATATTTATAGCACTGATCGCTATATAACTAACTGTCAGTGGTCCCAAAATAGTGTCAAAAGTGTCCGATATGTCTGCCTCAATGTCGCAGTCACAATAAAAATCGGAGATCGCCACCATTGTCGTTCTTCTTTTGTTTATAGCGCCTAAATAAATAAAAGCCGCAGAGGTGAACAAATACCACCAAAAGAAAGCTCCATTTGTGGGGAAAAAAGGACATCAATTTTGTTTGGGTGCAACGTCGCACGACCGCGCAATTGTCAGTTAAAGCGACGTAGTGCCGAATCGCAAAAAGTGCTCTGGTCAGGAAGGGGGTAAATCCTTCCGGGGCTGAAGTGGTTAACCTGTATACTCACTGAAGGCAAGTTTACACAATTCTCACCAAAAATATGAAATCAAAGACCATATTTTAGTTTTTTTTTTTATTAAATAATTTTAAAATAACTTTATAAATGTACCAAAAATATGTTTTTCATAATTTTGGGCCCTTGAAAGTGAAGTTTATAGCTTGCAAGGAAGGCATTATTTCTAAGGCTTAAATCCCCCATACAGAACTGTAGCAGCTCAGCTGTGTGTCGTGTAATTGAGAGACGCTGACAAGATGTAAGTGGTTGGTTTAATAACACTAGATTTTAATGAAATGGCGAGCAGCGGGCATGGATATGAATGAGTGGAATTCACGTCTCCAGTTGCGATAAAGGCTCGATCAATGTCCTATTGTACTTTCATTTATTCTTATTTCTCTCCCATAACTCCCAGACCAAAGTCCTTTATCGTAATGCCTTCATCCCAGTCTACGAGACTCCACCACTTGCCAAACTTTTAACTCAGTGGAGCCAGAGGAACGTCTAAAAATAGGAAGGAGCACGATATTACATCGATCGGCCTGGATAGACGGAGACTCTTTCACTTACATTATTTAACCACTTAAGGACCGAGCCTCTTTTTGAGATTTCTTGTGTACAAGTTAAAAACTGTTTGTTTTTTTTTTGCTAGAAAATTACTTAGAACCCCCAAACTTTATACATTGTTTTTCTAACACCCTAGAGAATAAAATGGCGGTCGTTGCAATACTTTCTGTCGCACCGTATTTGCGCAGCGGTCTTACAAGCACAATTTTTTTGGAAAAAATACACTTTTTTGAATTAAAACATAAGACAATGTTTTTGTTATTGTGAATGTTACGCCGAGAAAATTGATACCCAATTTGTCACGCTTCAAAATTGCACTCGCTCGTGGAATGGCAACAAACTTTTACCCTTAAAAATCTCCATAGGCGACGTTTAAAAAAATTCTACAGGTTGCATGTTTTGAGTTACAGAGGAGGTCCAGAGCACTTTTTGCGATTCGGCACTGCGTCGCTTTAACTGACAATTGCGCGGTCGTGCGACGTGGCTCCCAAACTAAATTGACGTTCTTTTTTTCCCCACAAATAGAGCTTTCTTTTGGTGGTATTGATGATCACCTCTGCGGTTTTTATTTTTTGCGCTATAAACAAAAAAATAGCGACAATTTTGAAAAATTAATTAATATTTTTTACTTTTTGCTATAATAAATATCCCCAAAAAATATATAAAAACATTTTTTTTTCCTCAGTTTAGGCCGATACGTATTCTTCTACATATTTTTGATTAAAAAAAAAATTGCAATAAGCGTTTATTGATTGGTTTGCGCAAAAGTTATAGCGTCTACAAAATAGGGGATAGTTTTATGGCATTTTTATTAATTTTTTTTTTTTACTAGTAATGGCGGCGATCAGCGATTTTTATCGTGACTGCGACATTATGGCGCACAGATCTGAGACTTTTGGCGCTATTTTGGGACCATCCACATTTATACAGCAATCAGCGCAATTAAAAATGCATTGAATACTATGTACATGTGACTGGCAGTGAAGGGGTTAACCACTATGTGACGCTGTAGGGGTTACGTGTGTCCTAGGGAGTAATTCTAACTGTGGCGGGGGAGGGGCTACGTGTGACGCGACACTGATCACCGCTTCCGATTACAGGGAGCGGTGATCAGTGTCAGTGTCATTAGACAGAACGGGGAGATGCTGGTTAACATTAGCATTTCCCCATTCTTCCTCTCCGTGAGACGATCGCGGGTATCCCTGCAGACATCGAGTCCGCGGGACCCACGATCATACTCACGCGCCCGCACACCGCTTCCTAAAGGGCAACGTACAGCTATGTTAGTATGCCTGTACGTGCCCTTCTGCCGAGGAATATCGGCGTGAGACGGTCGGCAAGCGGTTAATAATATATAACATGTAGGTTAGATAATGCTGATGTGTTAGACATGCAAATCAGTAATAGACATGTGCGTTTCGTTTCGTTCCGAATTAATATTCGGACACATTTTTCGTTATTCCGATATAGCTGAATACCCGAATTACAATGTAAAAAAATTTTACTGAATGCTCCGAATAACGTGACGAAATTCGTCCGAATTTCAGAAATTCGGACTGAAATTCGAATCAAATTTTACATTGAACTCCAGTCGAATTCTCATTACACATGTTGCTGAAATAAAAGACTGTGCGTGTTATCAGAGTATCATTTCGAAATAATTGCTGTTTTTGCTAAGCCAAAGGTGATTTAAAGAGTCATTGCAATCATTTGATGAAGATTTTTCTTTTTGTTTGTTCACTTTGCTGCATTCAATTTGAAAACAATATAACGTTTGCGTTTCAACCGATTTGAATATTTTATCGAATTGATCGTTTCGAATCGAAAAAAATCGGTGAATTCGAAAATTACGAATTCGAATTCCGAAAATGAATTGAAGCAATCAACAGAATTTAACAAAACGAAATAACGCGATTAACGAATCAAAACGAAATAAAACAAATTTTTTCGTCGTGCACATGTCCAATCAGTAATGTGTTTTAAAATTTTATTAGGCTAGACATTAACTGATGGAGCCCTGGATAGCAGAAAAAACTCAATAAGATTTCTAACCCTTCACCACTAGTGATGATCTAGGGTTAGGGCTTTGGCTTGATTCAATATACCAAATTAGGTCAATGTCACGAGCATGGGGGGGAGGTGGAGAGCACATGGAGGGTGGCGGAGAGCATGAGGGGAGGTGGAGAGCACAGTGGGAGCAGCAGAGAGCATGGGGGGATGTGGAGAGAATAGAGGGATGTGGAGAGCACAGTGGTGGCAGCGGAGAGCATGGGGGGCAGCGGAGAGCATGGGGAGATGTGGAGAGCACAGGGGGGGAAGCGGAGAGCGTGGGGGTGATGTGGAGAGCACGGGGGTGGCAGAGAGCATGGGGGGAGGTGGAGAGCACAGGAGGGCCGCAGAGAGCATGGGGGAGGTGGAGAGCACAGGGAGGGCAGCGGAGAGCATGGGGGGAGGTGGAGAACACAGGGAGGGCAGCAGAGAGCATGGGGGGAGGTGGAGAGCACGGGGCAGCGGAGACTATGGGGGTCAGCGAAGAGCATGGGGGGGGCGGGGAGCACAGGGAGGGTGGCAGAGAGCATAGGGGGAGGTGGAGAACACAGGGAGGGCGGCAGAGAGCATGGGGGGGGGTGAAGAGCAAAGTGGGGGCAGCGGAGAGCATGGGGAGATGTGGAGAGCACAGGGGGGAAGCGGAGTGCATGGGGGATGTCGAGAGCACAGTGGGGGCAGCGGAGAGCATGGGGGGAGGTGGAGAGCACAGTGGGGGCAGCGTAGAGCATGGGGAGATGTGGAGAGCACAGGGAGTGGAAGCGGAGAGCATGGGGGGATGTGGAGAGCACAGTGGTGCAGCGAAAAGCATGGGGGGGCAGCGGATAGCATGGGGGGATGTGGAGAGCACAGGGGGGGAAGCAGAGAGTGTGGGGGTGATGTGGGGAGCACAGGGGGCAGCAGAGAGCATGGGGGGATGTGGAGAGCACAGGGGGGAAAGCGGAGAGCATGGGGGGATGTCGAGAGCACAGTGGGGGCAGCGGAGAGCATGGGGGCAGCGGAGAGCATGGGGGGGCGGAGAGCATGGGGGAGGTGGAGAGCACAGGGGGGGCAGCGAAGAGCATGGGGGGGAGGTGGAGAGCACAGTGGGGGCAGCGGAGAGCATGGGGAGATGTGGAGAGCACAGGGAGTGGAAGCGGAGAGCATGGGGGGATGTGGAGAGCACAGTGGTGCAGCGGAGAGCATGGGGGGGCAGTGGATAGCATGGGGGGATGTGGAGAGCACAGGGGGGGAAGCAGAGAGTGTGGGGGTGATGTGGAGAGCACAGGGGGCAGCGGAGAGAATGGGGGTGATGTGGAGAGCACAAGGGGTGGCAGAGAGCATGGGGGGAGGTGGAGAGCACAGGGGGGCGGCAGAGAACATGGGGGGAGGTGGAGAGCACAGAGGGGCGGCAGAGAGCATGGGGGGAGGTGGAGAGCACGAGGAGGCAAAGAGTATGGGTGGGGTGGAGAGCCCAGGGGGGCAGCAGAAAGAAGCAGGATAGGAGGAGCAGTGGGGGCGGTTGCATACAGAACAATCATTCTCTCCATCTTCCTCCTGCAGTCTCGGAATGCCTGCTTCTCCTCTACTTTCGCAGGCATTCCGATACTGCAGGAGGAAGATGAAGAGAATGATTGTTCTATATGCAGCCGCCCCCCACTGCTCCTCCTATCCAGGCTACAGGGGGGGCTGCACTCACAATTTCTGTTATCCAGCCCCAAGGTGTCTGCAGCAGGTGTCTGCTCTGGCTCCTCCCCCCTTCACAGTCGCACCGACGGCTGACCTATACGGGCGCCGTGCGGCCGCGGAGAGGCCGAAGGCGTCTCCTCTAGCTCCTCCCCTGGCGCCGATGGCAAACCTTAACTGGCAGCCAAGCGGCCGCGGAGAGGCTGGATGAGCGGCGCGGGCTCAAAGAGCAGTCCAGCTGCCTTGGGCCCCGCAAGGACTTGCAGCCTGGCGGCCCCGGCGGCCGTGGCCTACCGGGCAAGTGTCCGGTTTGCCCTATGGCCAATACGGGCCTGATTGGCACCATAAGCGTGCACACTTTTAAAGCATGACACATTGGGTATCTATTTACTTGGCATTACATCATCTTTCATATGTTACAAAAAATTGGGTAATGTATTGTGTTTTTGTTTTTAATTCAAAATCACTGCGCAAATACTGTGTTACATAAAAAAATGTAAACGGTACCTGTGATTTCTTTACTATGTAATTCCTCTTTCTTCAATAAAAATCTTATTGGACAAAACAAAAAATTGAAACGACCGCCATTTAATTCTCTCTGGCCTCTGCTAAAAAATATGTAATGTTTGGGGGTTCTAAGTAATTTTCTAGCAAAAAAACACTGATTTTTACATACAGTAAGCAAGTGGTTAAGATAGCAAGTTTGCTAAATTTACATGACTCAGGGTTTTATATAATCTAACCTCTCCAAGCTCAATACATGTGGGTTGGATGGTAGCTTTCTCTCATCACCTGCAATGAATGCAGGTGCATTATGCACCTGCACCAGCCTCACACAGTTTTGACGCTTACAGATACTACCAGCCCAACTGGCTGCTTTGAAGAATGCCCCAGACCAAGGGATTGGGATTTAGCTGGACACTGTCCCTGTGAAAGTGTGCTATGTCTAGCAGTCTTTCCCCTTGTATGCCCCTGGGTGTGATGAGGTACTCACACTGCACTGTCCCTTGATTCCTGCTGCACTGGGCAAGACTTCTGTTCAGGCCTCCTACTGTTAAGATCCTCCCATGACAGCCAGGATGTCTTCTGCACAAGGCCCAAAGGTAATGGAGATCCCTCTCTTAGGCTTCCTCTCCTTCCTTTCCTCAGCTCCAGCATGGAGGCAGAGCATCGTCAGGTAATGGAGATCCCTCTCTTAGGCTTCCTCTCCTTCCTTTCCTCAGCTCCAGCATGGAGGCAGAGCATCGTCAGGCCCGGGGGCCCCTCCCAGGCCTCCCAACAGCAACCTCAGCACTCCATCTTCCACCAGACTTTCCTTGCTGGCCTATTCTCCACAATATTTAAGGGCTAATTCAGCCACCCTGCTAGGCCCTTCTGCCTGAGGATTGGTCAGTTTCCCTCAAGTATGCAGATCAGGACCTCCTGGCCTCTGCCCACTAACTTCCAGAAGTTTCTTCAAGCTTCTAGGACCAGGGGGAAGTACCAGAGACCTGCCCTGTTGGCCCTCCATCCTGACCTGGAGTACCCCGACCCATTTATAGACTCACATAACTACCATGAGCCAACAAAATAAATTTACCTACACTGGTTGCACACTAGAGGGTACTACAGCAGTATAACAGTTGGTGTTTACATAGTATTACCATCTTTGGGCCTGTATTGCTGGAGAGCTGCTTCCGCTGGAGGGGTGGCGGTTTGTGATATACTGGGACGCCACTGTAAAGTTGCTGGGAAGAGCCCCCACTCTATTATTCTGGATACCAGGGCATTTCCTCTAGATAGGCATTGTCTCTGATCTGAACCACTTGCCAGGAACCTCTCCCTGCACTATACACTTTCTCTTACCAGCAAAGTCTCTGTTCCAAACCTACTACTCGCTCCAGGTGTACTCCCATGACGTGGGTACACTATTATATAAGGTCCCGCACCAAGATGACCACCTAAAATCTCGAGAGATTAGAGTCCAATTGGCCACTGACCTCTCTGAGAACCTGGCAGAGTCCATGAGGAGCCTGTATTACTAGGGAGCTGTTTCCCCTGGAGGGGTGGCGGTTTGTGGCGTACCAGGACGCCAATGTAAAGTTGCAGGGAAGAGCCCCCACTCTATTATTCTGGATACCAGGGCGTTTCCTCTGGGTAGGCATTGTCCCTGATCAGACCCCCCTCGCCAGGAACCTCTCCCTGCACTATACACTTTCCTTCACCATCAGAGTCTCTATCCCCAGCCTACCACTTGCTCCAGGTGCACCCCAATTTATGTGGGTACACTATTATATAAGATCCCACACCAAGATGGCCACCCTAAATGTCAAGAGATTACAGAGTCCAATTGGACAACTGACCTCTTTGAGAACCTGGCAGAGTCCATGAGGAGCCTGTATTACTGGAGAGCTGCTCCCCCTGGTGGGGTGTCGGTTTGTGTCGTACCGGGACGCCAAAGTAAAGTTGCAGGAAAAAGCCCCCACTCCAGGGTGTTTCCTCTGGGTAGGCATTGTCCCTGATCAGACCACCCTCACCAGGAACCTCTCCCTGCACTATACACTTTCCTTCACCATTGGAGTCTCTGTCCCCAGCTTACCACTTGCTCCAGGTGCACCCCAATTTATGTGGGTACACTATAATATAAGATCACACACCAAGATGGCCACCCTAAATATCAAGAGATTACAGAGTCCAATTGGACAACTGACCGCTCTGAGAACATGGCAGAGTCCACGAGGGGACAATTCCCCTAACAGGCTCCACTCCATCTCTAACAATGGCACAGTGCCACCTACAGGATGAAGGGCAAACTGCACCTTTCTTACAGGTGTGTCCAGGAACACCCCTCCCAGGTAAGCAAAAGGAATTCTCAGACTACCAGTTTGCTAACGAATGGGGAAAGATGGACTTATGCACTACAGCAAAAGAACTAAATCCATGACTGTCCTCACTGGTTGTATTTTAATGATGAATTTCCAGTTTAGAATCCCTTTCATCCTCCCGCACTTCATATTTTCACTTGTTTTGTATTTCCATCCCCCTTTGCCGTTGAGTGACTATTCCCCAGTAAATGAATCGTGCGGCCCCGGAGCCTTGCAGATATTTCACTGCCCCGGTCCTCGCCATTATCTCGCCGTCCTTTCATTTACAGCCAAAGACAAAGTTTTTTTCCTCCCCTTCCCTCCAAACAAGGTCACTAAACATTCTTGTCATGTCCCCTCCTCTCTACATCGCCCTCCGCAGCTTCATCTCCGTCTCTGAGCCTGGAGAAAAATAACAAGTAACTGGGGATTTCATTTGCTGCAGGGGGTTCAACTGCTCTTCCAGCACCGAAATGTTTATTGTTAATCTCCAGGCAAAAGACGGCGCATCAAGGCTCTCTGATTTTCACCGCGCACGTAGGACCCGAGTGCAAATAATCTTTTTTTTGCAGAACTCGTCTGTCGGTTTAAATGTGTTTATGCTCTCCCGTCACTCTTGGAACGTCGTCGAATATTCCCCTTATTCTTCTCTTTTCATTTTTCAACACCGTTTCCCGGTCTTTATCTAAAGGTAGCACGCCAATGCTAGGTCTCTGATGTATGTGGATTCCACAGCCGGGGCCCTGGAAGAGACACTGGAACTCTAGGAAGACGGCTAAATGCACAAGTGCATATGTCACCTGTTTTTCCCGTCAAAGGATTTCGTAATTCTGTCCGGACTTTGTACACTTCTGCCTGACAGTACAGCCAGGAGAGTGACACTGCTTTGAGTTAAATCTGAACGTCAGGCAAAAGAGCCAAATACATACATGCAGGGCCGTCTTTACTATTTCTTTACTATTGATTGGACCCTGGGCAGACATTTTCTTGGGTCCCCCCCCCCCCATGCAATTTCGTGCTCCACCTGCTCTGAGCCATACAATAGCAGCTAGAATCAAAATCAGTTTACTAAATCAGATCAGGCAGTGATTGCGATTGGTTGCTAGAGGTTACAGCATATCATTACCGCTCACTGACTGGCGAGAGGTCACAGCACACATTATGGATCACTGATTTAGTTGCTAGAGGTTACAGCACGTGACTTCTGCTTGTTAATTGGTTGCTAGAGATTACTGTACATCAATACTGTTCACTGGTTGCTAGAGGTTACTGCACTTTAGTACTGCTCACTGATTGGTTGCTAGACTGTACTCAGGGAGGCATGATATACATATGAATGCCGCCTCGATTTACATATCAATGCAGATGGTCCTACGCAATTAACATATTAATGCTGCCACTATTTACATGAAAATTCACACCAATAGATTTACATGGCAATGCAGGTTATTTACATGTAAACACAGTGTCTGCAGGTGAGTCATCTGTACATGACAATAGGGCAGGGCTGGGCAGCATTAGTAACAGAACTTCACACTAGACATGTGCAGTTCGTTTCGTTCCGAATTTAAATTTGAACAAATTTTCGTTATTCCGAATTTAAACTAATCCGAAATAATGAAAAAATAATTCAGACTAAAATTCGAATTTGAAGAGTTTAGAATACTTTTCTAATTCGAATAGCTTTCCAATTTGAATTCAAAAACGTTTCGAATTTGAATAGTTTTCTTTTTTTCAAATAGAATAAAATAGAATAGAAAATAAAGGAATAGAATAGAAAATTTTTTTTATTTTTTTTCTATTCTATTCCTTTATTTTCTGTTCTATTTTATTCTTTTTGGAAATTGGAAAACTATTTGAATTTGAAAACTTTTCCAATTTGAAAACTTTTCCAATTTGAAAACTTTTCGAAATTGATTTGAAAACTTTTCGAATCGATTTGAAAACGAATAAACAAAATGAATTCCAAAAATGAATTAAATGAATGGAACAAATTTAACCAAACTCATTTTTGTAAATAACGAATCGATACGAAACAAAACAAATTTTTTCGTTCTCCACATGTCTACTTCACACTGAGATATTGTGACACAGCACAGAACTAAAACTTCAAGGGACAAGGAAATTTAAACTAGGATAGTTGGCAAGTATGAGGCAGCTGCTTTGGGCCCCAAAACAATGACAGGGCCCAGGGCAGCTGCCCCTTTTGCCCTGCCTTAAAGATGGCCCTGCATACATGGGAGCTGTTTTTCTACCGATTTTGCATTTCTCGCTATCCAGTCCTGAAATTTACACAGCTCTACCACACAGCACCGAAAGGGACCGACATTTTCACTTCTGCAGTTCAGCAACTCTAAACAGGTCTTGTTCCCCCCCCCAGCATGTGACTGGACAATAAAAGGAGAAGCAGCAAACTGATGAGGTCATCTCTCTGGCACCCACCTCTCTCCTCCTGTTGGCATATTCGTTGTTAGCACATGAGCTCTGAAGCATAGCTGATTGGCTCCTTTTTGCTGCTTCTCCCTCCCCCAGGTTGGGCTCTGCTGTACAGGAATTGCAAAAGGGCGATACCAGGTCAAATTCAGGTACTTACAATTCTTGAATTAAAAAAAAAATGTAAAGATTTACTCGAAGACCGGGCAATTTCTGGCACTTTTTGTATAAATGTGAAAATTAGACGGTTCGTTTCCTTTTTTCAAATTAAAATTCAAATGAATTTTAGTTTTTAGCAAATTCAGATGTATCCGAATTTCCAAATTAACCACTTTAATACCGGGCACTTTCACCCCTTCCTGCCCAGGCCAATTCTCAGCTTTCAGCACTGTCGCACTTTGAATGACAATTACGCGGTCATGCTACACTGTACTCAAACTATTCTTTTATCATTTTGTTCCCACAAATAGAGATTTCTTTTGGTGGTATTTGATCACTGCTGTTTTTTTTTTTTTTTTGCCACCAACAATTTTGAAAAAAAATTTTTTTTCTTTGTTTCTGTTATAAAATTTAGTAAATAAGTAAGTTTTCTCCTTCACTGATGGGCACTGATAAGGCGGCACTGATGGGCACTGATAGGCAGTACTGATCGGCACTGATAGGCAGTACTGATGGGCACTGATAGGCGGTACTGATAGGTGGCACTGATGGGCACTGATGAGGCGGCACTGATGGGCACTGATAGGCGGCACTGATGGGCACTGATAGGCGGCACAGGTATGCAGCACTGATGGGCATTGATAGGCGGCACTGATAGGCACTCATAGACGGCATTGATGGGCACTGAAAGGCTGCACTGATGAGTACTTATGGATGGCACTGATAGATGGCATGGATGGGCACTGATTGGAACTGATAGGTGGGCACAGATGGGCACTGATAGATGACACTGATGGACACTGATAGACACTGATAGATGGCACTGCTGGGCATTACTGATGAGGAGACATCTGGCAAGCAAAAATAGTTGGCACTGACTGGCAAGATGTGTGGGCACTTACTGGCATCCTTTGGGCACTTACTGGCATCCTTGGTGGCCATGGGTGGCATTCCTGGTCATCCATCCGTTGTGGTTATCCCTGGTGGTCCTGGCAGCATCCCTGGTGGTCCGGTGTGGGCATCCATGGGGGGGGCTATGCTCACACCGGACCACCAGGGATGCTGCCAGGACCCCCCCTGTCAGGAGAGCCACTGATCGGCTCTCCTCTTCTCTCGTCTATCAGACGCGAGAGAGGAAAAGCCTATAAACGGCTCTTCCTGTTTAGACCGTGATCAGCCGTGATTGGACACGGCTGATCATGTGGTAAAGAGCCTCTGTCTTTACCGAGAACGGTGTAGCGGTGTGTCAGACTGACACACCGCACCACCGATCGCCGTGCTGCGCGCCCCCATGGTAGTTAACCTGAAAGACATCATATGACGTCCAGTCAGTATAACTGAACCACCACCCAGCCGTCATTCTGCAAAGTGGTTAAAATAGTACCGAATTTAAACAAATCCGAAATAACGAAAAAAAATTTGAACGAAATTCGAATTCGAATCATTTTCGCATACTTTTCGAATCATTTTTAAATTCAAAAACGTTTCAAATTTAAACAGTTTCAAATTCAAAAACTTTTCAAATTCGAATAGTTTTCCAATTTCCAAAGAGAATAAAATGGAATAGAAAATAAAGGAATAGAATAGAAAAAAAATATTTATTTTTCTATTCTATTCCTTTATTTTCTATTCTATTTCATTCTTTTTGGAAATTGGAAAATTTTTCAAATTTGAAAACTATTCGAATTCGAAAATTCTTCCAAATTGATCTTGAAAACCTTTCAAATTGATCCGAATTCGAAAAATTAAAATGGATTCGAAAACCAATAAACGAAACAACTTCCAAAAACAAATGAAATTAATTTAACTAAACTAATTTATGTAAATAACGAATCGAAACGAAACAAATTTTTTCATCCTGCACATGTCTAGTGAAAATCTTTTTTTTTTTTTTAGTTGCTAGAAAATTACTTAGAACCTCCAAACATTGTATATTTTTTTTAAAGCAGAGGTCCTAGAGAATATAATTGGTGTGTTTTGCAATTATTTTTTATGTCACAGAGTATTTGCGCAATGCAATTTATGAGGGGAAAAAAATACACTTTTTTTAATTTTAATGCAAAAAAAAAAATACATAACCCATTTTTTTTGTACAATATAAAAGATGTCACGCCGAGTAAATAGATACCAAACATGTCACACTAGAGGGTGCTACAAGCATATCTGGCTTCACAAGGTATGGAGGGAAAAATGGTTAGTTGTATAGGTTAGAGGTGAGGGGTGGGAAAAAAAATATTTTTAGCCTAAAATGATGCTTTAAAAGAGAAGTACACATTTTTTTGCATAGACACCCGTGCTTCACCAGACAGACATTATTGGTCTATTGTACCAACATTATTATACTCTGATACTATGTTTCATTTTTATTATTTTTATTATTTTTTATTTTTCATTATTTATTTTTTCAAATTTTTCTCTCTTCTCTCTCTATGCTGTTTAAATACGGGTTTGTCTCTGCTGGTTGCTTCATCTTCTTTTTCTTTTTTATCCTTATGCATACCACAACCCACTATGGTTGGATGTGGTCATGTTTTCTTAATATATGTACACATTTTTTTGCATAGACACCCGTGCTTCACCAGACAGACATTATTGGTCTATTGTACCAACATTATTATATTCTGATACAATGTTTCATTTTTATTATTTTTTATTTTTCATTTATTTTTATTTTTTCAAATTTTTCTCTCTCCCAGGCAGTCCATACTGGCACCCCTTTTGAAAACAACCCTGTGGTTCCCACGCTGTTTTTCTTTCCTTTTTGGGGGGGGGCTGTGTATGCCCGATCCACCAGCGCGCATTCCGCTGCACTTCAGCTCCCGGGGGAGATACTTCTCGGCCCTGGCTTTGTACTCACCATGCCCCATTGCACTGCTCTTATGTAAGTATTTTGGGTGTATCACCCCCCCCTTTTTCTGTTATTTTGAGCTAGCAGTTAGACTCACTATATGTTGTATTTTTTAGAAATCCCTGATCATCTGGCCCCTGATGAGTGTGTCTACACGAAACGCGTCGGGCTTTCGGGATACAAACATATGTTCTACAATATAACATCTCCAGAACTATTTATGGTTTTTTACATTTTAATATTAATACTTATATTTCCTCCGTTGTGCTGTGGTATTGTTATTTATACATATTATGTAATTTCTGTACATGCATCAATTTGTCTACGAGACCACTGTGTGGCGCCAAGCTGGATGTACCCTTGATGCCAATCGCTTATACACAAATACATGTGTTGTGATTTATGAAATGATATGTATTACGATGTCCTTTCCTATGTGGTTCTAGTGTGATGTGTTTTTTTGCATGTTACTTGATTAATAAAGTGTATTGCCACCCTAGTTACCTGCACGTTTTCCATGACCTCACTTAAAGTCCCAATCCTTATTTATATTTCGCATATAGGGATGGAGGCACTTTTTGTGCTTCATTTAAAGTCCCAACCCCCCTCTTCCCCCCTCTTGTTTTGTAAAAGAGAAGTAGGGCCAAAGCTTTGTTTGGTCATACTTCTTTTCTGGTTTACAGGAGGGCACTTATTTCTGCACTCCTGTGACCCAGATTCAGACGACAGTGAAATAAAGCCTACTGTTGCTCACTGTGCTCATTGGGACCTTCAATGCTGCAGACATTTTTCTGCACCCTTCCCCAGATCTGTGCCTCCATACAATCCGGTCTCCGAGGTCTACAGACAATTCCATGGACTTCATGGCTTGGTTTGTGCTCTGCAATGCTCTTCCACATCATGTCCAATCAACTGAACTGACCATAGGTGGACTCCAATCAAGTTGTGGAAACATCTCAGGCTGGGTCCGACAAACGCTCCGACATGACGTGTGAAATTCAATGTTTCCCTATGGGAGCCCTCTTAACTGGTCCGACTTTAGAAATGCTTTAGAAATGCTCCCTGCACTACTCTGGTCCGACTTTGATCCTATTTCAGCCCATTGACTATCATTGAAGTCGGATCGCCGTCTTGCATGATCCGACTTTGGCATGCGACTTGTGCTCTGATGATCTTGGGGGGGAACTCCGCGCCAAATTTTAAATAAAAGACCGGCATGGGTTCCCCCTCCAAGAGCATACCAGGCCCTTGGGTCTGGTATGGATCTTAAGGGGAACCCCCTACGCTGAAAAAACAGCATGGGGGTCCCCCCAAATCCATACCAGACCCTTATCCGAGCACGCAGCCTGGCCGGTCAGGAATTGGGGTGGGGACGAGTGAGCGCCTCCCCCCTCCTGAACCGTACTAGGCCGCATGCCCTCAACATGGGGGGGTGGGTGCCTTGGAGCAGGGGGGCGTCCTGCGGGCCCCCCACCCCAAAGCACCTTGTCCCCATGTTGATGAGGACAAGAGCCTTATCCCGACAACCCTGGCCGTTGGTTGTCGGGGTCTGCAGGCGAGGGGCTTATCGGAATCCAGGAGCCCCCTTTAATAAGGGGGCCCCCAGATCCCGGCCCCCCACCCTATGTGAATGAGTATGGGGTACATCGTACCTCTACCCATTCACCTAGGGAAAAAGTGTCAATTAAAAAAACACACTACACAGGTTTTTAAAGTAATTTATTAGACAGCTCCGGGGGTCGTCTTCCGACTTCGGGGGTCTTCTTCCGCTCTCTCCAGCCTCTTCTCCCGATGTCCGGTTCTTCTCCCACTCTCCGGCCTCTTCTCCCGGTGTTCGACCTCTTCTCTCAGTGTCTGGTTCTTCTGCCGGCTCCTCCGCTATCTTCTGCTGCTCTTTTGCTAGCGGTGGCCCGGACTTCTGAGTTGTCTTCTTCCCTCTTCTCTTCTTCCGATGTTGACACAATGCTCTCTCCCGCTGGAATGGTGTGTGAGCGCTCCGCGATGACTTATATAGGCGGTGACCCCGCCCCCTTATAACGTCACAGTCCCTGTTTTATTTTCATTTCTTATTTTTAATAAATTTGCAAAGATTTTAAACAGACTTCTTTCACGTTGTCATTATGGGTTATTGTCTGTAGAATTTTGAGGAAAATAATGAATTTAATCAATTTTGGAATAAGGCTGTAACATAACAAAATGTTACATATTACTGTAAAAAAAAATGTTAAATATTACTAATCATTAAATTATAGGCATTGGAATTTCCTTTCAAATGTGGCTGTTAGTGAACCTAACGAATACAAATTTGTCCCAAGTTACGAATTATCCAAAATAACGAATGCCGCATCTAAACTAATGGAACATAACGAATAAATATTATTAATAATAATACAAACTTTTTATTATTATTATTAATAATTTGTTGCGTTCCATTCATTTAGATATAATTCGTAACTTCAGATAAATTCATATTTGTTACGTTCACAAACAGTCAAATTTGAAAGGAAATTCCAATACCTATAATCTAATAGTTAATTATTATTAGTTAGTTATTTTTTCGGATTTTCGAATTTTCGGATTTTCGAATTCATGAATTTACAAATTTACGAATTTACGAATACTGCATCTAAACGAATACTGCATCTAAACGAATGAAACATAACGAATTCAAATTTTACCGAAGTTACGAATTTTTTCGAAATAACGAATTTTGATCATAAAGAACGATCCGAAAAACAAACTAGTTGTTGCATAGGATAGTCCCAATAATTTTTGGGGGGGGGCAGCAAATAGTGCACCCACAGGTACACCCGCAGGTCACCTGCACCCCCTCCCTGGTTGGTCAGGCGGTTGGTCGGTCCCGCACTAACCCCATTTATGGAGCGGGCAGCGCTTCCCTCCGGGCAATGGGAGACGGCTTCCCTTGCATCACGGCAACCGTGCTCCTCCTCCCTCCTCCACGGCCAATAGGATCGCTTCTCCTTTCAGCTAATCAGAAAACAGGTCTCAAGACCCGCTTCCTAATTGGCCGGGAGGAGAATTTAGTGTGACAATAGCGAATATTAATTAATAATGTTATTTACTATTGTCACACAACTGGGTGGGCTCGGGTTGCAGTGCTCTGCGCCCCGAGCCAACCCTTTTTTTAAGCCTTTTAAAACCCCTGACTCTAGTCACGTGCTGCAAAAAAAAAAAAAAAACCCATTGGAATCCATGTGTCCGACGCCCCACATATAAATTGTACAGGCCGCCACTGGTCCCAGTTGTCCTCCCAGTTTTCAGAATACATGTCTGGAGCCTCAGCTAGGCAGCAACTTCTCCCAGCCAACATGAATAGATGGGTGAAGAGCTTTGTATACATTAGACAAGGATTTTTTTTTTTTTAAGGCGTCGTCTCGTCATAGGCACTCCGAATCAGATTCTGCAAAAACGAAGAAACCTTCATCTTTTGTTCGAAAGTTAAACCTATAAATGATTCCATGGAACAGAGAATCTTCGGATCGGCAGCACACCCACACAGAAAGTAAAGTATAAAGTCTTTATTGAAGCATAAATATTAAAAGCACTGGATGGGTACAGGCAGGGGAAATGCAGGTAGGCTGACGCGTTTCACACTATAGAAGTGCTTTGTCAAAACCACAGAAGTTTCAAAAACTACATTTATAACACATAAATCACATGACAGCACAAGTGCATCTCATTAAAATCAGACTCAGCTGTTGCAACTGCTCACCAATAAAATCTCTTGTTCAGAAAATAGTTTAAAAACAAAAATGGGAACACAAAAAAACAAAGGGATTCTATTCCATAGAGCAACCTTAACCACTTGCTTACTGGGCACCTAAATCCCCCTCCTGCCCAGACCAATTTTCAGCTATTAGCGAGGTCACTCTTTGAACGACAATTGCGCGGTCATACAACACTGTACCCAAATTACATTTTTATCATTTTTTCCCCACAAATACAGCTTTCTTTTGGTGGTATTTGATCACCTCTGGGTTTTTTTATTTTTTGTTAAAAAAAATTTAAAAAGACCGATTTTTTTTAAAAAAAGATACAAAACCGTTTTATATTTTGTTAATACATTTTGCAAACAGGTAATTTTTATCCTTCATTGATGATGATAGGTGGCATTGGTGGGCACTGATGGGTGACACTGATGGGCGGCACTGATGGGCGGCACTGAAGGGCATTGATAGGTGGCACTGAAGAGCACTAATAATTGGCACTGATAGCTGGCACTGATGGGTGGCAGTGATGGGCACTGATGGGTGGCAGTGATGGGCACTGATGGGTGGCAGTGATGGGCACTGATCGGCACTTGTAGGTGACACTGATAGGAAGCACTGCTAGGTGGCACTGATGAGGAACTGATTGGCACCACTGGTGGGCATTGATAGGTGGCACTTGTGGGCAATGATAGGTGGCACTGATTGCTGGCACTTACTACTGTGGGCACTGATTGGTGGCACTGTGGGCACTGATTTGTGGCACTGGCAGGTGGCACTGGCAGGCGGTACTTGTGGGCACATATGAGGCAGCTTTGCCCCTTCCTCTTCGGGAATGATGTCCCTTCAAACAGAAGCTGGTGATCTGCTTTTTTTCTTCTCACGCTGTCAGTAGTGATTGGAGGAAAAATATATATTATTAAATGACGCCGTTAATCAATAAAAGAGAGGCCTGAAGCGAGGGGATTGGAAAGAACTAGCAGAGGGCCGGCGTGACGAGAGTGATAAGGGAACAGCGTAGGGTTAAGAAAATAGTGCAGAGGTGGGGGGGAGTAGTGATTGGAGAAAAAGTAGGAATGGGTGGGGTTTAGTTTATTTAGGGGTTAGCGGGGGTGACCCGGGCAACACTGCAGGGGATCGTTCAGAGGAGCAGTTTCCTACCCGCCCTCCCTGTTTTTAGTGTTAATTATTTGTTATTTCAGGTGGTACAGTAGGACATGTCAAGGCAGCAGTGAAATGGCGGTGGTGGTCTTTGATGGTGGCAAGTGTGGGGGACCCATCGGTGGTATGGTCCTCCACGGTGTATTTAGTTAACACGGGTTAACTGGAAGATGGTAATGTTGGCACTGCGGGTAATGGATTTGTCTTCGAGCTGGTGTGACATGGCTGGAGGCCAAGTACGGAAAAAGAGCTGCAGTGTGGAAGTGGAACAGAGTTATAAATGGGTGAAGAGCTTTGTATACATTAGACAAGGATTTTTTTTTTAAGGCGTCGTCTTGTCATAGGCACTCCAAGTCAGATTCTCCAAAACGAAGAAGCCTTCATCTTTAATTTTGTTCGAAAGTTAAACCTATAAATGACGCCGTTAATCAATAAAAGAGAGGCCTTGCAGCGAGGGGATTGAAAAGAACTAGCAGAGGGCCGGCATGACGAGAGTGATAAGGTAACAGGATGGGGGTAAGAAAATAGTGCAGAGGTGGGGGGGATTAGTGATTGGAGGAAAAGCAGGAATGGGTGGGGTTTAGTTTATTTAAGGAGTTAGGGGGGGTGACCCGGGCAACACTGCAGGGGATCGTTCAGAGGAGCAGTTTCCCACCCGCCCTCCCTGTTTTTGGTGTGTTAATTCTTCTTTAGTTCAGGTGGTACAGCAGGACATGTCATGGCAGCAGTGAAATAGCGGTGGTGGTCTTTGATGGTGGCAAGATACTGTAACCTACGAGATGGAAGCGTGGGGGGACCCATCGGTGGTATGGACCCTCTGGTGTATTGGGTTAACTGGAAGGTGGTAATGGTGGCACTGCGGGTAATGGGTTTGTCTCAGAGCTGGTGTGACACGGCTGGAGGCCAAGTACGGAAAAAGGCCTGCAGTGTGGAAGTGGACCAGAGTTATGTTGGGAAGTGCCATCAAAGACCACCGAGGGGGGGAGGAACTGATATTTGGGGGTTTTTGTTATGGTTAAAATGTTTTATATATTGAATATTTGTGAATAAAAAGGTTGCTATGGCCAGTTATACTCCAGCTCAAGTGTGGTCTCGTTAATCGTAGGTAATGATAAGTGGGGCAGGGTTGGAGTGTGATAATGGTGGCAGTCATATGAGGGTTGGACATCTTATCTACACTGGTCATGAATACAGACTGATTTCTGTTGGGAAGGGGCTCGTGATCTCAAACATCGCCGTTTTTGTAAGATGTTAACGTCTAAAGAGGAGCATAAGAAACCCGATCCGACTCTCTGATCAAATCCATTTGAAGATAAAAGAAGAACACAGCGAGATAACCCGGGACGAGGCTTCCTACAAAGGCATCACAGGAGTCTGACTGCGGCGGATGGGATGAGAACACCTTCTAATGAACACAAAGCAGCCATAGCCCCAGATTGCAGAGCGCTGAGATAAGAGTAATTGTTCTCATTACACGGGAAAAAAAATTCAAAAAAAGGTATTTAAAGACTCAAAGATACCCAAGAGCTGGGATGAATACACTGAGCGGTGTGATAAATACATTCTTTTCTTTTTCTTTTTGTGGTCAGGTACAGATTTATGAACATTCTGGAAATTTCAGCAAGGGGAGTTCTACAGCGGTGGTCTCTAGCTGGGAGTGTTTTTAAAGCTGAAGTCCCAGGCAGTTGGAAAAGACATAAAGAATGCAGTTCTGGGATCATTAACACATCATTAACCGCTTCAGCCCCGGAAGATTTTACCCCCTCCCTGACCAGAGCACTTTTTGCCATTCGGCACTGCGTCGCTTTGACTGACAATTGCGCGGTCGTGCGACGTTGTACCCAAACAAAATCAACGTCCTTTTTTCCCCACAAATAGAGCTTTCTTTTGGTGGTATTTGATCACCTCTGCGGTTTTTATTTTTTTTGCGCTATAAACGAAAAAAGAGCGTCAATTTTGAAAAAAAAAATATATATTTTTTACTTTTTGCTATACTAAATATCCCCCAAAAATATATAAAAGAACAATTTTTTTCTCAGTTTAGGCCGATATGTATTCTTCTACATATTTTTGGTAAAAAAAATCGCAATAAGCGTATATTGATTTGTTTGTGCAAAAGTTATAGCGTCTACAAAATAGGGGATAGTTTTATGGCATTTTTATTATTCTTTTTTTTTTTTTACTAGTAATGGCGGCGATCTGCAATTTTTATCATGACTGCGACATTACGTCGGACACATCGGACACTTTTGACACTATTTTGGGACCATTGTCATATTGTTATACAGCGATCAGTGCTATAAAAATGCATTGATTACTGTGTAAATGACACTGGCAGGGAAGGGGTTAAACACAAGGGGCCGGTGAAGGGGTTAAGTGTGTCCTAGGGAGTGATTCTAACTGTGGGGGAGGGATGGGCTACCACTGACATGACAGTGATCACCGCTCCCGATGACAGGGAGCAGTGATCTCTGTCATGTCACAAGGCTGAACGGGGAAACGTCTTGTTTACATAGGCACTTCCCTGTACTGCGGCTCCGTGACACGATCGCCGGGAGAACGGCGGACATCGAGTCCCGAGGGCACGGTCACCCAATATGCAGTGGGCATGCCCAAGCACCCCCGCTAGCCCCTCCAATTAAAGGGGATGTACAGGTACACCCATTTTCCCACCGCTGCCATTGTGCCGACGTATATTGGCGTGCAGTGGTCGGCAAGTGGTTAAAGTATTTCTTAAATGTGTAGTTACCTGAATGTGACCTGGTATCAGACTCTTGCAGTCAACTGTACAGCAGAGGTCAGACTGGGGCCAATCAGTTGTACAAGCAGCATGGTGATAGGGGGAGAGAGCAGAGTGACATAGAGATGAACTTATCAATCTGCTGCTTTTCCTATCACTAGTTGCTGATTTTCCTATCACTAGTAGTGACTAGTATCACTATCACTATCACTAGTCCACCAGCGGGTGGGAGAGAGACTTTTAGCAACTTTAGGACCAGGCTTTTTCTGGCACTTTTTGTTTACAAGTTTAAATCAGTGTTTTTTGCTAGAAAGTTACTTATAACCCCCAAATTCTATACATTTTTAGCAGAGACCCTAGAGAATAAAATGGCGATCCTTGCAATTTCTGTATGTCACAAGGTATTTGCGCAGCGGTTTTGCAAATGCAATTTTTTTGGAAAAAATACACTTAAATGAATGAAAAAATAAATAAAACACAATAGTTACCCCAATTTTTTTTTATAATGTGAAAAATGATGTTACGCCGAGTAAATCAATGCCTAACATGTCATGCTTTAAAATTGGGCAAGCTCGTGGAATGGCGAAAAACTATGGTACTTAAAAATCTCCATAGGCGACGCTTAAAACGCCTTTACAGGTTACCTGTTTGGAGTTACAGAGGTGGTCTGGCGCTATAATTATTGCTTTCGCTCATTCACGGCAATATCTCATGTGTGGTTCGAAAATCATTTACATATGCGTTCGTTTCTGCGTGCGAGCATGGAGGGATGGGGGCGCTTTCACTTTTTTAAAAAATTATTATTTATTTTACATTTTAATTTTTATTTTTACACTGTCCGTTAATTTGTTTTTTTTTTTTATCACTTTTATTTCTATTACAAGAAATGTCCCTTGTAAAAGAAATAAGCATGACAGGTCCTCTTTATGTAGAGATCTGGGGCCAAAAAGACCCCAAATAACTTCTTTACCTTTAAAAGCAAAAGATAAAAAAAAAAAAGAAAAACATTTTTCGCTTTTATTATTATTGTTGCTCTAGGCCTCCAAGGCCATAGAGTCAATCAGAGTGTCGGATCGTTTCTCGGGCGAACCGGCAGTAACGGTAAGCCCAAGAAGTAACAGCGAGCGGCATAAGGGGGCGATGTCCTCTCCCGCTGCTTCAGAAACCGGCCCAGACGGCTCGGAGCGGTTTCATGAGAAAGCCAGCTGTGAAGGGAGTCACTTTGGACGGGGGGGCCGGTGGAACCCAGAATCCCTTGGGGAGGTTGGGAAACCCTTGTTTCAGCACCCATGCACCTCCTATGTCTAAGTATCCCTGTGTCTATCAGGGGCACAGGATGACCGAGAACCATAGGCGTGCGCAGCCTATTACATTAGGGTGTGCACCCGAAAGCTCAAGCACACATACATATATATATATTGTCAAAAGTATTGGGACGCCTGCCTTTACACGCACATGAACTTTAATGCCGTCTTAGTCCATAGGGTTCAATATTGAGTTGGCTCCGCCCTTTGCAGCTATAAAAGCTTCAACTCTTCTAGGAAGGCTGTCCACAAGGTTTAGGAGTGTGTCTATGGGAATGTTTGATCATTCTTCCAGAAGGGCATTTGTGAGGTCAGGCACTGATGTTGGATGAGAAGGCCTGGCCCGCAGTCTCCACTCGAAATCATCCCAAAGGTGTTCTATTGGGTTGAGGTCAGGACTCTGTGCAGGTCAGTCAAGTTTCTCCACCCCAAACTCGCTCATCCATGTCTTTATGGACCTTGCTTTGTGCACTGGTCCAAATCATTTGGTGGAGGGGGGATTATGGTGTGGAGTTGTTTTTCAGGGGTTGGGCTCGGCCCCTTAGTTCCAGTAAAGGGAGCTCTTAAGGCGTCAGCATACCAAGACATTTTGGACAATTTCATGCTCTCAACTTTGAGGGAACAGTTTGGGGATGACCCCTTCCAACATGACTGCTCCCCAGTGCACAAAGCAAGGTCCATAAAGACATGGACTTAGCAGGGGTGGTGGGAAATTAACTTCAAGTGCAATAATTCACATTATAACTGTAACTAAAACATATACAATTAAGTGTAACACTCTAAAAAATAAAAAATCCAAAATGCTATAATGGTGTGAACCTCCCAACTAAAAAGTTGTTGCACTCGAAGGTAATTTGTATTGCAATTATCTGTAGAGGGGTTTCCACCATCCCTGCTAAGGCAGCACTGATGGGCACTAATAGGCTGCACTGATTGGCAGCGTTGATGGGCACTAATTGGTAGCACTGATGTGCACTGATAGGTGGCACTGATAGGCAGCACTGATTGGCACTAATGGGCACTGATTGGCACTGATAGGTGGCACTGATGGGCACTTATATGCATCACTGATGGGCTCTTATTGGTAGCACTTATGGGCACTGATAGGCTCTGATTCGCAGCACTGATTGGCAGCACTGATCTACACTGATTGGCATTGATAGGCAGCACTGATTGGAAGCACTGATGGGCACTGATAGGCTGCACTGATAGACAGCACTGATGGGCACTGACTGGCAGCACTGATGGGCACTGGTAGGTGGCACTGATAGGCAGCACTGATGGGCACTAATTGTCAGCACTGATTGGTACTGATAGGCAGCACTGATTGGTACTGATAGGCAGCACTGATGGGCACTGATATACAGCACTGATGTGCACTGATTGGCAGCACTGATGGGCAGCACTTATGGGCACTGATAGGCAGCACAGATGGGCACTGATATGCAGCACTGATAGGCAGCATTGGTTGGCACTGATTTACAGCATTGGTTGGCACTGATAGGCAGCACTGGTTGGCACTGATAGGCAGCACTGGTTTGCACTGATAGGCAGAATTGGTTGGCACTGATAAGCAGCACTGGCACAGATAGGCAGTACTGGTTGGCACTGATAGGCAGCACTGGCACTGATAGGCAGCATTGGTTGGCATTGATAAGCAGCACTGGTTTGCACTGATAGGCAGCACTGGTTTGAATTGGTTGGCACTGATAGGCAGAATTGGTTGGCACTGATAAGCAGCACTGGCACGGATAGGCAGAACTGGTTGGCACTGATAGGCAGCATTGGTTTGCACTGATTGGCAGCATTTGTTGGCACTGATTGGCAGCATTTGTTGGCACTGATTGGCAGCATTCGTTGGCACTGATAGGCAGCATTGGTTGGCACTGATTGGCAGCACTGATGGGCACTGACTGGCAGCACTGATGGGCACTAATTGTCAGCACTGATTGGCACTGATAGGCAGCACTGATGGGCACTGATATGCAGCACTGATGGGCACTGATTGGCAGCACTGATAGGCAGCATTGGTTGGCACTGATTGACAGCATTGGTTGGCACTGATTTACAGCATTGGTTGGCACTGATAGGCAGCACTGGTTTGCACTGATAGGCAGCACTGGTTGGCACTGATAGGCAGAATTGGTTGGCACTGATAAGCAGCACTGGCACAGATAGGCAGAACTGGTTGGCATTGATAGGCAACATTGGTTTGCACTGATAAGCAGCACTGGCACAGATAGGCAGCATTGGTTGGCACTGATAAGCAGCAGTGGCACTGATAGGCAACAGTGGTTGGCACTGATAGGCGGCACTGGTTTGCACTGATAGGCAGTACTGTTTGGCACTGATAGGCAGCATTGGTTGGCACTGATTGGCAGCATTGGTTGGCACTGATTGGCAGCATTGGTTGGCACTGATAGGCAGCATTGGTTGGCACTGATTGGCAGAATTGATTGGCACTGATTGGCAGCATTGGGTGGCACCGGGTGAAACAGTTTCACAGGCAGCAGATGGTGAGAATTGCCAGAGCTGATCAGTGTATGGAACTGTCAGATAATGACACTGCATGCAGGGAGACCAGCTGTCTTAAAGTCAGCGGTGATGTCGGGGTGGGCGGGACTGAACACAAACACCATCCAATAGGGGGCTCTCTGAAGCAGCCAACATTGGCTCGCTTGTCCCGCCCACTCCCGACACCCCCTCTCTGAAGCAGCCCAATCATTGGCTGGTGTTGCCGCTTGATCCCGCCCACCCCCCCCCCCGACATCGCGGCTGAGTTGTGATGACTTACAACTCAGCCACGATGTCGGGAGTGGGCGGGACCAAGCGCTATAAACACAAGCCAATGTTTGAGCTGCTTCAGAGAGCGGAATGGCTGGTGTTGATGGCCGTTCTGTCCCGCCCACCCCCGACATCACCCTGACATTAAGACAGCTGGTCTCACTTCCTGCATGCAGTGTCATTATCTGACAGTTCCATACACTGATCAGCTCTGGCAATTCTCACGATCTGCTGCCTGTGAAACTGTTTCACAGGCAGCGCGGGCCACACACTCTCTTAGATGCAGCATTTGGGGGCAAATCTCTGGACACAGCACAGGGTGATTAGGGTGTGCCCAGGCACACCTGGCACACCCCGTGCGCACGCCTATGCCGAGAACCTCAGTCTGATCTGTACTAATCTGGCTCACTGTACAACCACACTGGAATGTTGTATGTATGTATGTATGTATGTATATATATATATATATATATATATATTTTTTTTTTTGTCTCATACTATCATACTATGGTATGCTCTGTGTTGGGTCGTTTGGGGTGTGGCTGTATTCCATTGTTCTATTGTGTCTGTCTGCCTTGGCAGAAACCTATTATGGGAAGTATATGTCTCTGTGGATTAGCCGTGAGAGGGGAACGGGGGTATTTCTCCAGTAGACCCTCCCAAAGACAGTCTACTGCAGGGGCGGACTGACAACTCATGGGGCCCCCGGGCAATAGGGGCTCATGGGGCCCCCTTGGTCCCCACCCACCCACACACAAGCCACACCCTCACAAAGCCCCACGTATATATTGCACTGCTACATTACATGCATTGGTCACAGAATTTCTCTACTTCATGTTCAAAATAAATGTTAAAGATTTAAGAAAATAAAGAAAAATAAACTCACTTTAACCACGTACATTTACTGCGTCTCCTGTGAGCAGAATCACGTACAGGAACTTGATTCTGCACTTGCGGGTCTGCATGCTGTTTGACCTGCTGCCGCTGTGATTGGACACACCGAGAGCTAAACAGCGGGTCCGGAGGACCCGATGTCCGCCAGGCCCAGACGATCGTTTCCAACAGAGGCAGAACTGTGGTCTGCCTATGTAAACAAGTCCCCAGAGAGCCTCCCCCACTTACATCAGGGGCCCCAGAGAGCCTCCGCTTACATCAGGGTCCCCAGAGAGCCTCCCCCACTTACATCAGGGGCCCCAGAGAGCATCCCCTACTTACATCAGGGCCCCTAGAGAGCCTCCCCTACATCAGGGTCCCCAGAGAGCCTCCCCCACTTACATCAGGGTCCCCAGAGAGCCCCCCCCTTACATCAGGGTCCCCAGAGAGCCCCCTTACATCAGGGTCCCCAGAGAACCTCCTCCTTACATCAGGGTCCCCAGAGAACCTTCCCTTACATCAGGGTCCCCAGAGAGCCTCCTCCTTACATCAGGGTACCCAGAGAGCCCCCTCCTTACATCAGGGTATCCAGAGAGCCCCCTCCTTACATCAGGGTCCCCAGAGAGCCCCCTCCTTACATCAGGGTCCCCAGAGAGCCCCCTCCTTACATCAGGGTAGCTAGAGAGCCCCCCCTTACATCAGGGTCCCCAGAGAACCCCCCCTTACATCAGGGTCCCCAGAGAGCCCCCTCCTTATATCAGGGTCCCCAGAGATCCCCCTCCTTACATCAGGGTTCCCCAGAGAGCCCCCCCTTACATCAGGGTTCCCCAGAGAGCCCCCCCTTACATCAGGGTTCCCAGAGAGCCCCCCCTTACATCAGGGTCCCCAGAGAGCCCCCCCTTACATCAAGGTCCCCAGAGAACCCCCCTATACATCAGGGTCCCCAGAGAGCCCCCTCCTTACATCCGGGTTCCCCAGAGAGCCCCCCTTACATTAGGTTCCCCAGAGAGCCCCCTCCTTACATCAGGGTCCCCAGAGAGCCCCCTTCTTACATCAGGGTTCACCAGAGAGCCCCCTTACATCAGGGTCCCCAGAGAGCCCCCCTTACATCAGGGTTCCCCAGAGAGCCCCCTTCTTACATCAGGGTTCCCCAGAGAGCCCTCCCTTACATCAGGGTCCCCAGATAGCCCCCCCTTACATCAGGGTTCCCCAGAGAGCCCCCCTTACATCAGGGTCCCCCGAGAGCCTCCCCCCATACATCAGGGTTCCCAGAGAGCCTTCCCCTTAAACCAGGGTCCCCAGAGAGCCTCCCCCCATACATCAGGGTTCCCAGAGAGCCTCCCCCTTAAACCAGGGTCCCCAGAGAGCCTCCCCCCCATACATCAGGGTCCCCAGAGAGCCTCCCCCCCATACATCAGGGTCCCCAGAGAGCCTCCCCCACTTACATCAGGGTCCCCAGAGAGCCTCCCCTACATCAGGGTCCCCAGAGAGCCTCCCCCACTTACATCAGGGTCCCCAGAGAGCCCCCCTTTACATCAGGGTCCCCAGAGAGCCCCCCTTACATCAGGGTCCCCAGAGAACCTCCTCCTTACATCAGGGTCCCCAGAGAACCTCCCCTTACATCAGGGTCCCCAGAGAGCCTCCTCCTTACATCAGGGTACCCAGAGAGCCCCCTCCTTACATCAGGGTATCCAGAGAGCCCCCCCTTACATCAGGGTCCCCAGAGAGCCCCCTCCTTACATCAGGGTCCCCAGAGAGCCCCCTCCTTACATCAGGGTAGCTAGAGAGCCCCCCCTTACATCAAGGTCCACAGAGAACCCCCCCATACATCAGGGTCCCCAGAGAGCCCCCTCCTTATATCAGGGTCCCCAGAGAGCCCCCTCCTTACATCAGGGTTCCCCAGAGAGCCCCCCCTTTACATCAGGGTTCTCCAGAGAACCCCCCCTTACATCAGGGTTCCCAGAGAGCCCCCCTTACATCAGGGTCCCCAGAGAGCCCCCCCTTACATCAAGGTCCCCAGAGAACCCCCCTATACATCAGGGTCCCCAGAGAGCCCCCTCCTTACATCAGGGTTCCCCAGAGAGCCCCCCTTACATCAGGTTCCCCAGAGAGCCCCCTCCTTACATCAGGGTCCCCAGAGAGCCCCCTTCTTACATCAGGGTTCCCCAGAGAGCCCCCCTTACATCAGGGTCCCCAGAGAGCCCCCCTTACATCAGGGTTCCCCAGAGAGCCCCCCTTACATCAGGGTCCCCAGAGAGCCCCCTTCTTACATCAGGGTTCCCCAGAGAGCCCCCCCTTACATCAGGGTCCCCAGAGAGCCCCCCCCTTACATCAGGGTTCCCCAGAGAGCCCCCCTTACATCAGGGTCCCCAGAGAGCCTCCCCCCATACATCAGGGTTTCCAGAGAGCCTCCCCCTTAAACCAGGGTCCCCAGAGAGCCTCCCCCCATACATCAGGGTCCCCAGAGAGCCCCCCCATACATCAGGGTCCCCAGAGAGCCACCCCCATGCATCAGGGTCCCCAGAGAGCCTCCGCCCATACATCAGGGTTCCCAGAGAGCCTCCCCCTTAAACCAGGGTCCCCAGAGAGCCTCCCCCCATACATCAGGGTCCCCAGAGAGCCTCCCCCCATACATCAGGGTCCCCAGAGAGCCTCTCCCCATACATCAGGGTCCCCAGAGAGCCTTCCCCCATACATCAGGGTTCCCAGAGAGCCCCCCCTTAAACCAGGGTCCCCAGAGAGCCTCCCCCCCATACATCAGGGTTCCCAGAGAGCCTCCCCCTTAAACCAGGGTCCCCAGAGAGCCTCCCCCCCATACATCAGGGTCCCCAGAGAGCCTCCCCCCCATACATCAGGGTTCCCAGAGAGCCTCCCCCTTAAACCAGGGTCCCCTGAGAGCCTCCCCCCCATACATCAGGGTTCCCAGAGAGCCTCCCCCTTAAACCAGGGTCCCCAGAGAGCCTCCCCCCCATACATCAGGGTTCCCAGAGAGCCTCCCCCTTAAACCAGGGTCCCCAGAGAGCCTCCCCCCCATACATCAGGGTCCCCAGAGAGCCTCCCCCCCCATACATCAGGGTCCCCAGAGAGCCCCCACATACATCAGGGTCCCCAGAGAGCCTCCCCCCATACATCAGGGTCCCCAGAGAGCCCCCCATACATCAGAGTCCCGAGAGAGCCCCCCAATACATCAGGGTCCCCAGAGAGCCTCCTCCTTACATCAGGGTCCCCAGAGAGCCCCCCAATACATCAGGGTCCCCAGAGAGCCCCCCCCATACATCAGGGTCCCCAGAGAGCCTCCCCCCATACATCAGGGTCCCCAGAGAGCCCCCCATACATCAGGGTCCCCAGAGAGCCCCCCAATACATCAGGATCCCCAGAGAGCCTCCTCCTTACATCAGGGTCCCCAGAGAGCCCCCCAATACATCAGGGTCCCCAGAGAGCCTCCTCCTTACATCAGGGTCCCCAGAGAGCCTCCCCCCCATACATCAGGGTCCCCAGAGAGCCTCCACCCATACATCAGGGTCCCCAGAGAGCCCCCCCTATACATCAGGGTACCCAGAGAGCCCCCCCCATACATCAGGGTTCCCAGATGTAACCCCCCCAGAGGTTTCCCTGTACCTGGCTGTGCACCTCCAACCCCCAGCACAGGGGGAGGTGGGAGGTGGCGATCGTCAGTTCTGTGGTGCCTGTGGATCTCACTGGGGCTTGTAGTTCTCCATCTGATTCTGTACAGTGGATAGGGGAGGGGCCTCTGACCCGGGAAGCAGTCGACAACAGTGTACAAGCAGAGAGTGAAACTTGTAGCTGCCCGGGTCAGAGGCCCCTCCCCTTTCCACTCTATACACTCGCCGCCTCCCACTCTCCCCACTGCATCCCAAACTGAAAGCCACAGGTGCAGGGGGAGATGCCGGGTCTTGCCAGCCCCCCCCCCCCCCCACAGCGGCAGTCGGCAGAACGGCTTCACCGCAGCACGCCTAGCAGCATACCCCTAGATCCGACGAGCATGTCTCACGGGCCCCCTACTGGCCGCGGGCCCTCGGTCGGCGTCCGAATGACCGAATGGTCAGTCCGCCCCTGGTCTACTGATGAGAAGTTTGAATCCACCTGTGTTATGCTACTGGTGGATGTAAAGTCTTCCCTGCCCTGTTTCATTATGCAAAGGAGGGGGGCTTGTCCCCTGAGTGTATCTCTATGTACCTGTGTTCAAATAAACAGTTCCATGTTCAAGTTTGTAAGATTGTTGGTAGATAGCAGATGGAAGAGCGAGGAGACAAGATTCGCAAAGACGTTCACAAACGAAACGTACGTCGGAGCGGTACGTGGTCACATGTCCAGAATCGTCCCACCTACTTCCGGATTAGCTGGTTAGCTAGACGCACGGAGTGGAACGCACGCCGCATGTGCGATGTGATGCGAAGGGTTCCTGACTCTACTCACCCTGACATGCGAGCAGTCCCAGTGCCGGGTAGGCACCGATCAATGTAAGAGGCCAATTGGCTATTTTATTGTTCTCTAATTTTATATATTAAACGGTTTTACGCTATGGAGATTCCCTTTTGTTTCTCATATTTCCTATCCTGAATGAATGGGACGGGAGGGTTCAATGCCTAAAGTACCATCCAGCCTTCCAGCCTTCATGTGAACAGGCACAATCCTGTACAAGCACTAATGACTTTCTTTTTAGTTAAAGAAGTCATTGGTATTTGGTAAGCAGATATCTACTACCTTCAGGTGTTTTTTCCTCTTGGGTGACGGAATCTTTATACCATCGCATAAATTGTTGCATCTGTGAGGATCCATGTGTCTGCTGTGATGTTGGTTTCAACTGTTTTGCTCTGATCTCTTCAATGGATTGGGACTATCAGACATCACGATTTATTCATTTCACTTGCATTAAGAATTTCGTAAATTTTTTTCACTGGATTCTTTATTTCTTTCACTGCATTTTGTATTTTTTATTTGCAGCATAAATTATGTGTTTGTGATATTTTTAGTTCAGCACAATCAGTTCACTGTGGTTGATTTGGTTAGTGTGTGCACCTATTGGCAGAAGCTTATGTTTGTTAGGTCTCTAGCGCCCCCTACTATACACTAAGATTCGCAAAGTGCTTTGGATAGAGGCAAGTACATACTATATAAAGATATACTTTGTTCATTTTTCATTTCAGAGTTTTAGAAGCACTTAAAAAAAAAGCATAATAATATTATTCTTGATATTACTAGAAAAAAAAAAGCCTTTGAAAATGAGTTTGCCATAACTCCATCAGAATCACCAGCAAAGCAGCTTCATTATTATCCCATTAAAAAAGAAGAGAATGTGCGCTGCATTTCGAAATTTCATAATTTGCCGCGTCACAAATGTTAATTCTCCATTACAAACTCTAGTTTACAAGACCGATCGCTTCTGCTTCCGAGCATGCGTGTTTGTACTTTGGACTTTTGTCCGACGGACTTGTGTACACACGATCGGAAAATCCGACAACACACATTTGTTGGCGGAAAACTTGAAAACATGCCATCCAACATTTGTTGGCGGAAAGTTCCGACAACAATTGTCCGATGGAGCGTACACACGGTCGGATTTCCTGCCTGACATCGAACATTTCCCATCAGAAAGTCAGATCGTGTGTACGGGGCTTAAGAGCCATTTTATACTTATTGCAACCTTATAAAACCACAAAAAAATCATTAATGTCACCCCCCTCAGTGACTCCATTGCAGTTTAAGGAAAATTTTGCACATTTTTGTTGTAAGTTTGTCAAAGCTAAAGCAAGATAAAATGCAAAATACTTCCAGAACATATATATATATATATATATATATTTTAGAGAGAGATAATGAAAGAGAGCCATTTCTGCTATGTTCTCTCTTTAGAAAACCCTTAGTGCTCTGGATATCCTTTGCCATAGACACACCATGTATCAATATTTGATTCGATTGTAAAACAAAAAACTTTTAATAAATAGGATAATAAACATCTTTTTAAAAAGGAGTAAACTTAAAGCATATCCAAAGTCAAAACTTCCTTTGACAAATTTTTGCAACCTTTGTAATACTGAGGAGATTTTCCATCACTGTATGTCCTGTAGACTCAATGAGAAGTGAAAATAAATCCCCCCAAAGTGAGGGGAAGATCTCTCTTGGACAGCTGTCACTGAAACAAATCTCCATATCAGAAGATTTCCCCTCTATGCTTGTTGTGGCGACTACTCAAAATTACCTTCAATCCCAGTGACAATGGCCACCAGGAGAAATTGAGGGGAAGAATCAAAGACAAATCTTTTTTTTTCTTTCATTTTGGATATGGTAAGGGAGACTTATAACCCCTGCTTGTTTTGCCATCTGTGTCCAATTGAGGAGATTTCTCTTCACTTCCTGTCCCATAGGCAAAACAGGAAGTGAGAGGAAATCCCACCAAAGGGAAAAGGAGGGAATTCATGGTTGTCAGTACAGCTAGTGTCCCTAGTGAAGATTTCCCCTCTATTCCTCTTCTGGTGACAACCCAAAATTTGTGAGAACAATATAGACGGGACAAATTGGGAGGGTGCATCTCTTTAATGGGGACACACAATCAATAAAAACCTGTTCTAACCCCCAAAACTAAAAAATAAGGAAAAAATATCCTTCAATTACACTTTAATCTTTTGGGTAAAAATGGGGTACAGGGGTACCAACCCCTCACCTCTTTAATTCTAGAGAAAAAAAAAGGAAGTCTTTTTAGATACACCTCACCTCTCTAATTCTGAAGAAAAAAAAAGAAATTGTTTGAGATATATTTTAGATACAAACCCCCCCTCCCCAAAAAACATTTAAACAGAACTGATCCTAAGCCATTACAGCTCTCCTTTAACCAAAGGCTGCATTCTTTATTAAATTAGGCATAGAGAGCCGGCTGCTTTTTTTTAGGCTCCCCATGGGAAAGGAGGATGATTATGAGTCATAAGTCATGCCGTATTACTCCGGCCATAAAATCTACCTTAAATTTACTACAGAAAGCTTCTACAACGTTCTTCATCAATGGTAAGTTGAAAACAGAAGATGCTGTTCGCTGCCTTAATTATACTAAAAGGAACATCGTATTAAAGATAATTCCAACAACAACAAAAAATGACTAGACTGGAAAAATGTCTAAGCTTTCCGAATGACAGCAAGAAAAGCACACAAAAAAGAGGGTTGTTTATTTTATCTTAATTTAAAATATTCGCTGGGCGCTGCTCAAAACTATCAAGGGACCATTAAGCCAGAAATAAAAGTTACTTTACAGAGATTAGTTGGTTTGTGTTCATTGTAAATCGGCACACTATTTTTTTGCTAGAAAAAAAAATATATATTTGTAGAAGAAGATTTTTGGAACCACTAGCGGCGTGGTAAGCTCTCACCAAGTTTGTCCCTGGGAGTATCTGGTCTTCTCTAGAGCCAGTGATGGTGAGGTTCAAAGACTGCAGTCCTTGGAGTGGCCTCACTGGTAGCAGCTGATCAGCTAGGGAAATGACATTCAGCCAGATGAAGTCAATGTTAAAGGACGAGGCAGAAGAAAGGTTGGGAAACTGAGTGTCAAAATCAGAGAGGGGAGTAGGCAATATCAACACAAAAAAAGCATTTTTCAGTACTTACCTTTTTGGCTTGCGAAGTCAACACACCATGTTCATCCACCTTCTTTTTCTTGGACACTTCCGTTTTTTGTAAATGCAAATCCATGTTCTATGATGTTGATATCCCTTGATGGCTTGACCCTTCTGTTGACTACAAATTTTCAAGTTGTAAGTGCTGGTACACTATGCTTAACCACATCACTTTTGAGACCACAGGGAGCATGCATCCTACGGTGCCAATACTACTCCTGTTTAGGAAGCTGGCTAGGGAGCATTGTCACCCTCGGACCAGAAGTGGAGGAACTGGCAGGAACACTCAAAAGCTTACTAACTCTTAAGCAACAACAACAAATTACCCCATAAAAAAATGGAGTAGAATTTATACCATTGGTATTTTTCGCTCCTCTGCAGTTGGCCAGGGTGTCTAAGTCTATTAAGAGAAGAAGGAACAGGTCTGTTGACTGTTGAGAGTGGTCTACTATATGGGAGAGCCTATCAGAAGGAGCTGAAGAGCAGCAGAATCCAGGAGGGTCACTAGAGGAGCCAATGAGACAGCAGAGAACTTCCACGGCCCAGACAATCCCCAATTGAACTAAGTGTCAAAATCAGAGAGGGGAGCAGGCAATGTCAAGACATAAAGGTATTTTTCAATACTTACCCTTTTGACTTGTTAAGTAAACACAATATCTCTCCACCTTATTTTTATTGACCACTCAAGTTTTGTGTGGTACAAATCCATGTTCTATGATGTTGATATCTCATGATGGTCTGTCCCTTCTGTGGACTCCAAATCTTCATGTTGTAAGTGCTGGTACACTGCTTAACCACACCACTTTTGAGTCCACAGGAAGCACACATCCTATGATGCCAATACTGCTCCAACTTAAGGAGTCACTTAGGGAGCATTGTCAACCTCGGACCAGAGGTGGAGGAACTGGAAGGAGCATTCAAAAGCTTACTAACTCCTAAGCAACAATTTTCCCGTTGTAAAGGAGTTGGGCCAATAAGGATGTAAACCAATGCCCATTGGCATGTTTCACTCATCTGCAGATGGACAGGGTGTCTAAGTCTATAAAAAGAAAGTGGGAACAGTTTTGTGGACTCCTGAGAGTGGTCTACATTATGTGGGAGACCTTAGCAGAGGGAGCTGAAGAGCAGCGGAATCCAGGAGGGTCTGTATGGTAGGAGGTGACCTTCCTATCCTTGACAGTAAGAGGCATTTTGTTGGAGCGTCCTCAGCTGCAGCCACATCAGGAGCACCCCCTCCGGTCTCCAGGATCACACGGCTCCACTTCCCGGGAGTTTTTTGGGACTTCAGCCACTCCGACATATCCACTGGATAAAGGCACATCTGACAGCCAATTCCATCACAAAAGGAAAATACATTTTATTTACAGTCCGATTACATTCGTCTGTAGTGTACGGTATATACGGTCCTGATCTATACCCTTTTTTAACGCTTACTGTTAGATAGGTCAATTTGGTTGTCTGCAAGCTGGTGGTACGTAGACTTTGGCTTTTTCCTGGGCATTCCCCAGACACTTGTTGGTATCTTTTTTAGCCTCCCAATGCTGCTTACTGCGATAGCCAGCTATAAATGAGAGTGGTGGCTAGCTTTTGTTATCACATGAGTGTTTGTATTGGTCCAGCAGTGCACCAACACCTTTGCAGCCATTGTGCTATTGCTGGGTGTTTGGTGTGCTCCTGTACCTTTAAGGAGGGGTGGGCTCCCCTCCAGCCACCTGCTCTCATTTATCCATTAAATGCATGTGCCTCCACTGTGGGGACACTCATACTTTAGTGTTAGGACCACAGATACAAGGGTGCCGTGACGTGGCTCTGTGGCTCACGCATGCGTTTGCAAATGCGTGCGGACTAAACCCCTTTTTTAACGCTTACTGTTAGATAGGTCAATTTGGTTGTCTGCAAGCTGGTGGTAAGTAGACTTTGGCTTTTTCCTGGGCATTCCCCAGACACTTGTTGGTATCTGATCTATACCCTACCTAGAAAACCCGGACAAGGACTAATATGGAACTTGGATTAAACAACCATCCACCACAGGATATCCTCTCCTACTAGCCACCCCTTTTCATGTACACATGTCGGCCTACCGGCCCATACAGACTGTGCTCTTGTTCTCCTGGCTCTGATGAAGAGGTTACCCTCGAAACGCGTCAGCCATTTTTAACAACTTGCCTCAACATGGGCATACCCCAATTTTAATTTATTTTCTAGTGCCTTTTTTGTTACCTGTTTGTATGCAATGTAGTATTTGTATGATTCATTTTTTTATATGTGTGTATTCCCTATACATGATTAAACCATACATGTTTTGATGTAAGCGTCTGATCACGCACCTTCCGTCCACCTCCTACCATACAGTCCTTTCCAGACCACCCCGGGTCAGTTAAGGCGGCGGGACACGCTTTTATCACCTCCTCCAATCCTTCCACTTTCTACAATACTACCCGTACATTTCAGCAAAGGGCCTCACAAGCGCAGGAGTATTTCTCACCACATCTTGCCTACATTTTGTACTTAATCCAGGAGGGTCACCAGAGGAACCAATGAGGTCTTTAAACCATACAATACTATCTAAGTATTTATAGACAAAGAAAAAACAGTTCTGTGGACTCCTTGAGAGGAGTCCACTATGTGGAAAAGCCTAGCAGAGGAAGCTGAAGAACAGCCGAATCCAGGAAGATCACCATAGAAACCACAGAGGAAGCAAAGACCATGCACCTCCTAGGCAACCCTCAAATGTAACACTTGAGGGGAGCCCCACAGGGAAGTTCCTGCCTTTTTTGTTTTCTTCTTTTGGGAACTTTAACAGATTCTTGTAGAGTGGCTGACCAGTAGAGCATTTATTGCAACTGGGAAAAAAAGTGTATTGTTGTAGTTAAAGTTTTTACTGCAGCTGTGCTAAAGTTTAGAAGTCCACTCAGCTTACTATGTAATCACCTGCAGGCAAATGGCAGAAAGCTCCTTTCCTGTGGAGTGGTTGGGTCTGCTTCTTGAAGCCGGTGCTGTGTATCTTTTACCCTTTACTTCATACTTACAATATGGCTAACAATTCATGGACACCTGACTTTTACACCTATATGAGCTTGGCCTGGTTCACAATCGTTGTTCCAATTCATACCAAATGAATTCAGCAGGGTTGAGATCAGGGTTCTGTGCATGGTTCCTTCTCATCTCATGGTCATACCAAGTCTTCATGGAGCTGGCATTTTTCACACGGGGCAGAGTCAGGGCTAGGCTGAGGGGTATTCATTTTAGCAAACCTAATTATGATTTCCAAAAATAACATAAATAAATAAATCACATAAAGTAATTAAAAAAATAAAAATAACTTTTATTTAATCATTTGTTTGAAATCCCAGCCTACAATCCCATGTAAACCTTCCAGCCATTGGATAAACCAGGCTTATCCCACAAAACATGAATATATTGATGACGCTCCTCATACAACTTAATTTAATTGTTAATGCATCATGAAGCAGCTTCAGGCTGAGAAACAATTAAAACCAAAACAATGAAACGATACACGTTCGGAAAAGGAAGGTCAATGTAATTTCTATTGTAATTAAAAAAATAACTTACTTTACAGTGGAAACATATTTTAGTGTTTCTGTGGGCATGATGTGTTTAACGCGTAATGATTGATTACTGTAATTGAAAATTACAAAGCATTACAGCCTGTAGGTACCCGCAGACCGATCCATACCAACGTGTTCATTATAATTTAAGAAAAGAGGGCAGAACTCATTGTATAATGAATAAATCCAACAAGGTGTCAGTTCCAATTGTCAATGCCTCATTATGGATGTATTGTGTTCACAAAAACGCAACAATGAAAAAACGAATTGTCTTATTTTTCCCACAGTGAGGCTGCATTTGTGTACAAAACGATGAAACTTAGGAAAGAGAGGAATGTCAAAAACATAAATAAAGAGGATAACAATAAGATAATCATGTATAAATGTCAAAAAATACAAAGGAAGGAAGGAAGAGAGAGGAGATTACCTATATAATATTTCTAAAAGCGAAAAGGAATAAGGAAGAAAAGGAAGAGAAAGAGGAAGGAACAGAGAGAAAAAAGAAGGAAGGAAGGAAGAAAGGAAGAAATTATTTATATATTATTTCTAAATATGAAAAGGAAGGAGGAGGCAAATTACAAGACAGAGCAAGAAACAGAGGATGAAAAAACAAAAGGAAATACAAAATGAGAGTGGTGGAGAAAGAGAGGAAGCAAGAAAGAAAAAAGGAAGGAGTGAAGAAAAAGGAGATTATTTATATAAGATTTCCAAATGTAAAAAGGAAGAAGGAAGGAATGGAGGTAAAATAAAGAAAAGAAGAAGAAAGAGTGGGGAAGGAAGGAAGGAAGGAAGGAAGGAAGGAAGGAAGGAAGAGAGGAGGTTATTTATATGATGTTACGAAGAAGAAAGAGTGGTGGATGAAGGGAGGAAGCAATAAAGGAAGGAAGGAAAGAAGGAAGGAAGGAAGGAAGGAAGGAAGGAAGGAAGGAAGGAAGGAAGGAAGGAAGGAAGGAAGGAAGGAAGGGAAGAAGTTATTTATATATTTCTAAGAAGACTAAAGAGTGGTGGATGAAGGGAGAAAGCAAGAAAAGAAAAAGGAAAGAGGGAAGAAAAAGGAGATTATTTATATAAGATTTTCAAATGTAAAAAGGAAGGAGGAAGGAATGGAGGCAGCATAAAGAAAAGAAGAAGAAAGAGTGGGGAAGGAAGGAAGGAAGGAAGGAAGGAAAGAAGGAAGGAAGGAAGGAAGGAAGGAAGGAAGAGAGGAGGTTATTTACTTAATGTTTCGAAGAAGAAGAAAGAGTGGTGGGTGAAGGGAGGAGGAAAGAAAGGAAGGAAAGAAGAGAGGAAAGAAGAGAGGAAGGAAGAGAGGCAGTTATTTATATATTTCTAAGAAGACTAAAGAGTGGTGGATGAAGGGAGAAAGCAAGAAAAGAAAAAGGAAGGAGGGGAGAAAGGGAGAGGAGAAAGGAAGGAAGCGAGAGGAGGTTATTAATAGAATATTTCTAAGAAGAAAGAGTGCTTGATGAAAGGAGGAAGCAAGAAAAGAAAGAAGAGAGAAAGGAAAACAGAAGGAAGAGAGGAAGTTATTTAAAGAAGAAAGAGTGCTGGGTGAAGGGAGGAAGCAAGAAAGGAAGGAAGGAAGGGAGGAAGGAAGGAAGGGAGGAAGAGAGGAGGTTTTTTTTATATAATATTTTGAAGAAAAATATTTTGAAGATAAAGAAAGAGTGGTGGATGAAAGGAGAAAGCAAGGAAAGAAAAAGGAAGGAAGGAAGGAAGGAAGGAAGGAAGGAAGGAAGGAAGGAAGGAAGAGAGAAAGGGAGGGTGGGAGGAAGAAAGGAAAGAAGGACGTAAGGGAGAGTGCACATTTTCTGGATGAAGGAAGGAGGGAAAGAAGAAAGGAAGGAAGGAAGGAAGGAAGGAAGGAAGGAAGGAAGGAAGGAAGGAAGGAAGGAAGGGAGAGTGCGTTAGAAAATTGACTTGGTTTGACCATCTTGACCATTGGCAATTCTGTATCACTAATTACCATTGTTCCAAGCATCTCCAAGATTTCCTTCAATTTTATACAATTTAAACCTGTTTTTTTTTTCTCTTTCTTTCTTTATGGGGACCAAGGGTTCAACGCAAGTATCACAATCCAATAGAAAATGGAAATTAGAAAGTGCAAAATTGAAAAACTACTAGGACACTTGTACAGGCAGCAGAGGTAAAATAAAACTGCCTGCCATTGGCCAGTCAATACCTTGACATCCTGAAGAAGTCACATGAAGATGTCCTGGGGGTAAGTCAGAGTTGGACCGGATAGGTTGTTGGAAAGTTTTCCAGGAAGTCAGAAAACCTGACATTTTTAACCCTTCCCCATTCTATCCAAAACCAAAAAATAAAAGTAAAGTTAAGCTTTAAAGTCCAGAGAAATGGGCGCAGGATTAATTCTCAGGGGCACTGCTGTTTTGTACCAGGGCCCTGGTGTACCAAGCTATGTGATTGCATGTGCGCATGTTCACAGTGCTAGACTGACAGCACTGCGCAAAGTAAAGGCCCCCTGATCGGCCGAAGAGTGCAGCTCCTCGTTATTCCAGTATCAGGCTAGGTTCATATACTTATAAAAGATATTTTATGATTTTTATAATTAATAAATAACCAAAAGAAATGGCTTTCTTCAATATATTAGTGGAGTTCGGCTTTAAACAACAAGGTAACAGTTAAATCTTTTAGATGGATATCTTTCACGAGATTCGCTAAACCACACACAGAACTGAGCGGGTCCACGTGCCTATAATAGGTCAGCTTTTACTTCATTATTGCTTTGTAAATAATTTATAGCAAAGAAAGACACAGTGGAAAAAGGTGAATTTCAATTTTAAAGACTTAGTAAACAAAGGGTTCCCTTATGAATCTCCGGATGGAAAAAAAAAATAAGGCAGAAAATCAAATCGTTTTTAAAATACTGCATACTAAAAATGGCAAATAATTCAGATCTAGTAATCTAGACAAGCCAGCCACGGAATTGTCTGTTGTCCAGAGACAAAAGCAATAAGAGGAATACTTTAGCCAGGGGGGTATTTCTCAGTCTTGCTTATCATTCTACGGCCAAAGTGCAGGAATATATTTTTTTTTCCCCACTCCAATAAACGATATTGATGACAGGTTTGCTGTAACAAAATAAAATATTTATGTATTTGAAAAATAATTGAGTTGAGATGGAAGGCATGGATTCAAGTAAGACTTCCTTTGTAATAAATAAAAATACAATATATAGTGCATAAAAAGCATATCCCTCATGGGGCTTCTCTACTACGGGCTGGCTGTTGAGTATGTTCGGTGCGTATTCAGTTTTTGCTGTTATTGTAGCTTTTATTTAACGGATGACTACACTTTCAGTGCTGATGCCTTAGCGGCTATTGTTTTGTTACACACGAAATTAAATGGGTTTCCTTACTTGAAGAGATTGGTGTGTTGCCCCTTTCTGTAGCCTCCCATGGGTCAACACATTGCCCTGCTGTGCTGTTATTGAATTTTCCTTTTGCAAACAATAGAGGGAGCTCTTGGCGGACTGGCTTCTCAAAAACAGCTCTATTCTTTTCTCTATAGAGCTCCCCTAGTGGTGGCAGGAAGCAACTTCTTCAACAGCAGGGTTGAATGCAAATAGAAATTGGGAGGCTGCAGGTCACTGTAAAGGGACTGATCTCTTTAAGTAAGGAAGAGTATCTAATTTCAATTTTTTTTTTTTTTTTTGCAGTATAAAGGGACAATGACGGTTAAGCGACCAGCATTAGGAATGAGTGGAGTGATTTTGTCTAAACTGATCTCGCTGTAAAGTTACGGTTTCTGTTTGTCAAAGACAGGAGACCAAATCCATCCCAGTCAGGGAGAATGCAGAAGCATACCCGAGGGTGGTAGCAGGCCAGATAACTGCGAAGCATGCCCGAGGCTGCATGGAAACAACGTGCTACAGAGTCGCTCAATGACACGGGATACTCAAGGGTCTCTAGAGTCACAGGGGTCACCAGATGACAAGGGACGCACAGGGGTCACTGGAATCATGGGTGCATTGAGGTCACCATTATACAGAGAGCTTGGAGTCACTGGAATCATGGGGCACACTGGGGACACTGAATGACACAGAATGCTCAGGGCTAACTGGAATTATGGGGCACACTTGGGTCATTAGATGGCACAGGATGCTCAGGGGTCATTGAAGTCATAGGGCACACTAGGGTCAAAGGATAACACAGGATACACAGGGGGGTCACTAGAGTCACTGGGTGCACAAGTGTCATCAGATGCCACAGTGGTCAATGAAGTCATGGGATGCACATGGGTCACCAGATGATACATGGGTCACTGGAGTTACAGGGCACACAGGGGCAAACAGTTCTCAATGGATGTCAAAGGACGCACAAGGGTCACTGGAGTCACAGGGCACATAGGGGTCACCAGATGAAACAGGATGCGCAGGGCACACTGGGGTCATTAGATGACACACGATGTTCAGGGGTTACTGAAGTCATGGGGCACACTGGGATCACCAGATGACACAGGTAACACAGGGGTCACTCGAGTCATTGTGTGTACAGGTGTCATCAGATGACACAGGGGTCGCTGAAGTCATGGAAAGCACATGGGTCACCAGATGACACAGGGGTCACTAGAGTTACTGGGTGCACAGGGGCAAACAGTTCTCACCAGATGTCAAAGAATGCACAAGGGTCACTGGAGTCATGGGAAACACTGGGGTCATTGGATGATATTGGATGTTCAGGGGTCACTGGAGTCATGGGGCTCACATGGGTCATAGGATGACACAAGGGTCACTAAAGTAACTGGGCGCATGGGGCAAACAGTTCTCACCAGATGTCAAAGATGTAAAGGGTCATTGGATGATACTGGATGTTCAGGGGTCACTGGAGTCATGAAGCACACTAGGGTCACCAGATGACACAGGATGCACATGGGTAACCGGAGTCATGGGGCACACTGGGTTTACCAGAAGACACAGAATACACAGGGGGTCACTGGAGTCATTGGGTGCACAGGTGTCATCAGATGACACAAGGGTCGTTGAAGTCATGGGGCACACTGGGGTCATTGGATGACACTGGATTTTCAGGGGTCATTGGAGTCATGGGGCACACAAGGGTCACCGGATGACACAGGATACACAGGGGGTCACTGAAGTCATTGGATACACAGGTGTCATTAGATGACACAGGGGTCACTGGAGTTATAAGGCGCACCGGGGTGTCCTTGGGTCACTGGAGGAGCAGTACATCAAACACTTGGCAGCTGAGGAAGCTTGGAGGGTACATTGGACTGGCAGGCACCAAGGACAGGTTAGAATACTGCAACAGAGGAGCTCGACTTGGAGGTAGTGACTTGTTTAAAACACTAAGGCACATGTTGGTTCACAATTTAAAGCTGTACCAACTGGGGGAGCTGTCTTCTAATTGGCCATGGCACTGGTGCTCCAGGTTAAACCCAGAAGTGGTGTTGGCCTTGAGAAGACCAATGCTGGAGCACTGGATCGGGGGGGGGGGGGGGGGGGGTTCATGACACTGCGGAAAGCGGAAAACTCTCAGTTTAGCTTTTTAATCTGCTTAGGCAAAAAAGTGGTGGGTACTGCAGCCATTGTTATTTTTATGTAGAGACACGCGGCGCATCATTAGAAAAATAAAAATAAAACACCCAGAGTTGGCCTTTGATGAATTTTTGTTTTTCGAAAGAGACCACAGTATCAGCGAATGCTCATACTGTTCTTTTATAATCCAATGAGAGACAGCCATGATATCCTGGGTGAGCTGCTTACCTACCAACATGCAGGAAAAGTATGAGCGCTAAGAGGGAAGGCAAAGTTACAGTCAGTGAGAACAGGAATACCACCACCTTGCAAGATACAGCTTCAACTTTTAATGAACTATCCTTTAACTATCTTAGTTAAATAAAAACCAATGGCAGAGTAGGAAACACCTTTTAGTGACATATTCTCCTCCGCTACCACGCTGTGCTCCCGCTCTTATATTTTGTCAAAGCTGTACATTAACAAATACACCCCTGGAATTATAATGAGCTCAGCTCCAGCTGCTATAGATTTTTCTTAACAGGGATAGAGATATAATACCCCCTGAGCTTTTCCAGCTTGGAAAAATATATTTACAATTTTTGTTTTAAAGTAATTGCTTCATGGCCCAGTGAAGATTTGATGGTCGCCAAAGGGCATTGCGTTGTACATCACAACAAGGCTTTACTTTTTAATGAAAAAAACAAAAATGATATTTAAAAATGTGCTTTATATACTCACCTTACATTTCAAGCAGTAGCACTTGCAAAAGATCTTTCGGGGCTACGTTTCGGGCATGACAATGAAAATGAAAGGACCTCAACCCTAACTGGAAGATGTTTACTTTGCTACAGCATTCTGGATAATCATTATAAACAACTGCCATATACCATTTTCACTTTTTTTTTTTTGCTGATATTTTTCCATTTTAGCCCCTTAGGGATCTCCTTTATTCTTTTTCAATCATTACAGTGTACGAGGATCCCCAGACAAGGTACCCGTTTGGGAGGAACTACATACACAAGGCCTTTCGCACTGTAAAAACTTTATAGGAGTTGTACAGAAGTATAACAGTCCCAATAGATGAACATTAAGGAACACTGGAAAACAAGCCATTTTCAACACAACTTGCTGTAGTGTAATTTCCCGGAAGGGGGACCAGAGGACAGCCTCTGCTGGAGGGATGGCGATATATGGTACATTCACTCTGTACTGTCTCACTGGCAGGAATCCATGGGTTCACTGGGAGGAATCCTCAGAAGGTTCTGTGTTCCATACACTGTCCCTACTCACCAGGAACCTTTACCTGCGCTAAGCACTGTCACTAACCAGTGGGTTCCTTGTCCTAACCAAACAGTCGCTCAAAGCGCACCTAAATGATGAGGGATTCATGTTTAAAGGCTCCCTCACACAGGAACTTGCCATCAAACCTACCTTCCCAGAGAGAACTAATGGAGTCCCCAAAGAGACAATTTCTCTAATCCTCTCTCCTCTGTGGCATTGAGCAATGGTTTTCAAACTGTGGCCCAGGGGCCAGATGCGGCCCTTTGTTTGCCTTTTTCTGCCCTTGGAACGCTTTTCTCAAATTGACACCAATGATGGGTATTTTTCCTCCCAGTGACACCATCGATGGGGCATTATTCCTCCCACTCATACCAACAACAAGACACTATTCCTCCCACTAAAACCAATGATCAGACACTATTCCTCCCATCAAAACCAATAATGGGGCACTATTATTGGGTTATACCAATAATGGGGCATTGTTTAATCCCACTGGAGCATTTTCTACTCCCACTGGCCACAGTCTGGCCCTCCCTAAGCTTGAAGGACAGTAAACTGGCCCTTTGTTTAGAAAGTCTGGAGACCCCTGATCTAGAGAAAGAAAGAATGCCTGAACCTGCCTGAAACCCGTCTCCATGAACTGGCTCCAGCATTGGCCACTCTGGACAAGTTTCCCAATATAGATAACAATGGACCATGCCTGAACAATGTGTGTTGGCACCTCCACCATGGGACCATGTGACAGGATGACAACATAGGAGCGCAACTGGCAGACCATTGTCACTTAAAACAGGAAATCCCTGAACAAGGACCTTCATGGTGGGATTACCAGATAATAGTTATTAAAATCTGCACTTTAAAAAAAGATTTAAAATGACTTTTGATATGGCATTATCATGTCTGTTATATGGTGTGTGGCTCTACCCCTCAGGAGCTGCTGAGTAATAGCACAGAACCTCGTGGTGGCACGGCTGCCTGCAGTGCGGTCCGTGTGCGCTGACATCATGGCTGACTCCGCCCCACGCGTTTCCCCTCAGAAGGCTTCAACTGGGAATTTAGAAGAAATGGCCACACACCACTGTAGATCAAAATCCTTTTTATTCGGACATCCCAAAAACTACAGGGATCAGAATGCTGGGTAGACGCGTTTCGCACACTCATCAGTCAGTAATGACTAAGTGCACGTGAAGTGTGCGAAACGCGTCTACCCAGCATTCTGAATCCTGTAGTCTTTGGGATGTCCAAATAAAAAGGTTTTTGATCTACAGTGGTGTGCGGCCATTTCTTCTAAATTCATTGTGTGCGGAGGCAAGCCGAGGCGAGCACCTACTGGATCATTAGGCTTCCTGGTCTCACCTGGTCGGCGGGTGTGTCTTTTTCCATTGCAGGCTTCAAATAGGATTGGAGCTTGTGTGCCTAACATGTGTTAATGTGTGTGCTGCGTACTGTTTTCACTTTGCAGGGAGAAACAAACTGCATAATGATGCTGTCAGACGTGACTCTCTTCAGTAATTCAGAGCCGATCAGCAGGTGCCAGTGACCAATCAGCACCCACTGATTGGCTTGTGCTGCAGAGAATCACGTGCGAGCGCCCCTCCTACTCCGGCACATGGATCACGTACTAGGTACATGATCCAGCACAAAGCAGCTGCCCTGCCGCAGTATATGTACAGTTGGCGGTCAACAAGCCGTTAAATGCTTTGGCGCCTTTGCCAGTCCTCATGGGCAGTGTAGTTTAGCTCCAGCTAATCTGGATGAAATAATCCTGTTTACAGCATACAAGTCCCAGAGTCCCCAGCGTTTCTGTATACGTTGTGTGATAACTAGGTTGCGAGACACTGCCCTCTTGTGGCAAAAAAGCAGTTCTGCATGTCAGCAACATTGCACAGCGTTACAGGCATTTTAGTGATTTGGGTTTGCAATTACTTTAATGAGGTCAGCGGTGGGTGTGGGAAAAGATTATCCGTCTGCCTAAACGATCATTACAAAACCGAAGGCCCTACAGCTTCATGCAATTAAATACAACAAAACCTGATCTTACCTCTATATATTCTGCATCTACTCCAGCCTGAGCCATTTTACCATGCAAGACAAGCTCTGTCTCAGCACGAACATCCACGAGTACAAAAAGGAATCGGTGTTGCTGCTTATGAAATCTTTAAAAGAACCAGCTTGGTATTTCCAGGATCAACTGTAACGCAGAAAAACCACAGTCCGCAATCAATAATGTCCAATAATACAAAGTTTTTCTGTAATCCTCAAACAAATTCAATAAACATAACAATCGTGAAAAGCATCTGGCCCTCGAGTGCTGTTGAAGCAGATCTCTTGTCCATGCCTTGATTAAAGGCATCAAGAAATTCCGTGTTAAGTGGACATGCCAAGATTTTGTGCCTCCATTTGTATTTAGCCTCATTTGTAACCTCGGAATTTATTTTTGTAGGCTCTTCTGTGAAAGCCAACACATACCTCCCAACTTTCTGAGATGAAGAAAAAGAGACTCCTTTTAGCCCAAAGTACTTAAGGACATAACTCATGTCAAACAAAACCAAAGAAAATTCCCAGCTCAACTCACCAGCCAGCCTGCAACCAACCGAATTCTCCTGTCTAACAATTTGCATTAAAAACAGGGGTTTAGTTTGCATACATTTCCAAATACATGTGTAAGCTGCAGAGCCTCTCCATGGAACCCCAATATCATCTGCAACCCTAAGTCTGTAAATTTATGAAAACCTCCATAGTAGAAGCACATGCATGCTATTGGATAGGCAGAGGGCAGGTGAGCCTGGAGGGAGCCCACCCCTCCTTAAAGGCACAGGGGCGCACTGTACACACAGCACATAGCACAATGGCAGCAATGGCACTGGTGTCCGGTGAATCCCTTGGTTCGTTGCAGGCTGGCTGGTGAGTTGAGCTGAGAATTTTCTTTGGTGTTGCTGCAAAGCCCAGTTTTAGGTGCGGGCAGTGGCCAGTTGTTTGCTACTGATGTAATATTGGTGAGGGGACGCACTGGAAACTTTTTCTGCCATTGTGCAAACTTTGTGAGATCAGTCTAGTGCCGGGTCAGCAAGCCATTGATCCAGATCTACCTGACAACTGCGGGCAGCCGACAGGAAGATCGGGAACAACGGCACCCTGCATTGCCGATCCTTCCCTCCTCAGCCTCCGCCGACCCGCCCCCCCCCCCCCCCCCCGCCATTCCACACAGAGTGGAGAGCGGGACATATCACAGTACTGGATGGAGGACGGGAGCTGGTTGGAGTTAACCAGCAGGTGATTGGTTGTTAGGAAGCTGGGCGGTCAGCTTGTTCATGTGAAAAGGTAAAGTGGTTGTAAAGTCAGAAGGTTTTTTTCTACCTTTTGTGTGGCGCAGCCCCCTCAGCCTCCCTAATACTTACCTAAGCCCATCTCGATCCAGCAATGTTGCAGGAGTGTCTCGGCTGCCCGGGACTCTCCCTCCTCATTGGCTAAGATGGCAGCGTGGCGCCATTGGCTGCAGCTGCTGTCACTCAAAGTTCGTGGGCCAATGGGGAACTGCGGCTCCGTGTCTGAATGGACACACAGACCTGCTGATCGGGTGCCCCCATAGCAAGCTAGTTGCTGTGGGGGCACTCAGCAGGGTGGAGGGACCAGAAGCACAGGCGAGGGACCCGAGAAGAGGTGGATCCAGGCTGCTGTGTGCAAAACCAACCAGTTGCAAAACCAACTGCACGGAGCAGGTAAGTATAATGATGAAGGGCAGCTCCCGCCCTCCATCCCTTCATCCAGTACTGTGACACCTCTCGCTCTCCGCTCTGCTGCACTGTGTACAGCATTGCAAGGTAAGAGACTGCCACCTACAGTGTGTGTGTGTGTGTGTGTGTAAGGGCGGAGGGGGTAATGGGGGGACAGATGACTCTGGTTTGGGGGGGGAAGAAGACACTACAGGGAGGGGGTGATGTGAAAGGGGGCAGAGGGTACAAGACACTGCCATGGGCTGGCACAGGACATTACAGTTTAGGGGGGGTTGATATGAAGGGGACAGAGGTAAGAGACTGCCACCTACAGTGTGTGTGTGTGTGTAAGGGGGAGGGGGTAATGGGGGGGACAGGTGACTCTGGTTTGGGGGGGGAGAAGACACTACATGGAGGGGTGATGTGAAAGGGGGCAGAGGGCAGAGGGTACAGGACACTGCCATGGGCTGGCACAGGACATTACAGTGGGAGGGGGGGGGGGGGTTGATATGAAGGGGACAGAGGTGAGGAGGAAACTTCCGTTTGGGGGGGCAGGGGGCATTGCTTTGGGGGTAACAGGACACTGCTATAGGGGGAGAGGCAGGCAGAGGACACTACAGGGAGGGAGGGGTAATGTGAAGGGGGCAGAGGATACTACTTTGGGGGGGGGGGGCACAGGACACTGCCTTTGGTTGGGCACAGGACCCTGTTATGAAGGGGGCAGGGGACACTACAGTGGGGGTGATGGGAAGGGGGGCAGAAGACACTGCTATGAGGGGGGGAGCAGAGGACACTACAGTTAGGCAGTTATGTGAATCGGGGCAGGGGGGCCGGACACAATGGTACCTGGAGGAAGAATGAGGGGGACTACTCCATATTGTCCAGGTAGATCTCAACCTCTGAAAGGTTGCCTACCCCTGGTCTAGTTTTCATGAGAGCCCCTGAGCTAGTGGTCCCAGCATAGGTTGCAGTGTAGGGGAGTGTTAAAGAAAGAAAGCTTAGGTTGGCCAGTGGCTTCTTTAGGCCAACAGGCAGAATGTCGCTCCCTAGAAGCACAGCTTGTTTCTCCCTCTCTACACAAAATAGAGAGAAAGGGGAATGAAGACTGAGGTAGCCCTTGTGATCAGGGTTAAAGGAAAAGAAAAGGATTCTGTGCCTCTTCCTGGCATGTCTTTGCACAGGGAGTGAGAGATGATGAGCGTTAAAAAGAATGACCTTGAAGCCCAAACTCCAGCTTAAACATTTTTAATAATGTAAGGCTTTAAATACTGTCTGTATACCCATAGAGTGCATTTCTTCTCTCTTCCTATTCTGTCTGACATCTGTCACCTGGACAAGAGGTATAGAGAAATCCCCCACAGATAGCATCTCCAAGTGTAATCTGCAATGCAGGGCTGATAAGTTGACACTTGGGTCCTGCAGAGTGAAGGAGCCACCTGGAACACCTTCAGGAGAGGCTCCCACTGCAGTGTCCCCCTCCTTCATCATTGCACGTGCTGTCTATCAAGTGTAGAGAAGGAGAAACAAGCTGATCAGCCAAGGAGCAATGTTCTGCCGGATGGCTTAGAGCACCCAAAGATGGAACCTCCCCTGTCTCTGTGCCAGCCCAGCTCTGGTTGTCCAGATTTTGATAATGAGCTCCTGAGTCAAAATGTCCATGACTGGTAGCTACTGATAAAACAAAGGAATATTCACTTGCCCACACTGGTATAGCACCCCTCTGACACCCCAAAGGCAGAATAGAGAGCATGGGTGGGCTAGCATTTCAACCCAGGGCTCCAGTTCATAGCCAAAATGGGGGAGGGGGTTGGACCGAGAAAGGATGTTGGGTGCCAGTCACATTTGTCCTTTTTAAGTTTTAATGCAGTTAAGGAGTTGAGGGTTAGGGGTCCCATATACCGTATCAGATCACTTACAGCCTCCTCAGATCCAGATCAACGTCCAGCTTCGCAGTGTCGGAACCTTTGAGCCGACCCAGCAATCCTAAATTTCAGTGCATCCTCCGAGTGAGTCGCCAAGCCCCATCTGAGAGACCAGCCTTCTTCCTGGCTCTCTCCAGCAGGGGGCCTTTCCTGGGGTCTCCTCCTTAGCACAGCTTCCTCCAGACCAGGCTGGACAGCTTCAGGACCACTTCAGCACACAATAGGCCCAAAATAGGCTATTGAGTCTAACAGCAGAGCTCCATTGTCGCACATCCCTAGGCCTCAGTCCAGAAAAAGAGAGCGAGAACAGGGGCCTGTCCTAAATATTTATATCTTCTCCCCAGCATGCACCAGGGGTATACACCTCCTACTGGATTGGCTGAAGGAAATATACATTTTCATAACTTGTTGTGCAATTGCTTGTGAAACCTCATACTATGACCAGTGATATCTACTGGCAACAGTCAGAAATCATAAGCCAACTTAAGCCTACATGAAAAAAACGATACAATTAGTCTGAGCTAACTTCAGCCCAGCCAAATACTAAATTGACATAGTAGCTTGTGTTTAGGGCAAGGGGGCTCGCTTTAAAGGTAGAACCACATCACATGTAATATGTCCCTCTGTTTGCTCCCCTTCCGCCAGGCCTGTGTAATCACAGAGTCAATCCATGCTCACCCCATGTGACAATGCCATCACTTGACCGGAAGGGGTATAAGTCAGCCGGTTGCATTTGCCAGCACAGGCAGACCACAGGTTCTCTGTAATCCACTTTTCTGTATTCATCAAATTCCAACTAAAGTAAACTGCCACCAGTTTGTTGAAGAAAAATAAAACACGCCAACAAATTATTTTTTTTCTGCTGGAATGGAAAAAAACGTGTCAATTGACTTTCAAAGGGAAAATATTTTCTGACGTATTGTGCTAGGCTTTTAATGAGAGAAAGGAGAGAAAGACGAAACATAATAAATAATTCCATCTTCTACGAATAAATGTAAAACCAGACGGGAAAATTGTGTTCAATTTATGAAAAAAAAAAAGAAACCCTCTTTACTGGGAGGGATAAAAACCCATTCTTCTTCCTTATTTTCCCTGCGATGTCTCTCATTTATGACAAAAGAGCTGTTCCTGTCTCAGATTGTGTCCTCCTGCTTTCACATGGTGACAGGAAATTTATTTTGAAACTTGCACTTAATAGAGAGAGTCAAGTGCATGAAAAAACGGTCACACATTTTCATTATTGCAATGTCAATTGTAGATTAACACAGAATTTCTATATAATAATCCCAGAGAATTGTGAACAGCGGAATTTGGGGATGGAGCTGTGAGAAAGGACATATGAAGAGCACGCAACTTTTTGTATGCAGAAGTCTGATATCATAAAGTGTTACTAAACCCACAACAGTAATATCAGTCTGTATATGCAGTAAAGCATGCTTGTTATACTCACTGTGGATCCTAAGGGGTTAATCCTCCGCATTGTGTATAAAGGATCCTCCTCTTCTTCCACTGTCTCCAAAAAATAACCTGACATTTACAGAGCCAGGGGACGGGCTGCACATGCTCAATTTGGAGTGTATTGCTAGAGAGTTTTTTATTTTTCTTGGGAGGGTGCATGTGTTCGGCATTGTCCAGATAGAGGGCCAGGGGTCCTGATAGGACAGTCAGTGCAGAATGAAAACTCCTCCTACAAGATTTAACCAGACACTGATAGAAGTCACAAGACTGCTATATACTGCTGATAAGAAAAGGTATTTAGCAGTTTATAGTTACTAAAATACTGTAATTGCATTTCCATATTCTGTTTACTGTGGGGGACCAGATATAGTGAATGCAGCTCCTGGGTTTGGTAACACTTTAACTTTTGATAATATTATGTTTTACCTATGTACTAAGGTATGCACAGATGATATATGTTGTTTATGCATTTGCTCATCTACCCCCTCATCTACCTATCCATGTATTACATACTGTATATCCTTTTCTTCTTCTTCTCTTTCTTTCCTTTTTCTCCTCTTTTATTCCTATCCTCTACTATCTTCCTGTCCTGCTCTTTTTTATCCTCTTCTTTTCTTTCCTTCCCTGTAATGCTCTCCCTTCCATTCCTTTCCTTCCTTTCCTCCTCTCCTCTCTCCTCCAGCTCCTTCCCTTTCTCTCCTCTCCTCCTCTCTCTTTTGTCTCTTTCATCTCCTATCCTCCCCTCTCCTCATCCTTCCCTCCTTTCCTCTACCGCCCTGCAATCTCTCCTCTTTTTCCTCCCTCCCTTTACCTGCTCTTCTCCTCTTCTCTTCTCTGCTTATCTCCTATCCTCTCCCCTCCCTCCTTTCCTCTACTGCCCTGCAATCTCTCCTCCTATTCCTCTCTTCTTCTCTCCTCTACCCTCCCTTCTTTCCTCTACTGCCCTACAATATCTCCTCCTTTTCCTCCCTCCCTTCCTCTCTGCTCTTTTCCTCTCTTCTCTCTTCTCTCTTTTCTTATCATCTGATCTCCTATCCTCTCCTCCCCTCTCCTCCTCCCTCCTTCCTTTACTCCTCTACTGCTCTGAAATCTCACCTCTTCTTCCTCCCTCCCTTCACCTGCTCTTCTCCTCCTCTCCTCTTCTCTCTTTTCTTCTCCTCTCATCTCCTATCCTCTCCTCTTCCCTCCTTTCCTCTACTGCCCTGCAATCTCTCCTCCTATTCCTCCCACCTTTCCTCTGATCTTCTCCTCTCTTCTTCTCTCCTCTCCCCTCCCTTCTTTCCTCTACTGCCTACAACATCTCCTCTTTTTCCTCTCTCCCTTCCTCTCCGCTCTTTTCCTCTCCTCCTCCTCTTCTCTCTTTTCTTCTCCTCTCACCTCCTATCCTCTCCTCTCCCCTCCCTTCTTTCCTCTACTGCCCTACACAACTCCCCTTTTCCTCCCTCCCTTCCACTCTACTCTTTTCCTCTCCTCTCCTCTTCTCTCTTTTCTTCTGCTCTCACCTCCTATCCTCTCCCTCTCCTCTTCCCTCCCTCCTTTCCTCTACTGCCCTGCAATCTTTCCTCCTTGTCCTCCCTCCCTTTACCTGCTCTTCTCCTCTTCTCTCTTCTCTGCTCATCTCCTCACCTCTCCCTCCTTTCCTCTACTGCCCTGCAATCTCTCCTCCTATTCCTCCCACCTTTCATCCTCTCTTCTTCTCTCCTCTCCCCCTCCCTTCTTTCCTCTATTGCCCTACAATATCTCCTCCTTTCTCCTCCCTTCCTCTCTGCTCTTTCCCTCTCCCTCTCCTCTCCTCTCCTCTCCTCTCCTCTCCCCTCCTCTCCTCTCTTTCTTCTTCTCTCACCTCCTATCCTCCCCTCCCCTCTTCCCTCCCTCTTTTACTATACCGCCCTGCAATCTATCCTCTCCTTCCTCCCTCCCTTCAACTGCTCTTCTCCTCCTCTCCTCTCTTTCTTCCCCTCTCATCTCCTATCCTCCCCTCTCCTCTTCCCTCCCTCCTTTCCTCCAGTGGTGTCACTATGGTTGGTGTCACCTGGAATCGTAGGGAAACCCCCTATGCCCTCGATGTAGAGGCGCCCCAGCCAATCTAATACACATGCTATGGAGGTTTCCCAAAACTCCAACGATACTGGCAGGCAGTGGCGTAGCGTGGGGGGTGCAGGGGTGCCGTGGCCCCGGGCGCGAAATTTAGGGGGGCGGCAGTATGTGTCACTGGCTGCCTCCTCCTAATTTCTCGATCCTGTGTCCCCGGCCCGGCCGCCATGTTAAGTGTCCGGAGCCCTGTGATTGGGCGTATGGGGGTCATGTGAGGCGTAGGGCTGGGCTGTCCTAGATCGCTCCTGAAGTCCCGCCTCCGCACATGACCCCCCATACGCCCAATCACAGGGCGCCGGACACTGAACATGGCTGCAGCCAGAGCGCAGGGGAGAGAGGAATGTGAGCCACCGCTGTCCTCTCCTCCTCCTCCTCCGGATCGATGCAGGCCAAGATAAGAAGGTGAGTGAGAGTCTTGTTACTGGCGGGGGGGGGGGGGGGCGAGAGAGAGACTGTAGGCAGGATAGTGTAGTTTAGTATGAGGTCAGTGTAGTGTAGTGGTCAGTATTGGGTCAGTGTAGTGTAGTATAGTGGTCAGTATAGTGGACAGTGTAGTATGGTGGTCAGTATAGTGTAGTTTAGTATGGAGGTCAGTGTAGTGTAGTGGACAGTATAGTATAGTGGACAGTGTAGTATAGTGGACAGTATAGTGGTTAGTGTAGTATAGTATAGTGGTTAGCATAGTGGTCAGTATAGTGCAGTTGAGTATGGAGGTCAGTGTAGTATAGTGGTTAGTATGGTGTTTAGTGTAGTGGACAGTATAGTGGTCAGTATAGTGTAGTGGACAGTGTAGTGTAGTATGGTGGTCAGTATAGTGAACAGTGTAGTATAGTGGACAGTGTAGTGTAGTATGGTGGTCAGTATAGTGGACAGTGTAGTATAGTGGTCAGTATAGTATAGTGGTCAGTGAAGTGTAGTATGGTGGTCAGTATAGTGGACAGTGTAGTGTAGTATGGTGGTCAGTATAGTGTAGTATAGTGGTCAGTATAGTGGTTAGTGTAGTATAGTATAGTGTAGTTTAGTATGGAGGGCAGTGTAGTGTAGTGGACAGTATAGTATGGTGGTCAGTATAGTGTAGTATGGTGGTCAGTGTAATGTAGTATAGTGGACAGTGTAGTATAGTGGTCAGTATAATGTAGTATGGTGGACAGTGTAGTATGGTGGACAGTGTAGTAAAACAGACAGTGTAGTATAGTGGTCAGTATAGTGGTTAGTATAGTGTAGTTTAGTATGGAGGTCAGTGTAGTGTAGTGGACAGTGTAGTATAGTGTCAGTGTAGTGTAGTATGGTGGATAGTGTAGTGTAGTATGGTGGTCAGTGTAGTGTAGTATAGTGGTCAGTGTAGTGTAGTATGGTGGTCAGTATAGTGGATAGTATAGTGTAGTTTAGTATGGAGGTCAGTGTAGTGTAGTGTAGTGGACAGTGTAGTATGGTGGTCAGTGTAGTGTAGTATGGTGGTCAGTGTAGTGTAGTATGGTGGTCAGTGTAGTGTAGTATAGTGGTCAGTATAGTATAGTGGTCAGTGTAGTGTAGTATGGTGGTCAGTATAGTGGATAGTGTAGTATGGTGGTCAGTGTAGTGTAGTGGACAGTATAGTGTAGTATGGTGGTCAGTGTAATGTAGTATAGTGGACAGATGTAGTATGGTGGTCAGTATAGTGTAGTATGGTGGACAGTGTAGTATAACAGACAGTGTAGTATAGTGGTCAGTGTAGTATAGTGGTCAGTGTAGTGTAGTATAGTGGTTAGAATAGTATAGTGGTTATTTTAGTGTAGTTTAGTATGGAGGTCAGTGTAGTGTAGTATAGTGGTCAGTGTAGTATGGTGGTCAGTATAGTGTAGTATAGTGGTCAGTGTAGTATAGTGGACAGTGTAGTATAGTGGACAGTGTAGTATAGTGGACAGTGTAGTGTAGTATGGTGGTCAGTGTAGTATAGTGGACAGTGTAGTATGGTGGTCAGTATAGCGTAGTATAGTGGTCAGTGTAGTGTAGTATGGTGGTCAGTGTAGTGTAGTATGGTGGTCAGTATAGCGTAGTATAGTGGTCAGTGTAGTATGGTGGTCAGTGTAGTATGGTGGTCAGTGTAGTATGGTGGGTCAGTGTAGTGTAGTATGGTGGTCAGTGTAGTGTAGTATGGTGGTCAGTGTAGTGTAGTATAGTGGTCAGTGGACAGTGTAGTATAGTGGTCAGTATAGTGTAGTGTAGTGTAGTATAGTGGACAGTGTAGTGTAATATAGTGGACAGTGTAGTGTAGTATAGTGGACAGTGTAGTGTAGTATAGTGGACAGTGTAGTATAGTGGTTAGTATAGTGGGCAGTGTAGTGTAGTGGACAGTATAGTGGTCAGTGGTCAGCCCCGGGTGCTGACAACCCACGCTACGCCACTGCTGGCAGAATATAATTAATAACATCAATAATATACTGGGTATAAAATGAATACTAGATCCGAGAATATGTCTGTTAAATATAGTGAAGAAACCCAATATATCAGAAAATAATTGCAGTGTAATAGCGAGATGCCTGTTTCAAGCACGGAAATTGATAGCTCAGAAACTGATCTCTATGTATCCTCCAACGGTGGAGGAATAGAGAACACAGATAAGAGAAACTATAGCAAAGGAGAAATTCACTTACCTACATAGGGAAAATCAAGGGAAATTTGAAGCTATCTGGAAAGTCTGGATGGAGGCCTGGGACCTTGAGGGATGACTTCTTCTATTTGGCGAGGGGGCTGGGTGTTGGGGTGGGGGAGAGCGGGAAGGAGAGAGAAATATTATAGATTTTGTGTTCTATGGTTTTCCTTTTTTTTTTTCTTTCTTTGCCTTTTTTGGGGTTTGGGGGTATTGTTGTAGTATGTGTATGTTAACTGTATCTGGAAGATTATGCATGTGTAATGTTTATTTGTATTATTGTAAGAAAAAACAATAAAAAAATTACTGAATTAAAAAAAAAAAAAAAAGGTTGATGTCACCCGGTGTGGTAAACCCCCGCCCCCCCCCCCCCCCCCCGCCCCTCTCCCCAATATTTTTTTACCCATATAACACTGCATATATTGGCATTAGTAGTGCCATTAACAACTATCAAGCAGCTAGCAAATTTGAATAACAATATCATATGAAAATAATAGAACTCTTGGGCTCTGAGCAGGCTACTAATTTACTTTAAGTGGTCATTTCTCCCCCCTATAGCGAGCCTGCCACAGTGCTCTGTCCTGCCCCTGCAGAGTGATAGCAGCACAGAGCAGTAGAGCACTGAGCAGGCTAGTGCATCGGGTTCTCTTCTTTTTCAAGCCTGATGCATGAAATAGTTGAAAATCCTCTAATGCACTGCAATCTTTCCTCCTATTCCTCCCACCTCTCCTCTGATCTTCTCCTCTCCCCTCTTCTTCTCTAATCTCTTCTTCTCTCCTCTCTTCTTCTCTCCTCTGCCCTCCCTTCTTTCATCTACTGCCCTACAATCTCTCCTCCTCTTTCTCCCTTTCTTCCTCTCTACTCTTTTCCTCTCCTCTCCTCTCCTTTCCTCTCCTCCTTCCTTTACTCTACGGCCCTACAATCTCTCCTCCTCTTCCTCCCTCTGTTTCTCTCTACTCTTTTCCTCTCCTCTCCTCGCCTCTCCTCTCCTCCTTCCTTTACTCTACTGCCCTACAATCTCTCCTCCTCTTCCTCTCTACTCTTTTCCTCTCCTCTCCTTTCCTCTACCGCCCTACAATCTCTCCTCCTCTTCCTTCCTCTCTTCCTCTTTACTCTTTTCCTCTCCTCTCCTCTCTTCTCCTTTCCTCTCCTCCTTCCTTTACTCTACCGCCCTACAATCTCTCCTCCTCTTCCTCCCTCTCTACTCTTTTCCTCTCCTCTCCTCTCCTCCTTCCTTTACTCCACTGCCCTACAATCTCTCCTACTCTTCCTCCCTCTCTTCCTCTCTACTCTTTTCCTCTCCTCTCCTCTCCTCTCCTTTCCTCTCCTCCTTCCTTTACTCTACCGCCCTACAATCTCTCCTTCTCTTCCTCCCTCTCTTCCTCTCTACTCTTTTCCTCTCCTCTCCTCTCCTCCCCTCTCCTCCCCTCCCTCTCCTTTCCTCCTTCCTTTACTCTACTGCCCTGCAATCTCCTCTCTTATCCCCTCCTCCTGCTTTTCTCCCCTCCACCCTCGTTCCATGCCTTCTCTCCTTCCCTCCCTTCCTCTCTGTCCTTATCTCTACTCTCCTCTAGTCTCCTACTTTCCACCTTCATATTCTAATATATACTTTTTTTTGGGGGGGGGGGGGGGGCGGCAAACAATCCACCCTCCGCCACGTAGTCGGTCAATGGGTCGGGTCACAGACACGCCCCTCCCCCGGTTGGTCGGTTGGTCGGTCGGTCTCCAGCCCTGCACTTACCCCATCTAGGTCACGGGCAGCGCTTCCTCGGGGCGGCAAGCGGTGACTTCACCCTGCGTCTCCTCCTCCTGGGTTTAATGGTGGCTTCCCCCGCATCTCCTCCCTCCTCCTCCTCCTCAGCGGCCAATAGGATCGCTTCTCCTTTTGGCCAATCAGGTGATGGGTCTCAGGACCTGCTTCCTGATTGGCCGGGGGGAGAATCAGGAAGACAATAGCGAATATTAATTCACTATTGTCACACACCTGGGTGACTGGGTTCACCCTTTTTTGAAGCCAATTAGAGCCTCAGGCTCTAATCATGTGCTTCTAAAAAAAAAAAAAAAAAAACCCATTGGAATCCATGCGTCCGGCGCCCTGCATGTAGATTAGGGGCCGGGCACATGGATTAGGGGGTGTGGACGGGCCGCCACTGCTTATATGTATGTATATGTATAGAAAATATTAATTCTTACAATTAAAGGGGAATCTCAACTGATATCATGTTGTTTCCAAACAACGCACTTTTCAATTCCATATCCTTTTCATATCCTTTCCTCTTAATGGAGAAGAACAACAGTCTGTTGTTGCTGGTGGGGGATCTATTGTTGCTGGGAGGTCTTATGTTGCTGGAGGTATATACTGTTGCGGGGGGGGATCTTTTGTTGCTGGCTGCTGAGGGATTTATTGTTGATGGGTGGAGGGGCTATTGTTGATGGTAGGGAATCTATTGTTGTTGGGGGGAGTCTACTATTTTGGGGGAGGTTTATTGTTGCTGTCTGCTGGAGGGTCTATTGTTGCTGGCTACTGGGGAATCTACTGTTGCTTGCAGGAGTCTATTGTTGCTGGTGGGTAATCTATTGTTGCCGTTGGGGTTATTTTGTTGCTGGGGGTCTGTTGTTGCTGGTGGGGGATCTATTGTTGCTGAGGGAGTCTTATATTGCTGGGGCTATCTACTTTTGTGAGTGAGGGTCTTTTGTTGCTGGCTGCTGAGGGATTTATTGTTGATGGGAGGAGGGGCTATTGTTGTTGGTAGGGGATCTTTTGTTGTTGTGAGGATCTACTATTTTAGGGGAGGTTTATTGTTGCTGGGGTGGATCTATTGTTGATGGAGGGTGATCTGTTGTTGGTCTATTGTTGATGGGTGGAGGGGCTTTTTTTGATGGTAGGGGATCTATTGTTGTTGGGGGGGTCTACTATTTTGGGGGAGGTTTATTGTTGCTGGCTGCTGGAGGGTCTATTGTTGCTGGCTACTGGGGAATTTACTGTTGCTTGCAGGAGTCTATTGTTGCTGGTGGGCAATCTATTGTTGCCGGTGGGGTTATTTTGTTGCTGGGGGGGTCTGTTGTTGGTGGTGGAAGATCTATTGTTGCTGGGGGGTCTTATTTTGCTGGGGGTATCTACTGTTGCGAGGGGGGGGGGGTCTTTTGTTGCTGGCTGCTGAGGGATTTATTGTCGATGGAGGGGAGGGGCTATTGTTGTTGGTAGGGGATCTTTTGTTGTTGTGTGGGGATCTACTATTTTAGGGGAGGTTTATTGTTGCCGGCTACTGTTGCTTGCAGTAGTCTGTTGTTGCTGGGGTGGATCTATTTTTGATGGTGGGTGATCTATTGTTGCCGGTAGGGGGGGTCTAATGTTGCTGGAGTGTCTATTGTTGCCGAGGGGGTCTATTGGGAGAAGGGTAGGGGGCAGGGACAAGAGACGGTGCTTGGAGATGGGTTGGGGCAGGGACAGGGGGTGACTCGGGAAGGGGGTTACCTGTACTTATTCTTTGAAAACCCGCCTCTTGCACATTTCTATTTTAGCCTTCAACAGGTTAATGTGGATAAAAGTGGAGGCGCGGGAGAAAACCTCCATCCAACCACTCAACGGATCACCAGTAAGTTATATATTGCTGTTTTTCTTCAGTGGAATTCCCAAGAGAAGCCTCAGAGAACATTAAAAATAATTTATTTTCTGTAAAAAAAAAAAAAAAAAAAAGTCTTCTCGTTTCCCGGCTTCCCGCATCCACAACTGACTCTGAAGACAAAGGGAATAAATAAATTTCAGGCCGTATTATGAGGAGTCAGGCCTCGTTTGGATTACCCATTCCATATAAAAGGGTATTTTAGCCGAGGTGACAGGCGAAAGGCTTCAGTTGAACTTCAACAGACCACAGATAATGGGAAACAGTCAACTTGCATCTCGGCAAGTGATACTCCAATCCTAGGATTAATTCCGGGAGGGCACTGTACAGGAGACGTCTGTCATCATAAGGTCAGGTCAAGGCTTTCACTGGATTTCCAGAGGAGATTACAATTACATCCCCTTTCGCTAGATAACTTGCCAGTCTCCATTTTCTTACATACCTTTATCAAGAAAGTCTGGAGAAAACAAGAGCTGAGGATATAAGATATGAAGTATACCTCTCTATATGAGGCCTCAAAGACGTGGCTCTTACAGGAGTTTAGGCCTTTTTTTTACTCTGCCTCTAAACGTGTTAACCAGTGCTGGGGCAAGGACACCTAGATCCCAGGTGTGAACATGTCAAACAACCCTACCCCCCCCCCCCCCCCCAAGATGTATGAGCATTAGTGTTAGGTGAGCAGTTCGGACCGAGTTTAAGTTTAGGCTGAACATCTCCTGTTCGCTCATTTGGGAACATCCAAATGTGTGGTGCACTCGGCGGGATGTTTGCCTGCCTAGCACCCCACAATGCACTGCGTGCTGCATAGTGCATAGCTGGTGTTTAAGGTGTGGGCCGGGACCCCAGGGGAATCCTACGCCGAATTTTTTTTTTTAAAAATGGCGTGGGGTCCCCCCCAAATCCATACCAGGCCCTTAACCCGAGCATGCAGCCTGGAGGACAGGAAAGGGGGGGAATGAGCGAGTGCCTCCCCCCCCCCCCCCCCCCCCGAACCATGCCAGGCCACATACCCTCAAAATAGGTGGTGTTGATGGGGACAAGGGCCTCTTCCAGACAACTCTTGGCGGTGCAGAGGAAAGGAGGAGGGGAGAACCCCCAAAAAGATGGTCCGCTCAAGAACAAGCTAGTGTAAACCTAAATAACTTTATCCTAATCTGGATGAACTTAAGGTGTCCCCCTCCCTCTGTGTCTTTTTAACTCTTGGCGGTGGTTGTGGGCGTCTGCGGGCAGGGGACTTATCAGAATTTGGAAGCTTCCCAGATCCTAGCCCCCCCCCCCATGTGAATGAGTATGGGTTGCATTGTACCCCTACTTATTCACCAAAAAAGTGTCAAAAATAAGTGGACAATTCCTCCCCCCCCCCCCCCAGATGTATGAGCATTAATGTTGGGAGAGTGGTTCAGACCGAACATAAGTTCGGCCCAAATATCTCCTGTGCGTCTGTTTGGCGAACATTTGAATGTGCGAAGCTGCATAGTGCATAGCTGGTTGTTAAAGAGTGGGCCGGGAACCCAGGGGAACCTTATGCCATTTTGGAAAAAAAAAAAACAGCATGGAGTCCCTCCCAAAATCCATACCAGGCCCTTATCCAAGCACGCAGCCTGGCAGGACAGGAAAGGGGGGGACGAGCGAGTGCCCCTCCTCCTCCTGAACCATACCAGGCCACATGCCCTCAACATGGGGGGTGTTGATGGGGACAAGTCAAGGGCCTCTCCTCGACAACCCTGGGCGGTGGTTGTGGGGGTCTGTGGGCAGCGGGCTTATCGGAATTTGGAAGCCCCTAGATCCCAGTCCCCCCATGTGAATGATTATGGGTTACATTGTACCCCTACTCAGTCACCCTAAAATATTTCAAAAATTTATAAAAACAGGAGGACGTTTTTGACAATTCCTTTATTTAAAAAATAAAAAAAACAATGTCCCCCCGATGTAGATGGTCAATCACGACGCCAAACGCATAAACGTGCAGGCAAAAAACACCTTTTTTCTGCGTTTTTGCTGCTGCTAAACTCTGGTAAGAGAAAAAAGTGTCAATAGAGTATAGTGTGCATGAAGTCTTAAAGCTCAACTCAACTATCGATTTACATCACCTATAAAGATTTGAGTGCATAAAAAAACTGTGTGCAATGTCTTCCAGTATGTTTTCTTTAGAAAGCATTCACAGTCTGAGTAAAAAAGCCTGTCCCCTGCCAGCATGCTGCAGAGAAGGACATTTACTCCCAATATGGAAGCAGTGGTCCCTCCACAGAAGTTTGAACGCTGACCCCACTGAGCCAGACCTACAGCCTGTCCCCTGCCAGCATTCTGTAGAGAAGGACATTTGCTACCTATGCGGAAGCAGTGGTCCTTCCGCAGTGCCCCCACTGAGCCAGACCTATAGCTATCCCACCAACAAAGCTCATGATCAGTGGCGGCCTGTCCTTTAGGGGCGCAGGGGCGCCACCCCCCTATCAATGTGTCCGGCCCCCTAATCTACATGCAAGGCGCCAGCCACATGGATTCCGATGGGATTTTTTTTTTTTAAAGCACGTGATTAGAGCCAGATGTTCTAATAGGCTTCAAAAAAGGGTGAGCCCACCCAATTGTGTGACAATAGCGAATGTATATTCGCTATTGTAAGACTGATTCTCCTCCCAGCCAATCAGGAAGCAGGTCGTGAGAGGCGATTCTATTGGCTGCCGAGGAGGAGGAGGGAGAAGACGCAGGGAAAGCCGCACCGCCGTGAACCCGAGGAAGGAGGAGACGCCGCCTGGACGACCAGAAGACCTAGATGGGGTAAGATGGGGTAAGTGCGGGGAGGGCTGCGGGAGACTAGACTGACCGACCGCTGGGGGGTGGCAGCGGATGGATGGATTGCCACCCCCCCGTCCCAAAAAAAATATGCCACCAGCCGCCACTGCCCATGATCCCTGCTGATTGGAGAGCCCTAAGCATTGGCCTGATTGATTGATTGATTGGTCTCAGTGGGTGGGTTTGACAGGCGGCGACCACCCGTGTGAAAGAGCCCTGATTTTGTTGTTGGAGGCTTTCCAGTACAGAAATGCTGAGGCTGCCATTGCTGAACTGTCCTTCCGACATACAAATCGCTTACATATGTGTGTGGCGATACCCAAACAGTCTGAGTTTTATCTCTGCAAAGTAAATGTATAAAAGGAACCACATTAATCACATACAGGAAAATCATTAATTCACGTCAAAAGTTAGACAATACTATTATTTATTACATTAGAATAGTGATTGCCAACATATGCCTCGTGGAGCATTCTGCAGGGACTTATATTGACTCTAACAACCCTGTCATGGGGAGGTGTGTGTGTGTGTGTGGGGGGGGGGTCAAATAAAAAAAAAGAAATATCCAAGAAATAGGTTCAAGGACAAGAAACACAGAGTCTGAAATTATGCCAAGCTGATTTAAAGTCAAACAAAGGAGAAAAAAAATGTACTTGCAGAAACAATGCTGGAGGGTCTATTGTTGCTGGGAAGTAAAGTGTTGCTAAGGGGTGTATTGTTGCGGGGAGTCATTTGTTGCTGGCTGTTGGGAGATCTATTGTTGTTGGGAGGCCTATTGTTTGCTGGCAGGGGATCTATTGTTAAAAGATCAGGATAGCATGCGCTCAGCGTAACAGGTTTAAAAAAACGATACATGAATAGTTCATAAAACGTCCATAATGCACAATGGAGTCCAAGTATGTATAGGTTCAATCAAAGGACAGGTGCACTTTAGGGCAGCTCAAGCAGAAGAGAATCCAACTCTGTATTGTAAGACACAAAAAAAAGGAGAAGAGCGCCTCTAAGTGCAGCAATTTCTTGAAACAGTCGACCAACGGACAAATGGTCACTCACATGTATAAGAAGGGGTACAGGCTCATAGAAAAACGACATCAACCGTAAGATGTTCTCAGATGTAGCGCCACTGCTGAGGAGGACGGTCCACCAAGGGGAAACCGCGAGGTGTCAGGCGGTGGACTTCCGTGTCGCTCCTAGAGCTGGGCGATTGGGAGCCAGTGTAGGGATTGGCAGAGAGGGGTAGCAGATGCTGAGCAGTTGTTAGATAAGTCTTGCAGTAAAGAGACCTGATTGAAATTCAGCTTGTCGAATTCGGAAGTAAATATCTGCATTAGCACCCGGTAAGGGAGAGGAACGGCCCTTATCCATCTCAATAGCGGGGAGCTGTCCGCGGTGCTGAAGTTTTCAGCCGACTAAAACAATTTGATGGCCTGCGCCAGGAGAACCCGGAGAGGGCACCAGAAGAACTCGATATAGACGATGAAAACTCAATGCGTTCCATATTGATTGATAGTTGCAACGCGATATGCAGACTCCGCTGATTGATGCACTATCTTTCTGGCAATGTCAGTTCAGTCGAAAGATTGTATTGGCTTTTTTTTTTTTTTTTGCTTTTTTGTACTGCATCGCTGCTTTTTACATACAAAGATAGAAACATAGAAGAGTGATGGCAGCAAAAAAAAAAGGACCTAGTGGTCCATTGAGTCTCTCCTCCTTCTGTATGGACATCATATGATGTCCTCTCGGTCACGTCGCTTGTGGGTAACCCCCGGGGGGGGGGGGGGGAGGGCGCTCGGCGCAGCGATCATCAGTGAGTTGTGTCTCTCGGACACAGCACATCACCGATCAGGGTAAAGAGCCAATCACAGCTGATTACATGTAAACAAGTGCCGGTTATCAGCAATCCTTTCCTCAGTGCTGTCACTGTGTGAGGAAAGGAAAGCCAATAACTGGCTTTACTGTGACAGCAGACATTTACACTGATAATCAGGGCACTGCCAATCAGTGTCCATCAGTGCAGCATATTAGTGCCCCTATTCAGTGCTGCCTTATCAATGCAGCCTCATCAGTGCCTCTTCATCAGTGCCCATCAGTGCAGCCTCATCAGTGCAACCTCTTCAGTGCAGCCTCATCAGTGCCCATAAATAAAGCCTCCTCAGTGCCCATCAATGCAGCCACTTATCGGTACCCATCAACCTAGCCTCATTAGTGTCCATCAGTGCAGCCTCTTCAGTGCAGCCTCATCAGTGCCTCTTCATCAGTGCCCATCAGTGCAGCTTATCATTGGTCATCAGCGCAGCCTCATCAGTGCCCATCAGTGCCACCTCATCAGTGCCCATCAGTGTAGCCTATCAGTGCCCATCAGTACAGCCTCATCAGTGCAGCCTATCAGTGTCCATCAGTGCCACCTCATCAGTGCCCATCAGTGTAGCCTATCAGTGCCCATCAGTACAGCCTCATCAGTGCAGCCTCATCAGTGCAGCCTATAAGTGCCCATCAATACAGCCTCATCAGTGCCCTTCAATGCAACCTCTTCAGTGCAGCTTATCAGTACCCCTCAACGTAGCCTCATCAGTGCCCTTCAGTGCAGCCTCATCAATGCCTCTTTATCAGTGCCCATCAGTGCAGCTTATCATTGGACATCAGTGCCACCTCATCAGTGGCCATCAGGGCCCCCTCATCAGTGCCCATCAGTGCCACCTCATCAGTGCCCATCAGTGTAGCCTATCAGTGCCCATCAGTACAGCCTGATCAGTGCAGCCTCATCAGTGCAGCCTATCAGTATCCATCAGTGCCCATCAATACAGCCTCATCAATGCCCATCAATGCAGCCTCTTCAGTGCAGTTTATCAATACCCATCAACGTAGCCTCATCAGTGCCCTTCAGTGCAGCCTCATCAATGCCTCTTCATCAGTGCCCATCAGTGCAGCTTATCATTGGTCATCAGTGCCACCTCATCAGTGGCCATCAGGGTCCCCTCATCAGCGCAGCCTCGTCAGTGCCACCTCATCAGTGCCCATCAGTGCAGCCTATCAGTGCCCATCAGTGCAGCCTCATCAGTGTCCATCAGTGCAGCCTCATTAGTGACCATCAGTGTAGACTCATCAGTGCCCATCAGTGCAGCCTCATCAGTGCCGCCTATCAGTGTCCATCAGTGCAGCCTCATCAGTTCCTATCAGTGCAGCCTGTCAGTGTCCATCAGTGCAGCCTCATCAGTGCCCATCAGTGCAGGTTTCTCAGTGCACAGAACTGAGCGCTAATATTGTGTGACATAAAAAATTGCAACCACTGCCATTTTATTCTCCAGGGTGTTTGCTTTAGGGCAAAAAAAGGGCGAATTTTAGAGATGTTATGGAGGTCAAGTCTACAAGCTTCTGACAACGATTAGATTTGGGGCTGAAAGGACAGGTCAGAGTCTAGGATTACACCTAGTACCCTGGCACAAGGGGGGGATTGATGGTTGCATTCGTGTTTTTTTGGAAAAGACATGGAGGGGGATGGGCAGGAGGGAATATTATCAGCTCAGTTTTAGAGAGATTTTGTTTAAGGAAGTGGTGCGACATCCATGCTGATATGTCAGTTAGAAAAGTTAGTACTGCGAGAGGAGACTGAAGGAGTGAGGTGAGGAGTAGACAGATAGATTTGGGTGTTATCGGCATAGAGATGGTAATGGAAGCCATGGGAGGTTATCAAGTGACCAAGGGAGGAGGTGTAGATAGAGAAGAGAAGGGGTCCAAGAACAGAGTCTTGGGGGACTCCCACAGAAAGGGGCAATGGAGAGGAGAAAAACAGAGTTGTAGGTAACACTGAAGGAGCGCTGTGATAGGTAGGAGGAGAACCAGGTTAGAGCAGAATCTTGGAGGCCAAGGGAACGGAGTTTAGTGAGAAGGAGCGAATGGTCAACAGTATCAAAGGCCGCAGAGAGGTCAAGTAGTAGGAGTATGGAGTACTGGCCATTGGTTTTAGCAGTGAGTTTTAGTGATGCAGTTTCTGTGGAGTGCTGTGAGCGAAAGCCAGACTGTAAGGGGTCAGGAAGGTTATTTTCAATGAGGTAGGAGCTATGACGGTTGTAAACTAAGTGTTCTAGAAGGTTAGAGGTGAATGGGAGCAATGAGATGGGTCTTAAGTTGTTCAAGTTGGTGGGGTTCAGTGTGGGTTTTTTAAGTATGGGAGTGATCTGTGCTCGCTTTAGATGGGAGGGGAAGGTGCCACTAGAGAGGGAGAGATTAAATATGTGAGTGAGGGAGCATAGAATAGAATAGGAGGGTGACCATAGTAGTTGCGAGGGAACATGATACAGGGGACAATTGGTTAGGTGAGCATGTGAGAAAAGTTTTGTAACCTCTGCAGTAGTAGCCAGTTCAAAAGAGGAGAGTGTTGACTGCGTAGTTAGACAACGTGTGTTGAGTGGGGAAGAGTGGCGGCTGGTGTTTTTTAAATTTTTTTTCGGGGGGCGGCAAACAATGCACCCACAGCCACCCCAACCTGGTCAGTCGGGTCACCCGCACCCTCTCCCCCCCCCCGTGGGTCGGTCGTTCGGTCGGCCCTGCGCTTACCCCATCGAGCAGGCAGCGCTTCCCTCCGGATGACGTCTTCTCGTGCATCTCCAAATGGCGACCGTGTGTCTCCTCCCTCCTCCCCTCTGCTCCTCATAGGTCAATAGGATTGCTTCTCCTTGCAGCCAATCAGGAAACGGATCTCAATACCTGCTTCCTGACTGGCCAGAAGGATAATCAGTGTGACAATAGCGAATATTCATTTTCTTTTGTCACACAACTGGGTGGGCTCAGGGTGCAGTGTTCTGCGCCCCAAGCCCACGCTTTTTTGAAGTCTATTGGAGCCTCAGGCTCTAATCACGTGCTTAAAAAAAAAGAAGACCCATTGGAGTCCATGCGCCCGACGCCCCCGCATGTAGATTGGTGGGGCCCGAACGCATGGATAGGGGGGTGACGCCTCTGCGCCCCTAATGGATGGACCACCACTGGTGGGGAAGATGTATGAACAGTGGTGGTGTCCTCAAGTATTGCATTAATCTTGTCTTTGAAGTGATTGCCATCCAGTCAGTTGTGTCCTTACTTATGTATGAAGCCATTAAAAATCTGTATATAAATAAAAACAGAGAATGGTATAGACAATGATTGGGAACACTGGATAATAATTCTTCATCATAGGAATTTTCTAATTATAATGGTTTAGTTCCATTTTAATTTACATTATTAAAATTACTTTTTGTCTCTTGTCTCAAATGCCAATTTTCTAAATAAACATTTTTATACAGGGCACAACCATGACATAGGATTCAGAAAGTGCGTTTCAAAGAGAGAGCAAAGCAAAAGATGTTTGCTTTCAGACTCTCGCTCTCAAAATTCATCTCCATACAGCCCCATTTGCGCAGAGTAGGAGGAAAAATAAAGGTGTTGCGGGAAGCCGCTCCTCCGAGTCATCCCACTGTACATCTAAAAAACATATCAGGAGAGGCTTCACCTAATATGTACAGTCTGGAAGAAAGATGGGAAAGGGGAAGACAGGACTGAAACCCTGTTGAGGGTTGAGGGCATTTTTAATATGAAATGAAAATCAAGAACACGGGGGACATGAGCTCAAACTAGAAGGAGGAAAGTTCAAAACCTTTCTTAGAAAGTATTATTTTAGTGGAAGAGTATTTGATGTTTGAAACAGACTTCCAGCAGAGGTAGTGAGTCAATCAACAGAAAGTGGATTCAAACATGCTTGGGACGAACATAGACCTATACTTTATGATACTTTATAGGTCTATCATTTATGTTATATATTATATTATTTATAGTATATATCATATTGTGTGCACAGTTGTATTTGCCCAAGATGGTGATTTTTTTTTTATGGTTGTCCACTTGTGTACTGTCTAATAGCAATTATGGAATCTATATTCAGACATAAAAGATACATAAATACATTTTTAAATATATGAATGGGTAAGAAAGGGGATTTAAGTGACTTTGAGGCTGGGTTCACACTATCTTCGCATGCGGCTCACAGCAGGGGTCCGGTGCGTCCCCGTTCACCACCTCGGGTCCGATTTCAGCCCGAGTTTATGGCTAAATTCGGACCTGAAACGGACCAAAAGACGCACAGGGCTCATATGCAAATCCACACTGGAGTCACAGAGGAGATATGTGAACCAGTTCCATAGAGAGCTCAAAAAATCTGTAAAACAATCTTTTTTTTTTTCTAAAGCAGTTACCTATGGGTTTATACTTGGCCAGCCTGAGATCCAGTGTTAATGTTTGGCAGATTTTTGCACAAAATAGAAATACTTTCTACTGATCCACATCAAGACTGGAAATTGTGTGTCCTTAGAATGCCTTCCCTATTACACACTGAAAGCCTATGGGATTGGATTGTTATACACTGTATAGACTCACCAGACGAGTTCATTACTATATCTTTATTGGACAGTATTTCACTTATAAAACCAAAGGGTTTTCTGGCTAAACTGGATATATTCAAATAAGTCTAGTCGTGGAATACTCAAGCTGTGTATATTTAAGATGTGAAAATGTCCATATTTATGTGACTGTAAGATTTAATGGAGTCCTATATGTACTTTAATATGGATCATATTATTCTAAGCCTCTAGCTAGCTGTACAGGTATAAGCTTTTGATTAATGGACATTTGCCAGCGATATAAAGGCAGCTCTACCTATGATTGATTATACTGAGCATTATTTAAGTTGTGTTTTTATTTCCTGATTTAAAGAAAGATCAGATATTGATATAAATGATAAGGGAGCATTTATCTATGTCATTAGCACATTAGGTACAGCTAACAGTGTGTATATATATATATATATATATATATATATATATATATATATATATATATATATATATATATATAATTGTTATTATTATTATTATTATTTTTTTGTGAACAAGATATTTTTTTTAAATCTAAATGTACTTTGAATAAGTGTATTCCTATTTTATAGCAAAAATATATAGGTTCGGGTTGTTCTGGTACTGGTATCTTTATGGTGCCCCAGGTTTAAAGTGAGGCCTATCATCAAAACTTCATGTAAATTCATTCTGTGTGTTTGGGCAAATTTGAATGTTCACAGGCTGTATTCCCTTCAAATTCAAATTTGTTCATGGGGGGAAATGCTGCATTTTGGCCACTAGATGGTGCTGACTATCATAAGAAATAAGTATGCTCTTCAGCTCCATCTGGTGGCCATAATGGGGTATGTTCTCCATTCACACATTCAATCTACAGAGAATATAGCCTCAGGACATTCCATTTTGCCCCAGTGCACAGAACAAATTTACATGCTGTTTCAATAGCTATGAACTTGAACAGAACAGAATGACTTATCACCCTTAAGAAAGAAATTAAAGTGGTTGCAAATTATTACATATTGCCACATTGCTCGCCCGTTGCCCGCCAGGCCCCTCGCCAGCCCTGCACTTACCCCATTTAGGTTGCTGCTTCAGCGGCTTCCCCACCTGTGTCTCCTCCCATATCCTGGTGGTCGCTTCTCCTCCTGGCCAATCAGGACTTAGGGCTCGCTGCCAAATCCGGTCTTAGGACCTCCAGCCAATCGGGATCAGGACCCGCTTCCTAATTGGCCGGGAGGAGAAACAGGAAGACATTAGCGAATATTAATTCATTAAGGAAAACAAAAACATTGGAATCCATGCGTCCGGCGCCCTGCATGTAGCGGCCGCCACTGGACGTCAGTGTCAGTTAGTGACCCTCCCAGCCAGTGTCTGTTAGCACTAGATTTTCCGCCACCCTATCACAGTTCCACTATAAGTCGCTGATCACCATGATTACACTATAGCATCCATGTGTATATTCTAGTATATATACCAGGGGTTCCCAACCAGTGACCCAGGGGCCACATGTGGCCCGCAGAGCCCAAGGATATGGCCCGCGGCCTCCTGCTCTGGGGTAAGCAGGTTGGCAAGCCCAGATCGCGGGTTGCCAACCCGCCATCCCAGAGCTTCAGTGTTCTGAATGAAGCCAGCGGTAGAGGAAGCAAGTGGCTGCGGAGAGAGCAGAACCGATATGCTGATGCTTCCTGTATAGTGCCAACTCCTGTCACAAGCAGAGTGATACCAAATGTACTCCGCCTGGGACAGCAATAACCGGTGGTACCGGAATGGAAGCCTGTTATTAAAGGTAAGTTTTGATTACTAAATTTAATGTATATACGGGCGTATCTGTTCTGCAATGGTTACTGGGCTGCTTCCAAACTGATCCACAGGTGCAGCGCAGTGCAACTTCGTCATAGACTTCTGTTCTTACCTGCGGGTTTGGTGCGCTTTCAGAAAGTGCGCCACACCTGCAAGATATAATAGAGGTCTATGGAGAAGTGCAGCTAACCCATAGCAAAGCCACAGGTGCACTGCGCTGCACTCGCGGTGCAGGTAAACTGCCGATCGGTCCAACCCAATCAGACCCCCAATTCATCTCTATGTAGCGGCAGATGTAAACGGACTTGTGTCTGTTTGCACCCACCTACCTCCAATCTGATCTACTGAAAAAAAAAAAAACAGAAGGGGATCCGTCTGGTTGGTTCGGATTGGAGGGCCCATAGAGAAGAGTGGGCTGTGTCCGTGTCCGCTCTGCATACACAGATCTGTCATCCGTCCGCTCCGCTTATTGTGCCCCACGACCAGTTACCAAGTCGCTAAAGTGGCCTTCGCTCTTCAAAAAGGTTGGGCACCCCTGATATATACCATAGTTTGTAGACGCTAAAACTTTCACACAAGCCAATTAATATACACTTATTGGGAATTTTTATTTTTTTTTCCCAAAGACATGTATCAGCATACATTTTGGCCTAAATTTATGAAGAAATTAGATTTTATTGGATATATTTTATGACAGAAAGTTATAAATGTCGACTTTTTTGTTTATATAATAAAAAAAATTAAAAAACCCAGTGGTGATCAAATACCACCAATAGAAAGCTTTATTTGTCAAAAAAAAAAAAAAAATCATACAGATTTCATGTGCGTACATCGTTGTATGACCGCGCAATTGCCAGGTAAAGTAGCGCAGTGCTGAATAGAAAAAAAAATGCCCTGTTCATAAAATGATTAAAAAATAAATAAAAATTGAACCTTTAGAATTCATGCAATTGTGATTGTTGTAAAGGTCTTCCTTTATGAAAATTATCAGAAATTGACATCAATTCCCGCCGCCTTGTGCAATTGCCTGCTTGCTTGCTAGGAATGCGAATTCAATTATTAAGCTGGTTGCTACGAAACATACAACTCCTTCCGTCACTCTGCTACTTATTTTAGCTTGAATGCGGTCTGCTTTTTTTTTTTTTTTAAATTAGAACCTTATTATAAAAACTCTTTTGTAGAAGAAGATGAGAATCCGAGATCCGTACCCAACAGATAAATATCATATGGATTTTATATTTTCCACCTGAAAGAAGTTCTGTTGGATGGCAGAAAAATAGCTGTCAATACTTGACACCGTCTCCCGGTGTAAAAAAAAAAAAAAAAAAAAGATGAAATTAGGTCTTTTATTTATTAAGATTCTTGCAGTGTAAACATACCGGCTAACGCCATACATGCTCCAATAATTGCGCTCTCTGAAAGTTGGCTATAGACGTGCAGAAACAATAAAGCCCCTTTGAGGTGGAATTATTCATTCCGAAGCTCCTTTTTTTTTTTTTCTGCTGGTTTCAACATTTTGCATTCTTAGAAAAAGAAGAAGAAAAAAAAAAAAAACATCTATTATTCAAAGCAAGTGCGACCCTCGCTAACATTTCCTTTTATAAGCAAAAGTCTGCAACTTATTTAAATCCCATGCATTACATTTAAAATAAATATCTGCTTCTCTTTAACCCCAATCCAGCTCTACCTTTATTCCTGCCGGTGGCAGAAAAGTAAAGAGACCTGATTGAAATTCAGCTTGTCGGATTCGGAAGTAAATATCTGCATTAGCACCCGGTAAGGGAGAGGAACGGCCCTTATCCATCTCAATAGCGGGGAGCTGTCCGCGGTGCTGAAGTTTTCAGCCGACTAAAACAATTTGATGGCCTGCGCCAGGAGAACCCGGAGAGGGCACCAGAAGAACTCGATATAGACGATGAAAACTGAATGCGTTCCATATTGATTGACAGTTGCAACGCGATATGCAGACTCCGCTGATTGATGCACTATCTTTCTGGCAATGTCAGTTCAGTCGAAAGATTTTATTGGCCTTTTTTTTCCTTTTTCTTTTTTGTACTGCATCGCTGCTTTTTACATACAAAGATAAAAAAATAGAAGAGTGATGGCAGCAAAAAAAAAAAGGACCTAGTGGTCCATTGAGTCTCTCCTCCTTCTGTATGGACATCATGTGATGTCCTCCCGGTCACATCGCTTGTGGGCAACCCCCGGGGGGGGGGGGGGAGGGCGCTCGGCGCAGCGGTCATTGGTGAGTTATGTCTCTCGGACACAGCACATCACCGATCAGGGTAAAGAGCCAATCACAGCTGCTTACATGTAAACAAATGCCGGTTATCAGCAATCCTTTCCTGAGTGCTGTCACTGTGTGAGGAAAGGAAAGCCAAGAACTGGCTTTACTGTGACAGCAGACATTTACACTGATAATCAGGGCACTGCCAATCAGTGTTCATCAGTGCAGCAAATCAGTGCAGCATATTAGTGCCCCATCAGTGCTGCCTTATCAATGCAGCCTCATCAGTGCCTCTTCATTAGTGCCCATCAGTGCAACCTCTTCAGTGCAGCCTCATCAGTGCCTCTTCATCAGTGCCCATCAGTGCAACCTCTTCAGTGCAGCCTCATCAGTGCCCATAAATACATCCTCCTCAGTGCCCATCAATGCAGCCTCTTCAGGGCAGCCTCAGCAGTGCCCATAAGTGCAGCCTATCAGTGCCCGTTAGTACAGCCTCTTCAGTGTCCATCAGTGCAGCCTTATCAGTGCAGCCTCATCAGTGCAGCCTATCAGTGTCCACCAGTGCAGCCTCATCAGTGCCCATCAATGCAGCCTCTTCAGTGCAGCTTATCAGTACCCATGAACGTAGCCTTATCATTGCCCATCAGTGCAGCCTCTTCAGTGCAGCCTCATCAATGCCTCTTCATCAGTGCCTATCAGTGCAGCTTATCATTGGTCATCAGTGCCACCTCATCAGTGGCCATCAGGGCCCCCTCATCAGCGCAGCCTCATCAGTACCCATCAGTGCCACCTCATCAGTGCCCATCAGTACAGCCTCATCAGTGCCCATCAGTGCAGCCTCATCAGTGCCCATCAGTGCAGCCTATCAGTGTCCACCAGTGCAGCCTCATCAGTGCCCATCAAAACAGCCTCATCAGTGCAGCCTATCAGTGTTCATCAGTGCAGCCTCATTAGTGCCCATCAATGCAGCTTATCATTGGCCATCAGTGCCACCTTCTCAGTGGCCATCAGGGCCCCCTCATCAGTGCAGCCTCATCAGTGCCACCTCATCAGTGCCCATCGGTGGAGCCTACCAGTGCCCGTCAGTGCAGCATCATCAGTGTCCATCAGTGCAGCCTCATCAGTAACCATCAGTGTAGCCTCATCAGTGCCCATCGATACAGCCTCATCAGTGCAACCTAGCAGTGTCCATCAGTGCAGCCTCATTAGTGCCCATGAGTGCAGCTTATTATTGGCCATCAGTGCCACCTCATCAGTGGCCATCAGGGCCCCCTCATCAGTGCAGCCTCATCAGTGCCACCTCATCAGTGCCCATCAGTGCAGCCTATCAACATAAAAAATTGCAACCACTGCCATTTTATTCTCCAGGGTGTCTGCTTTAGGGCAATGTAATATTCTGGGGGTTTTACGTAAACGTCAGGCCTAAAATGTGTTTTTACACATGTGTTTGGCCCCTATGTCCTAAACAGGGGCTAATACTGTATGACATTGTAGTTTTTATGGCTGGGCTGTAGTTCGCTCAAACTAATTGTATAGTTTTTTTGCCTGGTTTTTCACTAAAGTGACATTAAACATTGGGGTTTTATTTAACTAAAATAACAAACATGTTATACTTACCTGCTCTGTGCAATGGTTTTGCACAGAGTAGCCCCGATCCTTCTTTTCTGGGGTCCATTGGGGCAGCCATTGGCTCCCACTGCTGTCAATCAAATCCAATGATGCAGGCGCCGGGGGGCGGGGCCGAGTCATGCATTCAGCCTCTATGGACGCCAAATGCTGGACTCGGAAGCGCACCCACAAGGTAATCCCCTTGGGGAAACGCTTCTCCGAGGGGGTTATCAGATGTGGGGAGGAGCCGGGGGACCCCAGAAGATGAGGTTTGGGGCCACTCTGTGCAAAACGAGCTGCACAGGGGAGGTAAGTATGATATGTTTGTTATTTTTTATTTTTTTTTATTTACCCTTACAATCACTTTAAGGTTAAAAACTCCTGTGTTTTTAGAACCACTTTAAGTTGGCTTGTGATTTCTCACTGTGACCAGTAGATGTCACTGGCACCACTGGTCATGGTATTTCACAAACACAATTAAGTTATAAATATTTATATTTTCATCAGCCAATTCAGTAGGAGTTTTATGTCACTGGTGCATGCTGGGGAAGGATATCATTATTCAGGACAGGCCATGTGCTCACTCTATTCCCCTGGGCAGAAGCTTAGGGAAGTCCTGCTGGGTGGAGCTCTGCTGTTAAGCCCAATAGCCTGTGTTGTGGTCTAACGTGTGCTGAAGTGGTCCTGCCCGGTCTGGAGGAAGCTGTGCCAAGGAAGAGACCCAGGAGACGCCCCTTAATGGAGAGAGCCAAGAAGAAGGCTGGTCTTTCAGAAGGGCCTGGTGACTTACTTGGAGGACGCACTGAAATTTTGGGAATGTGCAAACAGTGTTGCTGGGTCAGCGTAAAAGTTCTGATTCTGGGAAGCTGGACATTGATCTGAAGAGTCTGTAAGTGATCGGCTATGGTATCCGGGACCCCTAACCCTCACCTCCTTAGAAAATGCGAAATACCTCATGAATGGGATTTTAAAGGCAATTATGAATAATCAAGATTGTGTTTTAATAAAAAAGATTTATTAATTTATTTATTAATATTGTAAAAATATTTTCCCAAGAGAAAAAAATAAACAAAAAAAACAATAACACACATGTACATGTATCATATTACGAAATATGTCACAAATGGCATCACCCCACTATACATAAAATACCATCCATGGAATGAATGAATAATGATGGGTAGTGGGAGCATCCGACGCGTTTCGATATATGTATGAAAATATAATCTTCTTCAGGGATAAAACTTGCAATAAAACTTGCAATAAAACTGCAATAAAACTTTAAAAAGACAAAAGTCACTGGCACCCAATATCCTTTCTTTCCATTTGTGCCATGGGCTCAGCCCTGGAGTGAATTTCTAGCCTACCCCTGGCCTCCGGAGGTGCCATCCTGCCTCTGGGGTGTCAGAGGGTTGCTACACGTGCGAAAACATGAAAGGACTAATGGGCTATTCATTTCTTTGTTTTTTTTTATTTTTGCCTGGTGTTCTGCTTTTTCCTTTTCACAGGACTGAGTGAAATGACAATGCTATTATGTTATGTTGGTCCTGTCAGATATAAATGGTGCTTGGGAAAAGTTCAACTTGAACTCATTGATAACTTCTGCTGTGCACCAGTGGTTACATACACAGCAAATAAACTTTAAGCATTTGTTCATGCAAATTGAGCATTTTCTGTGATTATTTTCTTTCTCTCTTATCCACTCGCCAGTCAAAATTATTAAAGATGAAAATCACTTATCAAGTGATTAAGTGCTACTTGGTTCCTTTGACACTATATCACATGGAGAAGTTAAAATCAAATGGTGTCATTTTCAGCATCCGCGGATACAAAATGATGCTGTCTGGGTAATGCCGCAATCAATGCTTTTTAAATGGGGACACGGTGAAGAGGTACTGCTGACTTTTTAAAGCTATTTTTCTTTTTAAGAAAAATACGCATTCCACTTTTGTCAGCGGGGCGGCGAGTTCGGTGCAAGATTTCATATAGATAATACAATTCCTTCCCAAACGTCTGGTGGTAACAGCCACAAAGAAATGAATGGAAAACTCACAGTCCACAACTTGTTTTTTGTCCATCGATGTTACTAGAACGTTTCCCTTTTCAGGCCATAGGTCTCACCACGTGTGCCTCTCCTGAAGAGGTCCACATTCCTTCTCCACCTCGGTCTTCTATCCCTTTCCAAACCAAAAACCTCTTATCTGCATCTTCTCTCACACCGTATTTGGACCTTCCAACCCTACCTGCACACCTATGGCTAGTAAAATCTATTAACGCCAGTAACCCTCTTTTACACATTGGTATTGTGGGTACAAAGAGAGTCAAAAATTACAAGGTCAAATCCCACATGCTTCGTATATTAGACCAGGGTTTCTCAACTAGGGTTCCTCCAGAGGTTTCTAGGAGCTCCTTGAGCAATGACAGTTCTGTAGCAAAGATGATCCGCTCTATGGCTGTTGCTCTTAAAAAAATCTTCATTTTATTAAAAAAGCCATAGTGCACAAACGCAAATGAAAACAGTTGACGTGTTTCAGCCTATAAGGCCTTAGTCATTAGTCATTAGTCCTTAGTAATTGTTTAGGAGCAACAACCGGAATGCGGATCATCTTTCCTACATTACTCTACTCAGCCAACGACTGTGGATCGAGCACTCGGGAGCTCTGCTATCTGTGTGTTGTATGGGTAGTAGCACTGATTTTGCTGTTTACACGATGACAGTTCTGCCTCTCAGATGAGTTCCAACTGACACCATTGATATCTCTATCTATCTGTAAGGGGGTAATTCTTCTCAATGGCCACAAGTAAAGGGAACATTCTTCTCACTGATCATCTGGCTTTTTACCTATGTTGTTACATTACAGCCTTTAATTCAATGTTTTTTTAATCTGAATTATATGTGATGGATCAGAACACAAGAGTCTAAGTTGGTGAAGTAAAATTAGAAAAATATATACATAAAACAATTTTTCAGAAATAAAAAACTGATAATTAGCATGTGCGTATGCAGGGGCGGACTGACCATTCGGTCACTCGGTCGCCGACCGAGGGCCCGGCGTCAGGAGGGGCCCCATGAGCGGCTCAGTCAGCAGCGGAAAAAAGCCGCCCGCCGCACCGCACGAAAACCCCGTCCTCCCGGATTGTTTCAGCTCCCAGCACCGCGGCCAGCCCCCTGCCAAGCAGACCTCGGCTTAGGCTGAGAGAGGCTGTCAGCAGGGAGGGGCGGGGCAGGGAGCTCCACTGACGCTCTGACCCTGCCCTGCCCTGCCCCTCCTCATGTAGTCTGAGTCTGTTCCTAATTAGAGCGTCTCTCCTGCACTTCTGAGAGCTCCGCTCTGGACCACAAAGATCACCGCCCCTACCGCCGAAAGCTCCGCCCCCTATCGACGGAAGCCCCGCCCCCTAACGACGAAAGCTCCGCCCCCTAACGGCGAAAGCTCCGCCCCCTAACGGCGAAAGCTCCGCCCCTGGACCTCTGAGAGCGGGAGGTGAGCCCGACTAGTCAGGTAGGTCCTTCTGCCTACATTATATACACGGCCTGTAGACCCCTTTTTTCCCTAAACCATCCCTGGAAATGTTGTTTACCCCCCTGTATAGCTGTGCATTGCTGAAAGTTTAAATTTTAAAACTGGCTACCTGGTCATTTCCTGTAGTCGCATCCCCAGTCTCTGGTCATTTCCTGTAGTCGCATCCCCAGTCTCTGGTCATCTCCTGTAGTCGCATCCCCAGTCTCTGGTCATTTCCTGTAGTCGCATCCCCAGTCTCTGGTCATCTCCTGTAGTCGCATCCCCAGTCTCTGGTCATTTCCTGTAGTCGCATCCCCAGTCTCTGGTCATCTCCTGTAGTCGCATCCCCAGTCTCTGGTCATCTCCTGTAGTCGCATCCCCAGTCTCTGGTTATCTCCTGTAGTCGCATCCCCAGTCTCTGGTTATCTCCTGTAGTCGCATCCCCAGTCTCTGGTCATCTCCTGTAGTCGCATCCCCAGTCTCTGGTTATCTCCTGTAGTCGCATCCCCAGTCTCTGGTTATCTCCTGTAGTCGCATCCCCAGTCTCTGGTTATCTCCTGTAGTCGCATTCGCAGTCTGGTCATTTCCCGTAGTCGCATTCGCAGTCTCTGGTTATCTCCTGTAGTCGCATTCGCAGTCTGGTCATTTCCTGTAGTCGCATTCGCAGTCTGGTCATTTCCTGTAGTCGCATTCGCAGTCTGGTCATTTCCTGTAGTCGCATCCCCAGTCTCTGGTTATTTCCTGTAGTCGCATTCGCAGTCTGGTCATTTCCTGTAGTCGCATTCGCAGTCTGGTTATTTCCTGTAGTCGCATCCCCAGTCTCTGGTTATCTCCTGTAGTCGCATTCGCAGTCTGGTCATTTCCCGTAGTCGCATTCGCAGTCTCTGGTTATCTCCTGTAGTCGCATTCGCAGTCTGGTTATTTCCTGTAGTCGCATTCGCAGTCTGGTCATTTCCTGTAGTCGCATTCGCAGTCTGGTCATTTCCTGTAGTCGCATTCGCAGTCTCTGGCTATCTCCTGTAGTCGCATCCCCAGTCTCTGGTCATTTCCTGTAGTCGCATTCGCAGTCTGGTCATTTCCTGTAGTCGCATCCCCAGTCTCTGGTCATTTCCTGTAGTCGCATTCGCAGTCTGGTTATTTCCTGTAGTCGCATCCCCAGTCTCTGGTTATCTCCTGTAGTCGCATTCGCAGTCTGGTCATTTCCCGTAGTCACATTCGCAGTCTCTGGTTATCTCCTGTAGTCGCATTCGCAGTCTGGTTATTTCCTGTAGTCGCATTCGCAGTCTGGTCATTTCCTGTAGTCGCATTCGCAGTCTGGTCATTTCCTGTAGTCGCATTCGCAGTCTCTGGCTATCTCCTGTAGTCGCATCCCCAGTCTCTGGTCATTTCCTGTAGTCGCATTCGCAGTCTGGTCATTTCCTGTAGTCGCATTCGCACTCTGGTTATCTCCTGTAGTCGCATTCGCAGTCTGGTCATTTCCTGTAGTCGCATTCGCAGTCTCTGGTTATCTCCTGTAGTCGCATTCGCAGTCTGGTCATTTCCTGTAGTCGCATCCCCAGTCTGGTCATTTTCTGTAGTCGCATCCCCAGTCTCTGGTTATTTCCTGTACTCGCATTCGCAGTCTGGTCATCTCCTGTAGTCGCATCCCCAGTCTCTGGTTATCTCCTGTAGTCGCATCCCCAGTCTCTGGTTATCTCCTGTAGTTGCATCCCCAGTCTCTGGTTATCTCCTGTAGTCGCATTCGCAGTCTGGTCATTTCCCGTAGTCGCATTCGCAGTCTCTGGTTATCTCCTGTAGTCGCATTCGCAGTCTGGTCATTTCCTGTAGTCGCATTCGCAGTCTGGTTATTTCCTGTAGTCGCATCCCCAGTCTCTGGTTATCTCCTGTAGTTGCATCCCCAGTCTCTGGTTATCTCCTGTAGTCGCATTCGCAGTCTGGTCATTTCCCGTAGTCGCATTCGCAGTCTCTGGTTATCTCCTGTAGTCGCATTCGCAGTCTGGTCATTTCCTGTAGTCGCATTCGCAGTCTGGTCATTTCCTGTAGTCGCATCCCCAGTCTCTGGTTATTTCCTGTAGTCGCATTCGCAGTCTGGTCATTTCCTGTAGTCGCATTCGCAGTCTGGTTATTTCCTGTAGTCGCATCCCCAGTCTCTGGTTATCTCCTGTAGTCGCATTCGCAGTCTGGTCATTTCCCGTAGTCGCATTCGCAGTCTCTGGTTATCTCCTGTAGTCGCATTCGCAGTCTGGTTATTTCCTGTAGTCGCATTCGCAGTCTGGTCATTTCCTGTAGTCGCATTCGCAGTCTGGTCATTTCCTGTAGTCGCATTCGCAGTCTCTGGCTATCTCCTGTAGTCGCATCCCCAGTCTCTGGTCATTTCCTGTAGTCGCATTCGCAGTCTGGTCATTTCCTGTAGTCGCATCCCCAGTCTCTGGTCATTTCCTGTAGTCGCATTCGCAGTCTGGTTATTTCCTGTAGTCGCATCCCCAGTCTCTGGTTATCTCCTGTAGTCGCATTCGCAGTCTGGTCATTTCCCGTAGTCACATTCGCAGTCTCTGGTTATCTCCTGTAGTCGCATTCGCAGTCTGGTTATTTCCTGTAGTCGCATTCGCAGTCTGGTCATTTCCTGTAGTCGCATTCGCAGTCTGGTCATTTCCTGTAGTCGCATTCGCAGTCTCTGGCTATCTCCTGTAGTCGCATCCCCAGTCTCTGGTCATTTCCTGTAGTCGCATTCGCAGTCTGGTCATTTCCTGTAGTCGCATTCGCACTCTGGTTATCTCCTGTAGTCGCATTCGCAGTCTGGTCATTTCCTGTAGTCGCATTCGCAGTCTCTGGTTATCTCCTGTAGTCGCATTCGCAGTCTGGTCATTTCCTGTAGTCGCATCCCCAGTCTGGTCATTTTCTGTAGTCGCATCCCCAGTCTCTGGTTATTTCCTGTACTCGCATTCGCAGTCTGGTCATTTCCTGTAGTCGCATTCGCAGTCTCTGGTTATCTCCTGTAGTCGCATTCGCAGTCTGGTCATTTCCTGTAGTCGCATTCGCAGTCTGGTCATTTCCTGTAGTCTCATTCGCAGTCTCTGGTTATCTCCTGTAGTCGCATTCGCAGTCTGGTCATTTCCTGTAGTCGCATTCGCAGTCTCTGGTTATCTCCTGTAGTCGCATTCGCAGTCTCTGGTTATCTCCTGTAGTCGCATTCGCAGTCTGGTTATTTCCTGTAGTCGCATTCGCAGTCTGGTCATTTCCTGTAGTCGCATTCGCAGTCTGGTCATTTCCTGTAGTCGCATCCCCAGTCTGGTCATTTCCTGTAGTTGCATCCCCAGTCTCTTGTTATTTCCTGTAGTCGCATTCGCAGTCTGGTCATTTCCTGTAGTCGCATCCCCAGTCTGGTCATTTTCTGTAGTCGCATCCCCAGTCTCTGGTTATTTCCTTTACTCGCATTCGCAGTCTGGTCATTTCCTGTAGTCGCATTCGCAGTCTCTGGTTATCTCCTGTAGTCGCATTCGCAGTCTGGTCATTTCCCGTAGTCGCATTCGCAGTCTGGTCATTTCCTGTAGTCTCATTCGCAGTCTCTGGTTATCTCCTGTAGTCGCATTCGCAGTCTGGTCATTTCCTGTAGTCGCATCCCCAGTCTGGTCATTTTCTGTAGTCGCATCCCCAGTCTCTGGTTATTTCCTTTACTCGCATTCGCAGTCTGGTCATTTCCTGTAGTCGCATTCGCAGTCTCTGGTTATCTCCTGTAGTCGCATTCGCAGTCTGGTCATTTCCCGTAGTCGCATTCGCAGTCTGGTCATTTCCTGTAGTCTCATTCGCAGTCTCTGGTTATCTCCTGTAGTCGCATTCGCAGTCTGGTCATTTCCTGTAGTCGAATTCGCAGTCTCTGGTTATCTCCTGTAGTCGCATTCGCAGTCTGGTCATTTCCTGTAGTCGCATTCGCAGTCTCTGGTTATCTCCTGTAGTCGCATTCGCAGTCTGGTCATTTCCTGTAGTCGCATCCCCAGTCTGGTCATTTTCTGTAGTCGCATCCCCAGTCTCTGGTTATTTCCTGTACTCGCATTCGCAGTCTGGTCATTTCCTGTAGTCGCATTCGCAGTCTCTGGTTATCTCCTGTAGTCGCATTCGCAGTCTGGACATTTCCCGTAGTCGCATTCGCAGTCTGGTCATTTCCTGTAGTCTCATTCGCAGTCTCTGGTTATCTCCTGTAGTCGCATTCGCAGTCTGGTCATTTCCTGTAGTCGAATTCGCAGTCTCTGGTTATCTCCTGTAGTCGCATTCGCAGTCTGGTCATTTCCTGTAGTCGCATTCGCAGTCTGGCCATTTCCTGTAGTCGCATTCGCAGTCTGGTCATTTCCTGTAGTCGCATCCCCAGTCTCTGGTCATTTCCTGTAGTCGCATTCGCAGTCTGGTCATTTCCTGTAGTCGCATTCACAGTCTGGTTATTTCCTGTAGTCGCATCCCCAGTCTCTGGTTATCTCCTGTAGTCGCATTCGCAGTCTGGTCATTTCCCGTAGTCGCATTCGCAGTCTCTGGTTATCTCCTGTAGTCGCATTCGCAGTCTGGTTATTTCCTGTAGTCGCATTCGCAGTCTGGTCATTTCCTGTAGTCGCATTCGCAGTCTGGTCATTTCCTGTAGTCGCATTCGCAGTCTCTGGCTATCTCCTGTAGTCGCATCCCCAGTCTCTGGTCATTTCCTGTAGTCGCATTCGCAGTCTGGTCATTTCCTGTAGTCGCATTCGCAGTCTCTGGTTAGCTCCTGTAGTCGCATTCGCAGTCTGGTCATTTCCTGTAGTCGCATTCGCAGTCTCTGGTTATCTCCTGTAGTCGCATTCGCAGTCTGGTCATTTCCTGTAGTCACATCCCCAGTCTGGTCATTTCCTGTAGTCGCATCCCCAGTCTCTGGTTATTTCCTGTACTCGCATTCGCAGTCTGGTCATTTCCTGTAGTCGCATTTGCAGTCTCTGGTTATCTCCTGTAGTCGCATTCGCAGTCTGGTCATTTCCTGTAGTCGCATTCGCAGTCTGGTCATTTCCTGTAGTCTCATTCGCAGTCTCTGGTTATCTCCTGTAGTCGCATTCGCAGTCTGGTCATTTCCTGTAGTCGCATTCGCAGTCTCTGGTTATCTCCTGTAGTCGCATTCACAGTCTCTGGTTATCTCCTGTAGTCGCATTCGCAGTCTGGTTATTTCCTGTAGTCGCATTCGCAGTCTGGTCATTTCCTGTAGTCGCATTCGCAGTCTGGTCATTTCCTGTAGTCGCATCCCCAGTCTGGTCATTACCTGTAGTCGCATCCCCAGTCTCTGGTTATTTCCTGTAGTCGCATTCGCAGTCTGGTTATTTCCTGTAGTCGCATTCCCAGTCTGGTCATTACCTGTAGTCGCATCCCCAGTCTCTGGTTATTTCCTGTAGTCGCATTAGCAGTCTGGTCATTTCCTGTAGTCGCATACCCAGTCTGGTCATTACCTGTAGTCGCATCCCCAGTCTCTGGTTATTTCCTGTAGTCGCATTCGCAGTCTGGTCATTTCCTGTAGTCGCATTCGCAGTCTCTGGTTATCTCCTGTAGTCGCATTCGCAGTCTCTGGTTATCTCCTGTAGTCGCATCCCCAGTCTCTGGTTATTTCCTGTAGTCGCATTCGCAGTCTGGTTATTTCCTGTAGTCGCATTCGCAGTCTCTGGTTATCTCCTTTAGTCGCATCCCCAGTCTCTGGTTATTTCCTGTAGTCACATTCGCAGTCTGGTTATTTCCTGTAGTCGCATTCGCAGTCTCTGGTTATCTCCTGTAGTCGCATCCCCAGTCTCTGGTTATTTCCTGTAGTCGCATTCGCAGTCTGGTTATTTCCTGTAGTCGCATTCGCAGTCTCTGGTTATCTCCTGTAGTCGCATCCCCAGTCTCTGGTTATTTCCTGTAGTCGCATTCGCAGTCTTTGGTCATCTCCTGTAGTTGCATCCGTAGTCTCTGGTTATCTCCTGTAGTCATTTATGATATCTATGGCTATGAATATTTCTTGAATCCATATTGAGCACTATATTTGATTGGCTGTTTGCTTCTGCTTAGGCCTGGCAAACACGCACAATCGCACATGATGATGACTTCATCATCATGTGCGTGATTGCAGTGGTGGGACAAGGTATTTCAGTGCCCAGGGCGAGGATGCCAAAATGCGCCCCCCACCCCTGCGCGCGTGCGCAGAGCAGGGGGCTGAGCTAGTAGAAGTATTTTCAGCACACTAAAACATATGTGATGGTTGCGGATAGCGGAGAGCTTCAGTATTACTATGTACATTTGTGATTGGTAACTAATGGGTAACTTGGCTGTCCAAGGGTGGTTTTTGAAGATTTTAAAAGGTGCTCTAGAACTAATTGAAGCTGATCTTGGTCCTGCTTGAAAACCTCCTTCGATCTGCAGGCTGCAGCGCTGATCATTGCATTCTGACAGTGGAGGAGTCCTGCTGTCAGAGTACAATAGTACAGAGGGGGGATTCCTCCATCCACCTTGTTTGAGTGGATGCAGGGATATGTTCAGCCTGCTGGAAAAAAAAAATAGAGTGTACTAGGGTTGCACTGATACAGATATTGGTGCTGATACTAAGCATTTGCACGAGTACTTGTACTTATTCAAATGCTCTGATACCTAAAACCAATATTTTGCATTGTGATTTGAGCTCATACAAAATGAATGTGCTCAAATCCCACTGTAAAGAATTGCATGCAATACGGTGTGATTGCTGTCCAAATCACATGTGGTTTCCCACACAGTTCCTGTGTGAGCCTGGGCTTGTCATAGTGACTTCAGCCTGGGTTCACATAGGAGCGGTGCCTGAAACCACATGTAAAAAAAAAGATCTCTCTAAACCTAAGCCCTCTTCAGGATCTAGTGACTAATGACCAATTGCCCTCCCTCGATACTATTAAAGAGACTTACAATGCCTCTTCCTTGGACCACTTTGCATTTCTGCAAATTTCAGCATACTACATCATAATCCGACCCCTTCTCTTACGATACCCCATACAGCCTGGCAGTGGCGGGACAAGGTATTTCAGTGCCCAGGGCGAGGATGCCAAAATGCGCAGGAATCGCACCGCATTCCACAAGATTCTTTGCAGTGTGATATGGGCCCATTCATTTTGTATGGGCTCATATCTTACCACAAAGGTTTCAATAACTGGTATCAGTGAGTACTTGAGCACAAGTATCGGTACTCGCAGAGGCATAACTAGAATCTTTAGGGCCCCAGTGCAAGAAACAATGAAGGGCCCCCACCAGGGGCGTTGCTAGGTCTACAAAAGATCTCGGGCTAGAGCCCATAGCAACGAAGTAAAGAAAGTCATACGCTTGGGCATACACATGTATATAATATACATGCGTGTGTGTGTGAATATATATACATAGTGCGGATCCCCCCTTACATTAGGGTCCCCAGAGAGCCTTCCCTAACATCAGGATCCTCAGAGAGCCTCCCTACTTACGTTAGGATCCCCAGAGAGTCACCCCCTTACATCAGGGTCCGCAGAGAGCTCCCCTCATACATCAGGGTCCCCAGAGAGATCGCCCTTACATCAGGGTCCCCAGAGAGCTCCCCCTTACATCAGGGTCCCCAGAGAGCTCCTTCCTTACATCAGGGTCCCCAGAGAGCTTCCCCCTTACACCAGGGTCCCCAAAGAGCCTGCCTTTGCATCAGGGTCCCCAGAGAGCCCCCCTCTTACATCTGGGTCCCCAGAGAGCCCCCCTCTTACATCAGGGTCCCCAGAGAGACCCTTCTTTACATCAGGGTCCCCAGAGAGCCCCCCTTACATCTTGGTCCCCAGAGGGCCCCACTTACTCCAGGGTCCCCAGAGGGCCCCCTTACTCCAGGGTCCCCAGAGGCCCCCATTACATCAGGGTCCCCAGAGGGCCCCCTTACTCCAGGGTCCCCAGAGGCCCCCCTTTAGGGTCCCCAGAGAGCCCTCCTTACACTAGGGTCCCCAGAGGGCCCCCCTTACTTCAGGGTCCCCAGAGTTCCCCCCCTTACATCAGGGTCCCCAGAGAGCCCCCCTTACATCAGGGTCCCCAGAGACAGCCCCCTTACATCAGGGTCCCCAGAGACAGCCCCCTTACAACAGGGTCCCCAGAGACAGCCCCCTTACATCAGGGTCCCCAGAGGGCCCCTTCCTTACATCAGGGTCCCTGGATAGCCCCCCTTACATCAGGGTCCCCAGAGAGTCCCCTTACATCAGGGTCCCTAGAGGGCCCCCCCTTACATCAGGGGCCCCAGAGGGCTCCCTTCCAGAGGTTCCCCTGTACCTGGCTGCTCTCCGCTGTGCACCTTGGACCCCCAGCACATCTCTGTACCCCCCTCCACCTGGGGGGAGGTGTGAGTGGCGGGGCTTGTAGTTCTCTCTCTGACTGTATCCACTGGAGAGGGGAGGGGCCTCTGACCCAGGCATGTATCATCAAGAGCGACTCACTGAAGAGTGAAGCAGATACATGCCCGGGTCAGAGGCCCCTCTCCACTGTATACATTCAGAGAGAGACAACTACAAGCCCCAGGGAGATCCCGCGGCTCGCTGGCACCATAGAGCTGCCGATTGCTGTCTCCCACCCCCCTGCATGTTAAACGGACAGCCAGGGTTGCAGGGGAGATGCCGGGTCTTGGAGCCCCCCCCTCACAGCAGTAGAACGGCAGGGCCAAGTCGCAAGTGCGACCGCAGCGACCTCTATAGTTCCACCACTGGGTACTCGTAATTGTCAGTACAAAACAGGTATTGGCGCAACCCTAGTGTGTACCCAGCTTTATACAGTGTGTCAGGGTGATAACGATATATAGGTGTTATAAAGCTAACAGGGAAAACATTTGTCATTGGTAGTACTCATGAACAAGAACACTATCCTGTAGGTAAGCATACACTATACAATCTGATTGTGCAGAGATTGTACAATCTCCTTTAGATTTACCAAAACTTTGTAATATATGGACAAACCTAAACAATTAATTTAAGTAGTATACAATCAGGCAGGCCTTTGTACTACATAGTTGGTGGTAGATCCAAAGGTTATTGTACAATCAGCTTATATAGTGTATGGATCAGTTTTTTTTTTCTTTTATTTATCAGTCCATGTCTGATAAAAAAAAAAAACTGAGCAGATCCATCCATCTATGGCCAGCTTTATTAACTGCTATGTAAAATCCCTGTTGTTTTCTTATGCCTGGGGAGCCAGGAGCTCACCAAGCATCCATGTACAGGAGTTCTTTAGGGTCCATTCACATGCAATGCAGACATGTGTGTCCTGTGCAGGGCTCTCTTATCAGTACAGTGTGTGCATCCCTGTGCCAGCTTCCTATTTACTTCTATTTGAACCCGCACCTGTATGTCATATTAGGATACAGCGGCTGTGTCCATGCAGCCTCATGTCCCAGCAGAAATGAATGGGTTGCTGGCATGGGGATACAGCTCTGCATGGGAGACGCATTGTTTGCACCCCTTATGAATGAATGTGCATGTACTAAAAATAGAATGTGAAAGAACAGTTGTCTTCCACAGCAATGAAGAGAGATATGAAGCCTGAAAATGTTACCTGTTAGCTGAGAGACAGAGAGAACACCACTTAGTTTGGCCGTGCGGCTAGCGAGGGGTGATCCGAGGGAAAGGGCACAGGAGGAGAGGTCACTATACAGAGGAGTAATGGGCTCTGAGATGTCCGGAGCAGGGAGAGATAAGAACTGGAGGCTGGGGAGAAGGCAGAGGTGGTCATGTTGTCCCACAGACATTGGACACTGTGAGAGATAAGGCAGGAGAGATAGAGATGACTGGAGAGGGAGGAGAGAAGCCGCTGTCCAGGCAAGGAGAGGAGCAGAAAAGTTAATCAAGAAGAAAGCATGGACAACTCCTGATGTGCCCGCCTGCTCCACTCTCCTGTCGCTCAGACAGTAGTACAGTGTACTGTGCAGGCAGGGGGCGGGTGTAGTGCTACGATGTAGCCTACATGCAAGGACAAAGCTGCTCTCTGCCTGTGTTACATTCCACAGCATATTCTATGCTGGAAGGGTTGTACCCAGCAAACTGCGCTCTCTTCCCACAGGAAATAACTCCGCCCAGGGCAGCTGCCCCTCCCGCCCACCCCTAGTACCGGCCCTGCGTGATTGTGATTGTGCGTGTGTGCCAAGCAGAAGCAGCCAATCAAATATAGTGCTCAATATGGATTAAATAAATAGTGGGAAGAATGCTCCTTACATTGGTGGTCAGTGGGAAGAATGTTCCTTACATTGGTGATCAGTGAGAAGAATGTTCCTTACATTGGTGATCAGTGAGATGAATGTTCCTTACATTGGTGGTCAGTGAGAAGAATGTTCCTTACATTGGTGGTCAGTGGGAAGAATGTTCCTTACATTGGTGATCAGTGGGAAGAACGTCCCTTACATTGGTGATCAGTGAGAAGAATGTTCCTGACATTGGTGGTCAGTGGGAAGAATGTTCCTTACATTGGTGATCAGTGAAAAGAATGTTCCTTACATTGGTGATCAGTGAGAAGAATGTTCCTTACATTGGTGATCAGTGAGAAGAATGTCCCTTACATTGGTGATCAGTGGGAAGAATGTCCCTTACATTGGTGATCAGTGGGAAGAATGTTCCTTACATTGGTGATCAGTGGGAAGAATGTCCCTTACATTGGTGATCAGTGGGAAGAATGTCCCTTACATTGGTGATCAGTGAGAAGAATGTTCCTTACATTGGTGATCAGTGGGAAGAATGTTCCTTACATTGGTGATCAGTGAGAAGAATGGTCCTTACATTGGTGATCAGTGAGAAGAATGTTCCTTACATTGGTGGTCAGTGAGAAGAATGTTCCTTACATTGGTGATCAGTGAAAATGATATAAAGTTAAGAAAAATAATTTAAAAAAAAATGTAAAGCACCCCCATGATCCCCGCACATGCTCTATATGAAAAGCTTTATTTAGGATGAGCACATGTATGTAAACATGTGTCTATAGACACAAATGCTGGACACGGGAGCCCACCTGCAAGGTAACCCCCCCCGGGAGAGCGCTTCTCCTAGGGAGTTATCTGATGTGGGGAGGAGCCGCGAGAGCCACCCCCAGATGTCGAGGTTCGGGGCCACTCTGTGCGAAACGAGCTGCACAGTGAATGTAAGTATGATATGTTTGTTATTTTAAAAAAAACAAAAAAAAACGAGCCTTTACAATCACTTTAATTTTGGAAAGGTACCGTTGTTGCACTTTCTTTAATGTAATTCTGTGACGAACGCATGTAGTGTGGGCAGTGCAAAATGTAGGTGGGGATTTGTGTGGGTGTGGCTTGAGTGTGGGTGGGAACACATGAGCGGGGACAGGGGGCCCCAGGATCTCCTATTGCCCGGGGGCCCCATGAGTTGTCAGTCCGCCCCTGTGCGTATGTATTCATCCCCTTTGTTATGAAGCCCATAAAAAGCTCTGGTGCAACCAATTACCTTCATAAGTCACATAATTAGTGAAATGATGTCCACCTGTGTGCAATCTAAGTGTCACATGATCTGTCATTACATAGACACACCTTTTTGAAAGGCCCCAGAGACTGCAACACCTAAGCAAGAGGCACCACTAACCAAACACTGCCATGAAGACCAAGGGACTCTCCAAACAAGTAAGGGACACTGTTGTTGAGAAGTACAAGTCAGGGTTAGGTTATAAAAAAATATCCAAATCTTTGATGATCCCTAGGAGCACCATCAAATCTATCATAACCAAATGGAAAGAACATGGCACAACAGCAAACCTGCCAAGAGACGGCCGCACACCAAAACTCACGGCAAGGAGGGCATTAATCAGAGAGGCAGCACAGAGACCTAAGGTAACCCTGGAGGAGCTGCAGAGTTCCACAGCAGAGACTGGAGTATCTGTACATAGGACCACAATAAGCCGTACGCTCCATAGAGTTGGGCTTTATGGCAGAGTGGCCAGAAGAAAGACATTACTTTCAGCAAAAAAACAAAATGGCACGTTCTGAGTTTGCAAAAAGGCATGTGGGAGACTCCCAAATGTATGGAGGAAGGTGCTCTGGTCTGATGAGACTAAAATTAAATTTTTTGGCCATTCAAGAAAACGCTATGTCTGGCGCAAACCCAACACATCACATCACCCAAAGAACACCATCCCCACATTGAAACATGGTGGTGGCAGCATCATGCTGTGGGGATGTTTTTCAGCAGTCGGGACTGGGAAACTGCTCAGAGTTGAGGGAAAATGGATGGTGCTAAATACAGGGATATTCTTCAACAAAACCTGTGCCGCTCTGTGTGTGATTTGAGGCTAGGACGGAGGTTCACCTTCCAGCAGGACAATGACCCCAAACACACTGCTAAAGCAACACTTGAGTGGTTTAAGGGGAAACATGTAAATGTGTTGCAATGGCCTAGTCAAAGCCCAGACCTCAATCCAATAGAAAATCTGTGGTCAGGCTTATAGATTGCTGTTCACAAGCGCAAACCATCCAACTTGAAGGAGCTGGAGCAGTTTTGCAAGGAGGAATGGGCAAAAATCCCAGTGGTAAAATGTGGCAAACTCAGAGAGACTTATCCAAAGCGACTTGGAGCTGTGATAGCCACAAAAGGTGGCTCTACAAAGTATTGACTTTAGGGGGGTGAATAGTTATGCACATTGACTTTTTCTGTTATTTTGTCCTATTTGTTGTTTGCGTCACAATAAAAAAAAAAAATCTTCAAAGTTGTGGGCATGTTCTGTAAATTAAATTATGCAAATCCTCGAACAATCCATGTTAATTCCAGGTTGTGAGGCAACAAAACACAAAAAAAATGCCAAGGGGGGTGAATACTTTTGCAAGGCACTGTATATTAGACCAGGGTTTCTCAACTAGGGTTCCTCCAGAGGTTGCTAGGGGTTCCTTGAGCAATGACAGTTCTGTAGGAAAGATGATCCGCACTCTGGTTGTTGCTCTTAAAAAAAAAATCTTCATTTTATTGAAAAAGCCATAGTGCAAAAACGCAGATAAAAACAGTCAACGCGTTTCAGCCTATAAGGCCTTAGCCATAGTCATTAGTCATTAAGCCTTAGTAATTTTTTAGGAGCAACAACCGGAATGCAGATCATTTTTCCTACATTACTCTACTCAGCCAACGACTGTGGATCGAGCACCCGGGAGCTCTGCCATCTATGTGTTGTATGGGTAGTAGCACTGGTTTTTCTGTTTACGCGATGACAGTTCTGCCTCTCAGATAGGTTCCCACTGACACCATTGATCTCTTTATCTGTCTGTAAGGGGGTAATTCTTCTCAATGGCCACACATGTAAGGAACATTCTTCTCACTGATCATCACACTAATGTATCACGAGTTGTAGCGATAGTCATTTTTAGCAGGGGTTCCCTGAGATCGGAAAGTTATTTTAAGGGTTCCTCTGTATTGAAAAGGTTGAGGAAGGCTAGGTTTAGACTATGTGAGGACCACACAAGGGTCAGGTCTTGAAATGAGAAGTCCTGATTGGTGTGTAAATGTTTTATGCTAAATGATCCTTCAACGTGCACTTCATTTCCCCTTCAGCAGAATGTCCAATAAGCTTTACAATGGTTAGATTTATATGAGTGTAGAGAAAAAAAAAAACGATCTTTCAGAAAGGAAAATAAATGCGCAAACCTTTTTTTGAAAATGACGAGTGGAAGAGGCACTGCCTAAAAGCTGGCTGATGACGGCAAAGGTAGGTAGATATCTAAAATAGTGCAATAATGGGCTAAACGCAGACACTTAACATTTTAAACATCTCATCGAGTAATGTGAAAGATCTTGATGGACGTCTTTAATGCTGAATCGTGACAAACAGCGGAAGAAAGAGGAGGCAACAGAGACAGAAATAGACAGAAATTAGGTGAACGCTCTGTGGATTACAGACATAATGCTTTTAGGAAGATAGAAAGTGGTAATGTACGCAAGACCTGACAATCTCCCTGAGCAGCATCTGTGTTGGGATTAGATATGAAGTACATGCCCCTGAGGGTTTTTTTTTTTTTTTTTACCCCTGGGTATATCCAATTCCCCCGTCTTAGAATTTTGTCCGGATTCAGGTTTCGCCCTCTTGGTAGCCTAATTATATTTTTTCACATGGCTGTTAAAGAATCTTGCACTTGTATAGTAATTGAAGACTTGGCCTCTGCTTATTTGGGAAAGTGGTACTTTCCTAAGTGTATCTCTGTGGCATTGCCCCCATCATTAGGCTTTGGGATTTCCAGTCTCCAGACAATTCCACCGCCCCAGCCAGTACATTCATTTGGATGCTTTTTCTAAAGCTTTACTGCAGACAACTTGTAGAGCCTTCTACGGCTATTAAAGGGCTAAAATACTTTGCTCTTTCGTAGTAACTCAGACTACTAACTAAAGCTAACCAGCTAACCAGTGCTCCCCCTCTCCCTTAGGTACACCTTGCTAGAACCGGGTTGGACCCTCTTTTGCCTTCGTTCTTTATGGCATAGTTTCAACAAGGTGTTGGAAACGTTCCCCAGAGATTTTGGTCCATAGTGACATGATAGCATCACGCAGTTGCTGCAGATTTGTCGGCTGCACATCCATGATGCGACTCTCCCGTTCCACCACATCTCAAAGGTGCATCCATGATTTCATGTTGTTTACGCCTAATTCTGACCCTACCATCTGAATTTCGTTGCTGAAATTGAGACTCATCAGACCAGGCAATGTTTTTCCAATCTTCTATTGTCCAATTTTGGTGCGCCTGTGCAAATTGTAGTTTCAGTTTCCCCTTCTTAGCTGACAGCAGCTGGCACCCGGTGTGGTCTTCTGCTGCTGTAGCTCATCTGCTTCAAGGTTCGATGTGTTATGCGTTCACAGATGGTATTCTGCATACCTCGGATGTAATGAGTGGTCATTTGAGTTACTGTTGCCTTTCTATCATCTTGAACTGGTCTGCCCATGCTCCTCTGACCTCTGACATCAACATCATCCTCCACACAACTGCTGCTCACTGGATATTTTCTCTTTTTTTGGAACCTTCTCTGTAATCCCTAGAGATGGTTGGGTGTGAAAACCCCAGTAGATCAGCAGTTTTCGAAATACTCAGACAAGCCCGTCTTGCACCAACAACCATGCCACATTCAAAGTCACTTAAATCCCATTTCTTGCCCATTCTGATGCTCGGTATGAACTTCAGCAAGTCATTTTCACCACGTCTAGATGCCTAAATGTGTTGAGTTGCTGCCATGTGATTGGCTGATTAGCAATTTATGTTACCAAGCAATTGAACAAGTGTACCTAATAAAGTGGCCGGTGAGTGTACATTTACCTTTCCGAAGTCTTCAGGCCAATCATATGACATGAAGGGTCCTCTACTTTTTCTGATCTTCCCTTGACCATGAGTGGTCTTGAATGATGCAAATCATGATTGTGATGTGATTTGGGCAGCACACTCTCTGCATCATCATGCTGTTAATGAAGTGTTCTATTGTAATCCCCCCCCCCCCCCCCAAGAGGGCAGAGCCATGACACCCTGAACTGACAGTATTTATTTAGTCTTCTGGGTAGAGTGACAATGGGTGTCATTAAATCCAGCAGACTGAGGACATCTGGTGATAAAAAAGAAATACTGCTGGGGACACCTCCATTTCCAATATGAGTATAGCTCTCTCCTAGAGAGAGAGGTTGCTAGAAATGTCATATAAATTTAGGTCCTTCGGCTCCTTTGCAGTCAGTGGAGCATATGTAATTATTTTGGGCTGTTCTATGTTTAACTGGCTGCATTCTCAACTGCTTTCCCCTGCCTTCTAGTGGATTCCAGAATGTAGTGGGCTGGAAGGGGCAGACCCACAGCCTGGATATGTATGTGATCTCAGCAGGCCCGGACTGGGACAAAAAATAGGCCCGGGCATTTTGGAATGCGCAGCCCATGACATCTTAACCGGCCCCTTCCCCACTCTCCATCCTGACGGATCCCCCGGGAGAGGGGAGAGGGAAACCCGGCAAAGGTGCGGGGGCGAGGGGGACAGGGAAAGAGCAGGGGGGCAGAGAGCACAGGGAAGAACTTTGAGAACATTAGGTGGGGCGAGACCACCGGGGGGCTGGAGAGCACTGTGGGGGGAGGCGGAGAGCATGGGGGGGCAGAGAGCACAGGGGAGAGGCAGAGAACACAGGGAAAAAGAGGAAGAGGAGAGCACAAGGGGGCCGGAGAGCATGGGGTGCTGGAGAGCACAGGGGGTGGGGGGTTGGAGAGCACAGGGGGAAGCAAAAACACAGGGTGGGGCGGAGAGCTCAGGGAGGGCAGGAGAGCACGGGGGGTGGAGAGCACAGGGGGGAGGTGGAGATCACTGGGGGGGCTGTAGAGCACTGGGGGGTGGCGGAGGGCACAGGGGGGCAGCAGAGAGCATGGGAGGAGGTGGAGAGCACAGGGGGTAGGCAGAGATCAATGGGGGGCTGGAGAGCACTGGGAGGGCTAGAGAGCACTTGGGGAGAGGCAGAGGGCACAGGGGGGCACCATAGAGCATGGGGGAGGTGGAGAGCACAGGGGGGACTGGAGAGCACTGGGGGGGCTAGAGAGCACTGGGGGGCTAGAGAGCACTGGGGGAGAGGCAGAGGGCACAGGGGGGGCAGCGTAGAGCATGGGGGAGGTGGAGAGCACGGGGGAGAGACGGAGGGCACAGGGGGGCAGCGTAGAGCATGGGGGGAGGTGGAGAGCACAGGAGGGAGTGGAGAGAAGAGAGACGCTGGAGAGCACTGGTGGGCTGGAGAGCATTGGGGGGAGGTGAAGAGCACAGGAGGGAGGTGGAGAGAACAGGGGGAGAGGCAGAGGGCACAGGAGGGCAGCGTAGAGCATGGAGGGGAGGTGGAGAGCACAGGGGGAGAGGCAGAGGGCACAGGGGGGCAGCATAGAACACGGGGGAGGTGGAGAGCACAGGGGGAGGGACAGAGGGCACAGGGGGGGCAGCGTAGAGCATGGGAGGAGGTGAAAAGCACAGGGAAAGAGGTGGAGGGCACAGGGGGGCAGCATAGAGCATGGGGGATGTGGAGAGCACAGAAGGGAGGAGGAGAGCACAGGGGGGCTAGATACCACAGGGGAGCTAGAGGGCACTGGGTGGGCTGGAGAGCACTGGGGGAGAAGTGGAGGGCACAGGGGGGCAGCGGAGAGCATGGGGGAGGTGGAGAGCACAGGAGGGAGGTGGAGAGAACAGGGGGCTGGAGAGCACTGGGGGGGTGCTAGAAAGCACTGGGGGGGGGGGGCTGGAGAGCATTGGGGGGAGGTGAAGAGCACAGGGGGAGGTGGAGAGCACAGGGTGAGAGGCAGAGGGCACAGGGGCAGCGTAGAGCATGGGGGGAGGTGAAAAGCACAGGGGGAGAGGCGGAGGGCACAGGGGGGCAGCATAGGGCATGGGGAATGTTAAGAGCACAGAAGGGAGGAGGAGAGCACGGGGGCTGGATAGTACGGGGGGGCTAGAGAGCACTGGGTGGAGGTGGAGAGCACAGATGGGGCTGGAGAGCACTGGGGGAGAAGTGGAGAGCACAGGGGGGCAGCGGAGAGCATGGGGGAGGTGGAGAGCACAGGAGGGAGGTGGATATCACGGGGGGGAGGTGAAGAGCATAGGGGGCAGCGGAGAGCATGGGGGGAGGTGGAGAGCACAGGGGGAGAGACAGAGGGCACAGGGGGGCAGCATAGAGCATGGGGGGAGGTGGAGAGCACAGAAGGGAGGTGGAGAACACTGGGGGGGCTGTAGAGCAATGGGGGGATGGAGAGCATTGGGGGAGGTGAAGAGCACAGGGGTAGAGGCGGAGGGCACAGGGGGCAGCGTAGAGCATGGGGGGAGGTGGAGAGCACAGGAGGGAGGAGGAGAGTACAGGGGGGGCTGGATTCCACTGGGGGAGAAGTGGAGGGCACAGGGGGCAGCGGAGAGCATGGGGGAGGTGGATATCACAGGGTGGGAGGTGGAGAGCACATGGAGAGAGGCAGAGGGCACAGAGGGGCAGCAGAGAGCATGGGGGAGGTGGAGAGCACTGTGGGGGGTAGAGAACACTGTGGGGGCAGCAGAGATAAGCAGGACAAGAGGAGCGGTGGGGGTGGCTGCATATAGAAGAATTATCCTCTCCATCTTCCTCCCGCAGTACCTGAAAACCTGCGAGAGGGAGAGGAGCAGAAGCAGGCATTCAGAGACTGCGGGAGGAAGATGGAGAGAATAATTCTTCTATATGCAGCCACCCCACCGCTCCTCCTATTCAGGTTACAGGGCGCCACACTTACGTACGTTCTTTCTGATCCGGCTGCAGCAGGCTCCTCTCCCCTTCGTGGTCACGCCCCCCGGCACCAACGGCTGAACTATACTGGCGGCCGTGGAGAGGTGTCTCCTCTAGCTCCTCCCCCCTTCATGTTTCCGTCCCCCTGTTGCCGATGGCTGAGCCTGAGCTGAACTGGCAGCCGGGCGGCCGAGGAAAGGTCGGGGGACTGGCGCGGGCTTAAAGAGCAGCCTGCCTTGGCTCTGCAAGCAAGGACATGCGGCCCGGCAGCCCCGGCCCACCGGGCATTTGCCCGGTTTGCCCTATGGCCAATCCGGGCCTGGATCTCAGCCAATCCCTGGGAAATGAACTGTCAGAAACCATGAATCAGAATGAGACAGAAGTACAGTTAAATAACACTTGTTTAATAATAATAAAAAAAGGTAAACAGTAAAGGTAGTCAAAACATAGCCAGAGCTCAGGAACCGGAACGGATAGTCAGACAAGCTAAAACGTCAGGGAGGCAGAGATGAGCGTAGTAAAACAGCAAGCAGGATCTGGAGCCAGAAGGAATGTCAGCCAAGCAAGTCTTTAACAGGAACACAGGAGAGCGTCTCTAGAGATGTGACCAAGGTGAAGGCAGAGATCATCTGGGCTGGACGACTTAAGTAGGCAGGACTGACGAGCAGGATATCATCAACAGGTGAGTAGCTGTGGAGAGATGGGAGCTGGCAATTAGCCGACAGCTGAGCAGCCAGCTTTGAGAAGGAAGGGCTGAGCCCAGCCCTGACAGGAACCCAGTAGGTGGCTGGGGTGTACATAAATAGTCTGAGGCCTGGAGCAGCAGGGTTCTTGTCCAGGAGGAGACGTTCCCAGCCTGAAGGGATGCTGCCCTTCTGGGCAGTACTGGTGACACTTCACAAGTGTTCATCAAGGTCCCAGCTCAGCCAGAGTTGGGGGGGGGCTGTTCTACTGAATCTTGCTGGAACTGATTGAGGTATTTTCACTGAGGATCTGGTCTGCAGAGTTCCTGGAAGAAACAACTAGCTGATATTGGAAGGAGGCATTCAAGTATCCATTGACTGTGCACTGTTTCTATCCATTGTACATCAGTGCCAGAGCTTGCTTAAAGTGGGACATTTCCTATGGTGTCTCTCTATTGTCCTGTCCCTTATTTTCTGCTGAAGGGACTGTATTGAGAAGGTTGAGAAAGTGAGAAGTGTCCTCATGTTTTCACATAATGTTACTGGAGTATCCCACAGCCTCCCTGCACCCTATCAAAGTTCAGCTTACAATAAAGCATCAAAAAAATACCCCTTGACTGTCGATTGAGCCAGAAGTGTGATTGTTACTGGGTGCCTGTCTGCTACTACACTAATGTGGGAAAAGAACCTAGGACAAAACTAGTGGGCTCTTTTGGGGGTGAGTGCTACCTGAGTGTTGCAGCCCAAGCTGTTTTTTTATTTTTCTTTGAACACTTACAGGGGCTAGATTTTAATGTTGAGAAAAAATTGCCTGACGGGCTTTTTTTTATTGAAGAAATATGCAGGTGGCCATTGTTGACCATTGTTGACCTCCTTTCAAGGTCAATGCTAGATGCCTGAACAACATACTCAAAGAGCTGCTGGGAACTTTTAGACCTACAAGTGTAGCCAGATGAAGACAGGCTTTAAGCGCAATGGCGTCCCTAAGGCAATGTCTTTTTGTTTGCATTCGTAGCGGATGCGCTGCATCTTACTCGGGCCACCGCTGGAGTAACACAATCTCTATTGAGAGGGAGAGCGTCCCCAGTCAGCTCCTGCGGGTGATTCCTCCCCCCTCCCTCTGCTTGCTGACACTGCATAATGCGAGCGCTCACACAACCACGGCCGCCCGATCTGCTCCTTCCCCTGCATCCTCATTGGCAGGTAGAAGAGCGAGTTGCAGGAAGGTCTCCACCAGGACTCTCAGTTACTGAAAAAACAGACTGATTTCTCCCATCCTTAGGACAGGAGAACCGGCCTGTAAATTCCAAGAGATGCCAGACCAGCGCTGTCAATAGCAGGGGCAGGACAGCAAGAGGAGGCTGGGGAACCCCACAGTGGCAGAACACCAGGGCCCGGTGACAAGACAACCTTTGCAACCCTGACAGTTCTCCCACTGCTTTGGACCCTTATATTTTCTTGGTATGCTGGTGACATATATCTCTTGTTTTCTGCCACCCTGGGGGGGCCCCAATACAGTAGGAAGGGAGCTCACTGCAGAACATATGAAAGGGCCCATTGTGGAATCGTATTCTTCCAATCTGCACAGAGTCCTGACCCCCAAACCGAAAGAATACCTTTGGAATGAATTCGAGCGCAGACTGCGAGCCAGGCCTTCTCACCCAACATCAGTGCCTGACCTCATGAATGCGCTTCTGGTCAAACATTCTCATAGACACACTCCTAAACCTTGTGGACAGCCTTCCCAGAAGAGATGAAGCTGTTATAGCTGCAAAGGGTGGGCCAACTCAATATTGAACCCTACGGACTAAGACTGGGATGCATTAAAGTTCACGTGCGTGTAAAGGCAGGCGTCCCAATACTTTTGGTAATATTGGGCATATTTTTTCACCCAAAATTTACACTCTTTTCTAATTGAATTCAGTTGGGAAAATATGTAAATCTTGGGTGAAAGCTTTATGAATCTTCTTGTGTAAAACATTTATAAATAGACCCCTATCTTTCTTTCTTTTTAATTATTCTTTATAAAAAGACAAAAAGAAAATCCTTACTGCCAAACTAATGTTCTCAGTTTCAGATCTCCGAGCCGTAAAGGTGAACAAAAAAAAAAAAAAAAAGAAAGAAAATGGCATATAGATTTATCTATCATGTCACCAGCAGACTAGAGCCAGCGTCTGATATTTGATGCTCAAACGCTTGTGATAAAAGTAGAAAAGAGCAGAATTTTGATGTCCCGGAAAGCTCATGGGATTGCTCCCTTGTATACTTATCTTTCGTCGATGATTACATTCCCTGCGTGATACAGAAAAAGAATTTGATTCCTGTAAGTCGTGCATTATTAATTAACATATCCAGATAATCTGCAAGTACAATTGCGCTGCTTCCTTGCTGTCAATAAATAGCATCACTGAAAATCTGAAAGTCAGGGTAGTTTTAGAATTGGCATTTGTTGCTATTCCCTTTTCTTTCATCCCTTTTCATTCTTACTTTTTTTTTTTCCTTTGTTTTCTTTTCACTTATTTTTTTTTCCTTTCCTGACAAAAAAGAAAAAAAAGAGAAGAGGATAAAGGGAAAGGAAAGGGAAGGGAAAGAATGCGGAAAGAAAGACGGAAGAGAAAAGGGTAATAAAGAGGAAGGGAGGGAAAGAAAGAGGAAAGAAAGAAGGAAGGGGAAAGAAGGAGGAAGGGAAAGAAATAGGATAGAAAGAAGGATAAGAGAAAGGGAAAGAAAAAGGAAAGGAAAGTGAAAGAAAGAGGAAGGGAACGTGAAGGGGGCAGGAAGAGGAATGGAGAGGGAAAGAAAGAGGAAAAAAGAAGGAAGAAAAAAAAGGAAAGAGGGAGAGAAAGGGAAAAAAAGAGAAAAGGAAGAGGAAAGGGAAAGAAAGAGGAAGGGAAAGTGAAGGGGGGAGGAAGAGGAATGGAAAGGGAAAGAAAGAGGAAAAAAGAAGAAAAAAAAAGAGGAAGGGAAAGGGAATAAAAGAAAAAAGAAAGAAGGAAGAGGAAAGGGAAAGAAAGAGGAAGGGAAAGGAAGGGATTAAAAGAAGAAAGAAAAAAGTAAATGAAAAGACAGATAAAGAGAAACATACGTGAAAAGGGAAATGGAAAGAAAGAGAAAGGAAGAGGAAGGAAAAAGGTAGAGGAAAGGGAAAGGAAGGGAAAGGGAAATAAAGAGGAAGGGAAAGGGAGGGAAAGAAAGAAGAAGGGAAAGGAAGCGAAAGGAAAAGGAAAAAGGTAGAGGAAAGGGAAAGGAAGGGAAATAAAGAGGAAGGGAAAGGGAGAGAAAGAAAGAAGAAGGGAAAGGAAGAGGAAGGGTAAGAAAGAAAGAATTAGGAAAGAGGTAAAGAGGAAGAGGAAGGGAAAGAAATAAGAAAAGGAAAGAAAAAGGAAAGAAAGAAGTAAGGAAAAGGGGGAGAGAAAAAATGAATTAGGAAAGAAGGAAAGGGAAAGAGGAAGGGAAAGAAAGAGGAAGAAAAGATAAAAGAAAAGGCAGAGGAAGGAAAAGATAAAGGAAAAGAAAGGGAAAGAGAAAGGAAAAAGAAGGAAACGATAAAGGAAAGGAAAAGGAAGAGGAAAGGAAAATGAAGGGAAAGGAAGAATTCGAAAAGAAGGAAAGGGAACAGGGCAGGAAAGATGTAGGGAAATAGGAAGAGGAAGGGAAAGAAATAAGAAAGGGAAAGAAAGAAGTAAGAGGAAAGAAATAAGAAAGGGAAAGAAAGAAGCAAGAGGAAAGGGAAAGAAAGAGGAAGGGAAAGGGAAAGAAAAAGAGGAAGGGAAAGAAAAAGGAGCAAAAGATACAGGAAAAGGAAGGGAAAGGAAGAGGAAGGAAATGATAAATAAAAGGAAAGGGAAAGGAAGAGGAAAGGGAAATGAAGGGAAAGGAAAAAATTGTGAAAGAAGGAAATGGAAAAGGGCAAGAAAGATGTAGGGAAAAAGGAAGAGGAAGGAAAAAAGAAGTAAGAGGAAAGGGAAAGAAAGAAACAAAGAAGTAAGAGAAAACGGAAAGAAATAAGAAAGGGAAATAAAGAAGGAAGAGGAAAGGGAAAGAAATATTAAGGGAAAGGAGGGGAAGGAGAGAGGTGGAAGAGATAAAGGAAGAGAAAGGAAAGGGAATGGGAAAGAGAAAGGAAGAGGAAAGGGAAATGAAGGGAAAGGAAGAGGAAAGGGGAATGAAGATAAAGAAAGAAGAAAGGACAGGGAAAGAAAGAGGAAAGGAAGTGGAATGGGAAATGAAAAGGAAGTGGAAAAGGAAATGAAGAGAAAGTGGAAAGGAAAGGGAGTGTCATGGTTATGCAATAGAGTTTGTCTGTCAGCTTACCTGTCTCCATGTGTTCATCTCTAGAGACCAGCTGACCCTCACCTGACTGCTTTTGTAAACTCTCCTCTAGCATGGCTCCACCCCAGCTCCTATCAGAGAACCCTATATTAACCTGTGCACTGCAAGCCAGCAGTGCTGATCAACCATTGTGTGTTAGCTTTCGTGTATACTTGCTGTGTTTCCTACGTCTGATTCCAGTTACCGACTTTGGCCTGTTCTTAACTATTCCTGTCTGCTCGTGACCCTGACCTTTGGCGTGTCCCCGACCATCCCTGTTTGCCTGTGACCCTGAACCTTGGCGTGAACTCTGTTGTCCTTGTCTGCTTGTGGGCCCGACCTTGGCTTGTCCCTTACTTTCCTTGTTGTTCCAGCCTGCTGCCTCCTTCTTCTTCTCCTGTAGTCTACCGTGAGCGTGAGCTGTGAGACCCTGGGGGCCGCGACCTGCCTGGAGCCAGACTGCAGCGCAGTCCATCCTCACCACTAGAGGCTCTGGTGAACACCTGCTGGCTCTTAGACTCCACGCCCTGGGGAATCTATGCTCTAGCTCCCAGTGGGATCTGTGTCAGTGATCCAGTAGACCTGCTTCCTGAACCTCCCAGGGTTCAATCCGAAGCAGTCAGTCCTAGGGTCCACTACCTAGCGGTGCACTTCTGACTCCTACAGAGTGCATCTGTCACCTAGCCTCAAGGTGACCTGACAGGGAGAGAAAGAGGAAAGGAAGAGGAAGGGAAATAAAGAGTTAAGAAAGAAGAAAAAGAGAAAGGGAAAAAAAAAGATGTAGGGAAAGAGGAAGAGGAAGGGAAAGGGAAAGAAATAAGGAAAAGGAAAGAAAGAGGAAAGAAAGAAGGAAAGGGAAAGAAATGAGATAAGGACAGAGAGGAAAGAAGAAAGAGAAGTTACACATTTTCTAATCTGTTTTACAAATAAACATTTTATAGAAGGTGAACCCATCACACTGTTTATAAAGCTATGTGAGTTTTCTAAGGAGAGAGCACAGAAGTATCTTCTCCCTTTGAGACTGTCTTTATGTAACTGATATGCTACAAACCATACAAAGGAAGGTCAGAGGGGGAAGACTCACTTCTCCTGCTATTTCATCTTTGTGTAGTATTTGCAACTCTACCTATTATTTTCTTCAGACAGTTAAGGTTACATTGGTAAACTTGTGTAAATAAGCCATCTACTGGTTGGGAATATGAAAAATCCTTATACACATTTCATTTTCCCTGCTGGGGGGGTTGGAACTGCAGAGACTGCAAAGGGCTTTCTAACTCCGCACATGGGTAAGTGGATTGAATTGATTCACTTTTCTTCCTGGGGACACTATTGTTGTTCACTATTCATTCAACAAAGGGTCTCTGTTACCTTGTGTTTAATTACAGCTTGTTTCTTTCCTAATCTGTCATATTCATGCAATGTAATGAATCAATCTACATACACATACACATGGCTGACCATTATGAATATGTTGAAAGTTTAAATCAGAATGTATTTTCATTGATGAGGCATGCAGGACTCGCCGCTTGTTTCATTAGCTGTGCTAATTTTCCCAAGAACATCTACTTATTAGAGATAATAAGATCTGCCTATTAGCATTTATTCTGGCTAATATGTTGGGAAGAAAATGCAGAAATTAATGAGTCCTGGGCCAAAGTCAATTAAAAAAAAAATCTCACTTTTTCTGCCCGCAAAGTAAAGTATCTAAGGTTGTGATGACTTTGCTTAATTCAGCACACGATTAAACCGGCTAGCCAAATTACTGACGCTTCCCCGTGTAAATCACAGGCTAACTTTAATGACAATGTCAGATTTGAATTCCTGATTTTTACAGGACTGAATCATTAGTTACATAGTAGAGAATGAGAAATAATAAATGAAGACGAGAAGATTGGTAAACAACCAGTAGGCTATGTTTGATGTGCCAGTAGGTTAGGTTTGATGTGATAGTATCAGGTCTATTGTTGTTGGGTAGGTCCATTTTTGTTGGCTGGGGGGGTCAATTGTTGCTGGGAGGGATCTACTGTCTACTGTGGAGGGAGAGGGCTATTGTTGCTGGCTGCTGGAGGGTCTATTGATGCTGGCTGCTGGGAGATCTGTTGTTGCTGCTGAGGTTCTATTGTTGCTGGGGTGGTATTTTGTTGCTGGGGGTCCATTGTTGCTGAGTGGAGGTCTTTTGCCGTGTGGGGAATCTATAGTTGCTGTGGTGGGTCTGTTGCTGATAGGGGAGTCTATTATTGCTGGGGTGGGGTCTATCAAATGCCATATCTAGTTCTGTATTCTCTAAATGTGGTGGTACTGGGAGGTTGGTAGGGTTGGGCGTGCTCTGTTACCCCTGTGTCCTTCTGACACAGCTGATCACAGATCGGGGTAAAGGGACAATCACAGAGGCCCTTTACCATGTGATCAGCTGTGTTCATTTACAGCTGATCACATGTAAACAGACTTGCCGGTTATCTGCATTTTCTTTCCTCACACTCTGTGTGTCTGAGAAGAGAAGAGCAAATAACCGGCAAGGCTGCCAGCACATTGTTTACACTGACCATCAGTACCCTGATGATCAGTGCAGCCCCATCAGCGCCAATCAGTTCAGCTTATCAGTGTCCCTCAGTGCCGCCTATCAGTGCCGCCTCAGTAGTGCAGCCTCAGTAGTGCCTCCTCATTAGTGCCCATCAGTGCAGCCTCATCAGTGCACAGTGCAGCCTCATCAGCGCACATCAGTCCAGCCTTATCAGCGCCCATCAGTGCAGCCTCATCAGTGCACATTAGTGCAGCCTCATCCGTGCTCATCAGTGCACATCCGTGCAACCATCAGTGCCGCCTCAGTAGTGCAGCCTCAGTAGTGCCTCCTCATTAGTGCCCATCAGTGCAGCCTCATCAGTGTAGCCTCATCAGTGTAGCCTCATCAGTGCAGCCTCATCAGTGCAGCCTCATCAGTGCACAGTGCAGCCTCATCAGCGCACATCAGTGCAGCCTATCAGTGCCCATCAGTGTCGCCTCATCCTTGCCCATCAGTGCACATCCGTGCAGCCTATCAGTGCACATCAGTGCAGCCTCATCAGGAAACACATCACAATAAGAAAAATTATTTATTTGCAAAATTTTATAACAGAAACTAAGAAAAACTTTTTTTTTTCCAAATTTTTGGTCTTTTTTTAGTTTGTTTAGCAAAAAGTAAAAAAAACCAGTGGTGAATAAAGCGGTTGTAAACCGCTGGGTGCTTTTTTTTTTTTTCAGACCTGCAAGGTAAAGGCATAATGTGCTAGTATGCATCGCATACTAGCACATTATGTGAAACTTACCTGAAAATGAAGCATTCCAGCGATGCGATCTCATCGCTGGAGGCCGCTTCCATCTTCACCCGTCTTCCTTCCGGGGTCCGCGGACTCCGGCTGTGTGACTGGCTGAAGCCGTGATTACGTCTCTCCTGTGCATGTGCGGGGGGGGGGGAGCCAGCACAGAGTTCTGAAGGAACGACCCGGGTGGCCGTGCCTTCAGAGCGCATGCGCTGATGACGTCATCGGCTGCATATATAGTAAATATCTCCTAAACCATGCACGTTTAGGAGATATTTACAGTACCTATAGGTAAGAATTATTATAGGCTTACCTATAGGTACAAGTACAGGACTGACGCTTACTTCCACATTAAATACCATCAAAAGAAAGCTCTATTTGTGTGAAAAAAAATGATAAAAATTTCATATGGGTACAGTGTTGCAGTTATCATTGAAAGTGTGACAGCGCTGAAAACTGAAAGTTGGCCTGGGCAGGAAGGAAGGGGGTAAAGGTGCCCAGTACTGAAGTGGTTAATTGTATAAGGTACGGCTTTTCTGAAAAACGATAGTTGCTGTATATTGTGACAGGTCAGGGATTTTTTTTTTTTTTTTATACACGCGGACTTGCAAAGTTACTGCAAGCTCCACTTTAGAGATTTTTCAGGTCATCTCAGCTGCCTCTGGCCTTCCGTTCAGCCAACCAAATTAGAAATGACTGCCGTTCTTATTTTCGCTCTTACTGCTTGGCTCTGGTAGTGATCTGAATCCCGAGTCTGTACAGTGCGGAGTGATTTAAAATTACTGAAGTGATTCTGCTATTGAAGAGTGATGCATTCTTCCACATTCAAAGTCCAATTTGAGAGATTGAAAAGCAGCTACAAAGCAAAAACGAGGAAGCACTTGAGCAAATTCCAATCAGTATACACTAAGCTTCACAAAACAAGACCTTAAACAACTGCAGCGCTACGCCCGCAGACTCGCAAAGGATAAAGAAACTTTGCTCAATGCCTTTTCATCAACTGTCTTTCCAAAAAACAACCAGCTTCGCAAAAAAGGGCCATGTGCAGAACAAGTAGGCTTATTCTAACCACTTCATTACCGGGCACTTTTACCCCCTTTCTGTCCAGGCCCATTTTCAGCTTTCTGCGCTGTCACACTTTGAATGAGAATTGCGCGGTCATGCAGCGCTGTACCCATATGACATTTTTGTGATTTTTTCTTCACACAAAAGGAGCTTTCCTTTGGTGGTATTTAATCACCGCTGTTTTTTTTAAATTTTTGCTAAACAAACAAAAAAAGACCAAAAAAAAAGTATTTTAGTATTTTATAGTTTGTTATAACATTTTGCAAACAGGTAATTTTTTTTCCTTCATTGATGTTTGCTAAAAAAAAAACAAAACTGAAAGACTGAAAATTTTGAAAAAAAAAAAACGTTTTTCTTAGTTTTTATCAGAAAATTTTGTAAATAAGTAATTTTTTCTCCTTCACTGATGTGCGCTGATGAGGCGGCACTGATAGGCTGCACTGATGCGCATTGAAGAAGTGGCACTGATGAGGCGGCACTGATAGGCAGCACTGATGGGCATTGAAGAAGTGGCACTGATGAGGCGACACTGATAGGCTGCAGCGATAGGCCTTGAAGAAGTGGCACTGATAGGCTGCACCGATGGGCATTGAAGAAGTGGCACTGATGAGGTGGCACTGATAGGCTGCACCGATGGGCCTTGAAGAAGTGGCACTGATGAGGTGGCACTGATAGGCTGCACCGATGGGCCTTGAAGAAGTGGCACTGATGAGGTGGCACTGATAGGCTGCACCGATGGGCATTGAAGAAGTGGCACTGATGAGGTGGCACTGATAGGCTGCACCGATGGGCCTTGAAGAAGTGGCACTGATGAGGTGGCACTGATAGGCTGCACCGATGGGCCTTGAAGAAGTGGCACTGATGAGGTGGCACTGATAGGCTGCACCGATGGGCATTGAAGAAGTGGCACTGATGAGGTGGCACTGATAGGCTGCACCGATGGGCCTTGAAGAAGTGGCACTGATGAGGTGGCACTGATAGGCTGCACCGATGGGCATTGAAGAAGTGGCACTGATGAGGTGGCACTGATAGGCAGCACTGATGGGCATTGAAGAAGTGGCACTGATGAGGCGACACTGATAGGCTGCAGCGATAGGCCTTGAAGAAGTGGCACTGATAGGCTGCACCGATGGGCATTGAAGAAGTGGCACTGATGAGGTGGCACTGATAGGCTGCACCGATGGGCCTTGAAGAAGTGGCACTGATGAGGTGGCACTGATAGGCTGCACCGATGGGCCTTGAAGAAGTGGCACTGATGAGGTGGCACTGATAGGCTGCACCGATGGGCATTGAAGAAGTGGCACTGATGAGGTGGCACTGATAGGCTGCACCGATGGGCCTTGAAGAAGTGGCACTGATGAGGTGGCACTGATAGGCTGCACCGATGGGCCTTGAAGAAGTGGCACTGATGAGGTGGCACTGATAGGCTGCACCGATGGGCATTGAAGAAGTGGCACTGATGAGGTGGCACTGATAGGCTGCACCGATGGGCCTTGAAGAAGTGGCACTGATGAGGTGGCACTGATAGGCTGCACCGATGGGCATTGAAGAAGTGGCACTGATGAGGTGGCACTGATAGGCTGCACCGATGGGCCTTGAAGAAGTGGCACTGATGAGGTGGCACTGATAGGCTGCACTAATGGGCATTGAAGAAGTGGCACTGATGAGGTGGCACTGATAGGCTGCACTGATGGGCCTTGAAGAAGTGGTACTGATGAGGTGGCACTGATGAGGAGGCACTAATATGCCGCACTGATGGGCACTGATAGGTGGCACTGATATGTAGACATGTGCACTGCCGAAAAATTTGTTAATTTTATTAGTTTTTTTTTTTTGTTTTTTTCGTTTTTCGGGTAATTTGTTTTGATCACAAATCGTAAATTAGAAAATTCATAAATTTTGAAAATTAAAAAATGCGAAAGAAAATCAGAAAATTTGAAAGAATAACTAACTAACTAATAATAACTAACTATTAAATTATAGGCATTGGAATTTCCTTTCAAATTCGGCTGTTAGTGAACGTAATGAATACGAATTTATCCAAAGTTAAAAATTATCCGAAATAATGAATGCCGCATCTAAACGAATGGAATTGAATAAATAAATAATTAATAATAATAATAAAACATTTTTATTATTGTTAGTTATTATTATTAATTTGTTACGTTCCATTCAATAAGATGCGGCATTCGTTATTTCGGATAAATTCGTATTCATTACGTTCACTAACAGCCGAATTTGAAAGGAAATTCCAATAATTTATTCCAATATTCCAATAATTTAATAGTTAGTTATTATTAGTTAGTTTTTTTTTCAGATTTTCGAATTTGCGAATTTACGAATTTTCGAATTTTTAAATTTACGAATATTTAAATATTCATTGGTATCAGTGGGAGGAAAAGAGTCCCATCATTGGTGTCAGTGGGAGGAATAGTGACCCATCATTGGTATCAGTTGGAGAAATTGTGCCTCATCATTGATGTTAGTGGGAAGAATAGTGCCCCATTATTGACTTTGGGAAGAAGGTGGCCAAGTGAAGAATCTCAGGGGTCATCGTGGTCAGCTACCAGCCTATGTCGCTCCGTGCCTGAAGTTACTACGGCAGTGGTGATTGTCGGCTGAAGATCTCAGATCGGTTCTGAGGAAAGTCCTTATGAGTCGAGTCTTGAGCGAAGTCTTTCATGACCCACTGGCCTTAAGGGATTGCCCAGGCCCAGTTTTGAGGGCAGGGTTAAGACTTATTAATTTGGACAGAGTACCTCCTAAATTCAGGGATCTGGCCTGGATGTGCTTCCATGGGAGGCTCTATGTTAGGGGCAATTTGAAATTCCGCAGTGGGGTGGATCGTAGCTGTCCTCGGGAGGAATGTGCAGGTGAGGAGGAGACTATGGACCATTTTCTGCTTAATTGCCCTTTTAACATAGAGGTGTACAAACAGGTGGGGCGGGCCCTCGGTGTCCCTTTCCTCTCCAGGCTGGGTTATGCTGAGTGGGTGTATGGAGCATTCAATACTGGTGGGGTTTTTCGTTTGGATACATTTTTTTTAGTTAGCCTAGTAGTCCGTTATTTCACCTGGAACGCACGGTGTCAGGTCAGGTCAGCATTCGGCATAAAATCCTTCCTGTTCAGGTGGTGGTGTATGACATTCTGCATGAGGTGGAGAAGATTTGGGTGCTCGAGAGAGACAAGCGGAGTCAGGGGGCTTGGTTGAAGGCGTGGAGGGGTTTCAAGCCTCCCTGACTGCCAGGAGTCTCTTTCCCGGGTGTGGCTGTCTGTCTCTTATCACCCTAGATTATTTTATTTTTTTTGGATTAATTTTTGATAAATGGCGGCGTACATAGGTGATTGGTTGTGCCTCTTAGGCCCTCTCTGCTGCTTTATGTAAATAGTTTTGGTAGTGGATTATGTATATATTGTATATATTCTGAACATGGATGTGTATTCCTTGGATTTCTGTTGAAGTTTTGTACTATGGTTTTGTTTTTTACTTTTGTATAAAATTGGTTGCTTGATTCTTTTTAATAAAAGATCAATAGTCCCCATCTTTGGTGTCAGTGGGAGGAATAGTCCCCATCATTGGTGTCAGTGGGGGGAATAGTGTCCCATCATTGGTGTCAGTGGGAGGAATAGTGTTCCATCATTGGTGCCAGTGGGAGGAATAGTCCCCATCTTTGGTCTCAGTGGGAGGAATAGTGCCCCACCATTGGTGTCAGTGGAAGGAATAGTGCCCCACCATTGGTATCAGTGGGAGGAATAGTGCCCCACCCATCATTGGAGCACAGGTGTGTCAGGAGGTTGTCTCTCTGGAGCTGCTGCAGATCCGTGTGAGAGGGGACTGGTGAGGAAATCTATCCCAGCTCTCCTGGCTCCTTTCTGGGGAAGCCATGGAGGCCAGCAGGGCCTCTCCTGCTGGAAGCTCACAGCCATCTCCTGGGCCGTCGGGTGACATGCCTGCCCCTGTACAAGCTGATCTCTCTACCCCTGGTAGGGATGAAGGTTCCGAAGCCATTCGGGAGCGAGTGGTGGCCGGGATTAAGGTCCTAAATAGGGAGAGGGATAAGCTTTACAAGCTACGAGCGGAGCTGAAGCTTCTGCGAAGGCAGCGTGAGGGCTTACACAGCCAGAAGCGTGGATCCATGGATCCGGAGATCCAGTTGGCCAAAGTCCGTGTGGACCATCAGGAGACCATTGTGGCCATGATGGAAGGCAGAGATGGGCCATTTAAGGAGAAGTTTGGAAATGACAGGAGGTTTGGAAGAATGACAAAGATGGAGGTGGAGGAGGAGACCCCCAGTTCTGACCCCCTGCCCCCTCAGGGAGAGGTAAGCAGCCCCATGCCTTCCCAGGACTCAGGAGGCATGCTCAGGGCCATCCAGGTAATGGAGTCTCCTATGCGGAGGAATCAGTTAATGTTTAATGAAGAGGACATTACTGATGATGTACCTGATAAGGTAAAGACTGCCAAGTCCCATGTTGTGGATAAGACTGTTTTTGTGCCTTTCAACACTGACAATGTGCCTAATGACAATCAGGCTGCTGATCCTGTGTGCAGCAATGTTGTGTCTGCTGATGCTGCAATGCAGCAAGAGTTACTTTTAAAAAATGTCATTTCTGTAGAAGAACCACAGGTGTCAGCAGAGCCCATTAACCCTTCTTTAGGTGAGTCCAAAGCTGTTTGCCCCACTGCTGCTGAGGACTCTACAGCGCAGCATCAGGAGACAGCTGGTATTGCAGCAGAAACTGTGACCTTTCCTGATGGGAAATTGAATATTGCTGTGACTGATAACAATCACCCCAGTATCAGTGTGATGGACAATCGTCCTGCTATGGATTCTGCCAGTTCAGTTCAGACAGTTGATAATGATGTACAGACTAATGTGACTTCAGTGTGGGGCCTTGGCCCTGATAAACCTACCTTTGCTCAGGTGGTACGCTCTGCTCCTGGTAGCTCTGCTCCCAGGCGGGGTTTTCCCCTACAGGCTACCACTTTGAGCACCCCAGGATCTGGTCTTGGGTCTCTGGCTTCTGCTGGGGGTCCCAGACGTAATGTTGTTATTCTGAAATGGGAAGGTGGTGCGATCCCTCCAGCATGGCGTGCAGTGGTGGATTTGATTTTGGAGATGGGTTTTGGAGCAAATGATCTGTATGCCTTTATACATGTAGCTGGGACACGGGATTATACAGTTAGCTTCACCAGGCCAGAGGGTCTTGATCTGTTCTGGGAGAGATATGAGGCTCGGTGCAGGTCAAGACCTGAATGGGAAGGTCTGGCCCCAGTTGCAGTTTCTCAGAGGTCTACAGTAAAAAAAATCACAATTATCCTCACTAATGAGAGTGTCCCTGCCCGGGATCTAGAGGTTTGGTTAAGGAACTATGGGGAGGTTTTGACCAAGCCCAATAAAATCCTTGATGAGCGTAACATCTGGACTGGGGGTTGGTCAGTTACAGTCAGGTTGGCCAGGGATGGGAATGTTGTCCGTCACCTGCCCTCCTCAGCTTTTATAGGGAGGGATAGGATGACTGTTTTTTACCCTGGTCAGCCGAAGCTGTGTCACCGCTGTGGAGAAAAGGGGCATTTGAGTTCCTCCTGTTCAGCCTTGATATGTTCAGTGTGTCGGGGTCAGGGTCATATGGCTAAGGACTGCACCGAAATGATCAGGTGCAACCTGTGCCTGCGCCTTGGCCACCCCTACAGCAGATGTCCTGAAGCCTGGCACAATATGGAGAAGGAGGTAATTGATGACATGTCAAGGCTGGACAGGATGGAGGGTGAGGCCCCTGGTGTACCATCCTCCTCTGCGGTGACCGACTCCCCTGGTCCTGCTCAGGATCCCTCTCCAGTTCCTGTGGCCACCCCTCATGTGTCTGTAAGTATTCCTTCTGTATCTGTATCTGTCTCCCCCCAGCCTACTGTACCCTCTCCTCTTGTGTCAGAACCTTCCAAGTCTGTGCCCCCTGAGTCAGTTACCCCCCAGGAGTCTACCCCTCCTAAGTCTGATTCAAAGGGAGCACCCCCCCCACCAGCAGTGGTAGTGGGTACTAAAAAGGTTGCTTCTTCCTCTGTAAAGAAGTCTTCTGTAAAGACTTCACAGAAAAAAGTAAGAGATGAGGGCATCTCTGAAGCTGACCTCCAGTACCTGGAGGAGAGAAGGAAGGTTGGGAAGCGGAAGAAGCAGGTGGTGAGGACAGAACAGGCTCCAGTGCCTGTCTCCAACCGGTATAGGTCCTCTAATTGGGATATCTCTTCATCTGGAGCTTCTTCGGAGCGAAGTTCTGATTCCGAAATGGAGTTTGAGGCGGCCTCAAGAAAGAGAGAGGCTTCTGGTGATGAGCAGCAGAGGGGAGCTAAGAAGCAAACCACCCAATAACCCAATTGGCGGTTCCCCCTCCGTTAAAAGTGGTGACAATAAATGTCGCCAGCATTAAGTCAGTAAGAGCTCGTTCTATGGCCTTCTTTTTGTTCAGCCAATTAGATGCTGAAATTTTATTTTTGCAAGAGACTAGGCTCACCTCCTTGGCAGATATTCATATGGCCAAGAGAGAGTGGAGGTATGGTCCATCTTACTGGTCTCTTGCGGCCGAGCCTTACGGCGGTGTGGCGGTGTTGTTTAAAACCGGCATGGTAACTGTCCGGCGGGTTATTGAGGTGGAGATTGGGAGATGTATGGTCTTAGACGTCCTTGTGGGAGGGCAGGACCTGCGCCTAATTAATGTTTATGGACCGCACACAAAGTGGGTGGGAAATGCCTTTTTACAAGGATCAAGCCATTTCTTTTTACATCCCGGCAAGTGGTCTTTGGAGGTGACTTTAATACAGTAACTAGGCCCAAGGACAGGAAGGACTTCAAGGACAGGCTGGGATATGATAGCGTTTTTTTAAATAGTATGGTTAGGGATGCTGGTCTTGTGGATGTGCACATTAAGCACCTCCCGGATGACACCGGGTTCACCTTTCATCGAGGTAATAGTCAGAGTAGAATAGATAGGTTTTTTTTGAAGGAGACCTCTGCTTTCTCACCCCCAGTGGTGCAGGCAGTAGAGTTCTCTGATCACTGTATACTATCTGTGGTCCTGAATGCTTCAGACGCCCCTCAGAGGGGTAAGGGCATCTGGAGACTGAATTCGACTCTACTCAAGGAAGAACATGTTAGACAATCCTTTGAGGAATTCTTTCAGGCACAGGTGACCATCCTGGACTTTTGTAGCAGCAAGGCTGAGTGGTGGGAGCTGACCAAAAAGAGGATTGCTGGATTCTTCAGGGGCCTAGCCAATAGAAAGCAGTTTAATAAATACATTACCTACCAACGTTTACGGAGGAAGCTGGATATTCTTGTCTCGAGAGGAGGAGATCCTGGGGCAATCTCCGAAGTGAAACTCCTTCTCAGGAAGTGTCAATATGACCGGCATGCCTCTTTGGTTCTGGAGAGGGACTATGGGAAGTACCACTCGCCTGACCCTTACCAGAACTGCAAACAAGGTGTAGCTGTTAAAACGGTCGTTGGCCTTAAGGACAGTACAGGTTCCTTGACAAAGTCCAGGTCAGGGATTCTGGAGGTCGTGAGGTCCTTTTATGCTGACCTTCTTGGAAGGAAAGAGCTTGACCGTGACAAGATGGAAAGCTTTTTGGACTCTACTCCAGGTCTAAATGATGAAGATGTCCCATTGATGAATTTGACAGAGGAGATCACAGTTGAAGAGGTGATAAGGGCAATTGAACAGCTTGCCATCAAAAAGTCACCTGGACCGGATGGCTTGACGGCTGAGTTTTACAAAGCTTTTAAGTCTATTCTGGCCCCACATTTGGTAGAGGTTTTTAAAAGTTGCCTTGCTGAGGGGGTACTTCCCTCTTCCATGAGGCACTCAGCTGTGATTCTTCTTTCAAAGGGTAAAGATCCTTCGATGATTGAGAATTGGCGCCCCATCAGCCTTCTTAATGTCGATAGAAAGATACTGGCAAAGATATTTTTCTGGCGCCTATCGTCAGTAGCAGAGTCTTTGCTTTCTCGCCATCAGCACTGTTCGGTCCAGGGTAGGTGCACCTTCACAGCAGTTTTAGCTGTCCGGGAGGCCTTGGAGCGGTGCAGGGCTGCAGGCTGGGGAAAGTATTTGCTGACATTGGATCAGGCAAAGGCTTTTGATCGTGTTAACCATGAGTACCTGTGGTTGCTCCTTAGTAAGTACGGTCTGCCGGGTGGTTTTGTTGATTGGTTAAAAGTCTTGTATGAGGGGGCAGAGAGCTTTCCTCTTGTTAATGGTTGGGTTGGGCAGTCCTTTGGGGTTGGCTCCGGGGTGCGCCAGGGTTGTCCCCTGAGTCCCCTGCTCTATGTGTTTGCAATCGACCCCTTCATCAGGAGGCTAGAGAGCGGCATGTTGTGTGGGGTGCCAGTGGGGCTTCCGGGTGAGCCGCCTTTGAGGGTTGTTGCCTATGCGGACGATGTGTCGGTGATTGCCACTGGGGCGGATGAAGCAGAGGAGGTGGTCTCTCTGACATCACGGTATTCTGAAGCATCAGGCTCCAAGATCAATCAGGAAAAGAGTGAAGTTTTCTGGATGGGAAAGGAAGGTGAGGGGTTTGATCTCCCGGACACCTTTCCAGTGCCCCAGGAAAGAATTAAGATCTTAGGCATTGAATTTGGACCTGGCGATTATGGCCTCAAAAACTGGGAAGGCAGACTGGAAATTGCCAATACTAAGGTGGTCAGCTGGAAGAGATGGAAGTTATCTATGAGGGAAAGGGTTGATCTGATTAAGACTTACCTGATTCCGATCTTCTTGTATGTCAGCTTTTTCTGCATCTTGCCAGTGTCTCTCTATGCTAGGGTCAGTAGTGTGTTCTTCCAGATGTTGTGGGGGAACAGACTGAACCCCATCAAGAGGAATGTCACCTATCTATCCAGGAGGGAGGGTGGCTTAGGTATGGTCAACCCAGTTCTTTTCTTTTCACTGCTTTTTCTCAAGTTTAATATTGGTAATATGCTTGCAGTGGAACCTCCTGGATGGGCAGGCATATTTAGATCTTGGTTTAGGCCTTTTCTACGACTTTGGGAAGAAGGTGGCCAAGTGAAGTATCTCAGGGGTCATCGTGGTCAGCTACCAGCCTATGTCGCTCCGTGCCTGAAGTTACTACGGCAGTGGCGATTGTCGGCTGAAGATCTCAGATCGGTTCCGAGGAAAGTCCTTATGAGTCGAGTCTTGAGCGAAGTCTTTCATGACCCACTGGCCTTAAGGGATTGCCCAGGCCCAGTTTTGAGGGCAGGGTTAAGACTTATTAATTTGGACAGAGTACCCCCTAAATTCAGGGATCTGGCCTGGTTGTGCTTCCATGGGAGACTCTATGTTAGGGGCAATTTGAAATTCCGCAGTGGGGTGGATCGTAGCTGTCCTCGGGAGGAGTGTGCAGGTGAGGAGGAGACTATGGACCATTTTCTGCTTCATTGCCCTTTTAACATAGAGGTGTACAAACAGGTGGGACGGGCCCTCGGTGTCCCTTTCCTCTCCAGGCTGGGTTATGCTGAGTGGGTGTACGGAGCATTCAATACTGGTGGGGTTTTTTGTTTAGATACACTTTTTCTAGTTAGCCTAGTAGTCCATTATTTCACTTGGAACGCACGGTGTCAGGTCTGCATTCGGCGTAAAATCCTTCCTGTTCAGGTGGTGGTGTATGACATTTTGCATGAGGCGGAGAAGATTCGGGTGCTCGAGAGAGACAAGCGGAGTCAGGGGGCTTGGTTGAAGGCGTGGAGGGGTTTCAAGCCTCCCTGACTGCCAGGAGTCTCTTTCCCGGGTGTGGCTGTCTGTCTCTTATCACCCTAGATTATTTTTTGGATTAATTTTTGATAAATGGCTGCGTACATAGGTGATGGGTTGTGCCTCTTAGGCCCTCTCTGCTGCTTTATGTAAATAATTTTGGTAGTGGATTATGTATATATTGTATATATTCTGAACATGGATGTGTATTCCTTGGATTTCTGTTGAAGTTTTGTACTATGGTTTTGTTTTTTACTTTTGTATAAAATTGGTTGCTTGATTCTTTTAATAAAAGATCAATAGTGTCCCATCATTGGTGTCAGTGGGAGGAATAGTGTTCCATCATTGGTGCCAGTGGGAGGAATAGTCCCCATCTTTGGTCTCAGTGGGAGGAATAGTGCCCCACCATTGGTGTCAGTGGAAGGAATAGTGCCCCACCATTGGTGTCAGTGGAAGGAATAGTGCCCCACCCATCATTGGAGCACAGGTGTGTCAGGAGGAGGCTGTCTCTCTGGAGCTGCTGCAGATCCGTGTGAGAGGGGACTGGTGAGGAAATCTATCCCAGCTCTCCTGGCCCCTTTCTGGGGAAGCCATGGAGGCCAGCAGGGCCTCTCCTGCTGGAAGCTCCCAGCCATCTCCTGGGCCATCAGGTGACATGCCTTCCTCTGTACAAACCATGGCTTGTGATCTTTCTGCCCCTGGTAAGGATGAAGGCTCAGAGGCAATTCAGGAGCGAGTGGTGGCCGGGATTAAAGCCCTGAATAGAGAAAGAGACAAGCTCTATAAACTGAGAGCGGAGCTGAAGCGCCTGAGAAGGCAGCGTGAGGGCTTGCATAGCCAGAAACGAGGGTCCATGGATCCGGAGATCCAACTGGCCAAGGTCCGGGTTGAACATCAGGAGACCATTGTGTCCATCATGGAAGGAAGAGATGGGCCATTTAAGGAAAAGTTTTACAATGATAAAAGGTTTGCGAGGATGACAAAGATGGAGGTGGAGGAGGAGACCCCCAGTTCTGACCCCCTGCCCCCTCAGGTAGAGGTAAGCAGCCCCATGCCTTCCCAGGACTCAGGAGGCATGCTCAGGGCCATCCAGGTAATGGAGTCTCCTGTGCGGGGGGATCAGCTGGCGTTTGGTGATAAGGACATAACTGATAATGTGCCTGATAATGTCAAGCCCCAAGCAGGGGATGAATCTGTTTTTGTGTCATCTAACACCATGAGCAATGTTGAAAGTGTGCCCAGTGACAATCAAGTTTCTAATGCTATGTGTAGCGATGTTGTACCTTCTGATGCTGCAGCGCAGCAAGAGCTGCATTTAAAAAATGACATTTCTGAAAAGGAACTACCGGTGTCAGCAGAGCCTATTAACTCTCCTTTGGCTGAGTCTAAAGATGTTTGCCCCACAGCTGCTGGAGACTCTACAGTGCAGCATCAGGAGACAGCTGGTATTGCAGCAACTGTGACTATTCCTGATGGGAAATTGAACGTGTGTGTGACTGATAGCAATTGTACAAGTGTGATGGACAATCGTCCCAGCTCAGTCCAAGCAAATAATAATAATGAACAGACTACTGTGACTTCAGTGTGGGGCCTTGGCCCTGATAAACCCACGTTTGCTCAGGTGGTACGCTCTGCTCCTGGTGGCTCCGCCCCCAAGCGGGGTTTCCCCCTGCAGCCTACCACTTTGGGCACCCCGGGATCTGGTCTTGGGTCTCTGGCTTCTGCTGGGGGTCCGAGAAGAAATGTGGTAATTCTCAAATGGGAAGGTGGTGCAATCCCTCCAGCACGGCGTGCAGTGGTAGATTTGATTTTGGAGATGGGTTTTGGGGCAAATGACCTGTATGCTCTAATACATGTTGCTGGGACACGGGATTATACCATTAGTTTCACCAGGCCAGAGGGTCTTGACCTGTTCTGGGAGCGATATGAGGCTCGGTGCAGGTCAAGACCTGAATGGGAAGGTCTGGCCCCAGTTGCGGTTTCGCAAAGGTCAACGGTGAAAAAGATAACCATCATACTCACCAATGAGAGTGTTCCTGCTTGGGACCTAGAGGTCTGGTTAAGGAACTATGGTGAGGTTTTGACTAAGCCCAGCAAAATCCTTGATGAACGTAACATCTGGACTGGGGGTTGGTCGGTTACAGTCAGGTTGGCCAGGGATGGGAATGTTGTCCGTCACCTGCCCTCCTCAGCTTTTATAGGGAGGGATAGGATGACTATTTTCTACCCTGGTCAGCCGAAGCTGTGTCACCGCTGTGGAGAAAAGGGGCATTTGAGCTCTTCCTGTTCAGCCTTGATATGTTCAGTGTGTCGGGGTCAGGGTCATATGGCCAAGGACTGCACCGAGATGATCAGGTGCAACCTGTGCCTGCGCCTTGGCCACCCCTACAGCAGATGTCCTGAAGCCTGGCACAATATGGAGAAGGAGGTAATTGATGACATGTCAAGGCTGGACAGGATGGAGGGTGATGCCCCTGGTGTACCATCCTCCTCTGCGGTGACTGACTCCCCTGGTCCTGCTCAGGGTCCCTCCCCAGTTCCTGTGGCCACCCCTCCTGTGTCTGTAAGTATTCCTTCTGTATCTGTCTCTGTGTCCCCCCAGCCTACTGTACCCTCTCCTCATGTGTCAGAACCTTCCAAGTCTGTGCCCCCCGAGTCAGTTACCCCCCAGGAGTCTACCCCTCCTAAGTCTGATTCAAAGGGAGCAACCCCCCCACCAGGAGTGGTAGTGGGTATTAAAAAGGTCGCTTCTGCCTCTCTAAAGGAGTCTTCTGTAAAGACTTCAAAGAAAAAAACAGGAGATAAGGGCATCTCTGAAGCTGACCTGCAGTACCTGGAGGAGAGAAGGAAGGTTGGGAAGCGGAAGAAGCAGGTGGTGAGGACGGAACAGGCTCCAGTGCCTGTCTCCAACCGTTATAGGTCCTCTAAGTGGGAGATTTCCTCATCTGGAGCTTCTTCGGAGCGAAGTTCTGATTCTGAGATGGAGTTTGAGGCGGCCTCAAGAAAGAGAGAGGCTTCTGGTGATGAGCAGCAGAGGGGAGCTAAGAAGCAATCCACCCAATAACCCAAATGGCGGTTCCCCCTCCGTTAAAAGTGGTGACAATAAATGTCGCCAGCATTAAGTCAGTAAGAGCTCGTTCTATGGCCTTCTTTTTGTTCAGCCAATTAGATGCTGAAATTTTATTTTTGCAAGAGACTAGGCTCACCTCCTTGGCAGATATTCATATGGCCAAGAGAGAGTGGAGGTATGGTCCATCTTACTGGTCTCTTGCGGCCGAGCCTTACGGCGGTGTGGCGGTGTTGTTTAAAACCGGCATGGTAACTATCCGGCGGGTTATTGAGGTGGAGATTGGGAGATGTATGGTCTTAGACGTCCTTGTGGGAGGGCAGGACCTGCGCCTAATTAATGTCTATGGGCCGCACACAAAGTGGGACAGGAAATGCCTTTTTACAAGGATCAAGCCATTTCTTTTTACATCCCGGCAAGTGGTCTTTGGAGGTGACTTTAATACAGTAACTAGGCCCAAGGACAGGAAGGACTTCAAGGACAGGCTGGGATATGATAGCGTTTTTTTAAATAGTATGATTAGGGATGCTGGTCTTGTGGATGTGCACATTAAGCACCTCCCGGATGACACTGGGTTCACCTTTCATCGAGGTAATAGTCAGAGTAGAATAGATAGGTTTTTTTGAAGGAGACCTCTGCTTTCTCACCCCCAGTGGTGCAGGCAGTGGAGTTCTCTGATCACTGTATGCTATCTGTGGTCCTGAATGCTTCAGACGCCCCTCAGAGGGGTAAGGGCATCTGGAGATTGAATTCGACTCTACTCAAGGAAGAACATGTTAGACAATCCTTTGAGGAATTCTTTCAGGCACAGGTGACCATCCTGGACTTTTGTAGCAGCAAGGCTGAGTGGTGGGAGCTGACCAAAAAGAGGATCGCTGGATTCTTCAGGGGCCTAGCCAATAGAAAACAGTTTAATAAATACATGACCTACCAACGTTTACGGAGGAAGCTGGATATTCTTGTCTCGAGAGGTGGAGATCCTGGGGAAATCTCCGAAGTGAAACTCCTTCTCAGGAAGTGTCAATATGACCGGCATGCCTCTTTGGTTCTGGAGAGGGACTATGGGAAGTACCACTCGCCTGACCCTTACCAGAACTGCAAACAAGGTGTAGCTGTTAAAACGGTCGTTGGCCTTAAAGACAGTACAGGTTCCTTGACAAAGTCCAGGTCAGGGATTCTGGAGGTCGTGAGGTCCTTTTATGCTGACCTTCTTGGGAGGAAAGAGCTTGACCGTGACAAGATGGAAGGCTTTTTGGACTCTACTCCAGGTCTAAATGATGAAGATGTCCCATTGATGAATTTGACAGAGGAGATCACAGTTGAAGAGGTGATGAGGGCAATTGAACAACTTGCCATCAAAAAGTCACCTGGACCGGATGGCTTGACGGCTGAGTTTTACAAAGCCTTTAAGTCTATTCTGGCCCCACATTTGGTAGAGGTTTTTAACAGTTGCCTTGCTGAGGGGGTACTTCCCCCTTCCATGAGGCACTCGGCTGTGATTCTTCTTTCAAAGGGTAAAGATCCTTCGATGATTAAGAATTGGCGCCCCATCAGCCTTCTTAATGTCGATAGAAAGATACTGGCAAAGATATTTTTCTGGCGCCTATCGTCAGTAGCAGAGTCTTTGCTTTCTCGCCATCAGCACTGTTCGGTCCAGGGTAGGTGCACCTTCACAGCGGTTTTAGCTGTCCGGGAGGCCTTGGAGCGGTGCAGGGCTGCAGGCTGGGGAAAGTATTTGCTGACATTGGATCAGGCAAAGGCTTTTGATCGTGTCAACCATGAGTACCTGTGGTTGCTCCTTAGTAAGTACGGTCTGCCGGGTGGTTTTGTCGATTGGTTAAAAGTCTTGTATAAGGGGGCAGAAAGCTTTCCTCTTGTTAATGGTTGGGTTGGGCAGTCCTTTGAGGTTGGCTCCGGGGTGCGCCAGGGTTGTCCCCTGAGTCCCCTGCTCTATGTGTTTGCAATCGACCCTTTCATCAGGAGGCTAGAGAGCGGCATGTTGTGTGGGGTACCAGTGGGTCTCCCGGGTGAGCCGCCTTTGAGGGTTGTTGCCTATACGGACGATGTGTCGGTGATTGTCACCGGGGCGGATGAAGCAGAGGAGGTGGTCTCTCTGACATCACGGTATTCTGAAGCATCAGGCTCCAAGATCAATCAGGAAAAGAGTGAAGTCTTCTGGATGGGAAAGGAAGGTGAGGGTTTTGATCTCCCGGACACCTTTCCAGTGCCCCAGGAAAGAATTAAGATTCTAGGCATTGAATTCGGACCCGGCGATTATGGCCTCAAAAACTGGGAAGGCAGACTGGAAATTGCCAATACTAAGGTGGTCAGCTGGAAGAAATGGAAGTTATCTATGAGGGAAAGGGTTGATCTGATTAAGACTTACCTGATTCCGATCTTTTTGTATGTCAGCTTTGTCTGCATCTTGCCAGTGTCTCTTTATGCTAGGGTCAGTAGTGTGTTCTTCCAGATGTTGTGGGGGAACAGACTGAACCCCATCAAGAGGAATGTCACCTATCTATCCAGGAGGGAGGGTGGCTTAGGTATGGTCAACCCAGTTCTTTTCTTTTCACTGCTTTTTCTCAAGTTTAATATTGGTAATATGCTTGCAGTGGAACCTCCTGGATGGGCAGGCATTTTTAGATCTTGGTTTAGGCCTTTTCTGCGACTTTGGGAAGAAGGTGGCCAAGTGAAGAATCTCAGGGGTCATCGTGATCAGCTACCAGCCTATGTCGCTCCGTGCCTGAAGTTATTACAGCAGTGGCGATTGTCGGCTGAAGATCTCAGATCGGTTCCGAGGAAAGTCCTTATTAGTCGAGTCTTGAGCGAAGTCTTTCATGACCCACTGGCCTTAAGGGATTGCCCAGGCCCAGTTTTGAGGGCAGGGTTAAGACTTATTAATTTGGACAGAGTACCTCCTAAATTCAGGGATCTGGCCTGGATGTGCTTCCATGGGAGGCTCTATGTTAGGGGCAATTTGAAATTCCGCAGTGGGGTGGATCGTAGCTGTCCTCGGGAGGAGTGTGCAGGTGAGGAGGAGACTATGGACCATTTTCTGCTTCATTGCGCTTTTAACATAGAGGTGTACAAACAGGTGGGGCGGGCCCTCGGTGTCCCTTTCCTCTCCAGGCTGGGTTATGCTGAGTGGGTGTATGGAGCATTCAATACTGGTGGGGTTTTTTGTTTAGATACACTTTTTCTAGTTAGCCTAGTAGTCCGTTATTTCACTTGGAACGCACGGTGTCAGGTCAGCATTCGGCGTAAAATCCTTCCTGTTCAGGTGGTGGTGTATGACATTCTGCATGAGGTGGAGAAGATTCGGGTGCTTGAGAGAGACAAGCGGAGTCAGGGGGCTTGGTTGAAGGCGTGGAGGGGTTTCAGGCCTCCCTGACTGCCAGGAGTCTCTTTCCCGGGTGTGGCTGTCTGTCTCTTATCACCCTAGATTATTTTTTGGATTAATTTTTGATAAATGGCTGCGTACATAGGTGATGGGTTGTGCCTCTTAGGCCCTCTCTGCTGCTTTATGTAAATAGTTTTGGTAACGGATTATGTATATATTGTATATATTCTGAACATGGATGCGTATTCCTTGGATTTCTGTTGAAGTTTTGTACTATGGTTTTGTTTTTTTACTTTTGTATAAAATTGGTTGCTTGATTCTTTTAATAAAAGATCAATAGTGTCCCATCATTGGTGTCAGTGGGGGGTATAGTGTCCCATCATTGGTGTCAGTCGGAGGAATAGTGTTCCATCATTGGTGTCAGTGGGAGGAATAGTCCCCATCTTTGGTGTCAGTGGGAGGAATAGTCCCCATCTTTGGTCTCAGTGGGAGGAATAGTCCCCATCATTGGTGTCAGTGGGAGGAATAGTCCCCATCATTGGTGTCAGTGGGAGGAATAGTCCCCATCATTGGTGTCAGTGGGAGGAATAGTCCCCTTCATTTGTGTCAGAGGGAGGAATAGTCCCCATCATTGGTGTCAGTGGGAGGAATAGTCCCCTTCATTTGTGTCAGTGGGAGGAATAGTCCACATCTTTGGTGCTCATTGTTGGTTGAGGTCATTTGTGAGGTCAGGTACTGATGTTAGAGGGAACAGCCTGGCTCACAATCAGTATTCCAATTCTCCCCAAAAGTGTTCCATAGAGTGGAGGTGATTTGTGGGGCCGCGTACTGATGTTGAAGGAAAAGACCTGGCTCACAATTGGTGTTCCAATTCATCCCAAAAATATCCGGTGGGGTTGAGGTCAGGGCTTTGTGCCGACCACTTGAGTTCCTCCACACCAAACTCATCAAGTCGGGCCTTGATGGAGCTGGCTTGGTCCAAAGTGACAATGACCACCAGGTCACCGCCGATGCTGCTTCGTAGTGTGGCAGGGGTGCCTGAATCACAGGACTGGCTTAAAAGAGCTGAGAATCTTTTAGCAGATGGAACGGATCACATGTTTGTATTCCCACTACCTCATTGGTGGTTTGGCTGCTGTAAGCCGTAATTTACAAACCTGCAGACCACTCTAGCAGACGAGCAATGCAGATCCAACAAATAGAATGTATAAATATATTCCCGGCTAAAAATAGCGGACCATTGATTTATATCCTAAGTTACAGTTCAATGGCAGATCTCATGCGGCTCCCAGGCTACTGCGCAGAGGGCAGCGGTTTGCGGCACTTCATCATGTTCCTGGCTATAGATTTTAACATTATTGTATTTGCCTCGTGTTACAGTAAGCTAAAATTGTATTTTTGATTTATAGCGGCAGATGGACAATTTATTGGCTGTTTTTATTTTACGGCTGTTTGTGTGGGAGTAGGAAGAAAATTCTGGGAGAGATACAGTCAGGGATGAGTAATAGCTAAACGGTTCGATCAAGAGTTGCATTTGTTTGTTTGATATTATTTTATATATTCATAACGTAACGCCAGCCAAGGTGCTGCTGGAAAAGAAAATGAGAGCAGTGGTGCCCAGCTTGTGGATTGGTGCCTTAAAGGAGAGCTCCTTTAACCACTTCAATTCCGGGCACTTAGACACTTTTCTTGCCCAGACCATCTTTCAGCTTATAGTGCTCTCACATTTTAAATGACAATTGCGCGATCGTGCGACGCTGTGCCCAAATGACATTTTTATGATTTTTGTTCCCACAAATAGAGCTTTCTTTTGGTGGTATTTGATCACCTCTGGGGTTTTTATTTTTTGTGCTACAAATAAAAAAAAAAAAAAAGTTTTGATTTGTTTCTGTTGTAAACTTTGTAAATACCGTATTTATCGGCGTATAACACGCGCCGGCCTATAACACGCACCCCAAGTTTAGGAGAGAATTTTAAGGAAAAAAACTTTTAGGAGGGAAGTTTAAGGAAAATAAACTTACATTAAAATGCCCATCAATGCAGCCTCATCAGTGTTCATCTGCAGCCTTGTTAGTGTCATTGCAGCCTTTTCAGTGTCAGTGCAGCCTTGTCTGTGCAGCTTTGCCCCAGTGCAGCCTTGTCAGTGCAGCCTTGTCAATGCAGCCTTGTCCCCAGTGCAGCCTTGTCAATGCAGCCTTGTCCCCAGTGCAGCCTTCTCAATGCAGCCTTGTCCCCAGTGCAGCCTTCTCAATGCAGCCTTGTCCCCAGTGCAGCCTTCTCAATGCAGCCTTGTCCCCAGTGCAGCCTTATCAATGCAGCCTTGTCCCCAGTGCAGCCTTCTCAATGCAGCCTTGTCCCCAGTGCAGCCTTATCAATGCAGCCTTGTCCCCAGTGCAGCCTTCTCAATGCAGCCTTGTCCCCAGTGCAGCCTTATCAATGCAGCCTTGTCCCCAGTGCAGCCTTATCAATGCAGCCTTGTCCCCAGTGCAGCCTTGTCCCCAGTGTTCATGCCTCCTGCCTCATGCCTCCTGCCGCCGCCGCCGCCATACACATGGTAGTAGTTTTAAATATGGCGCCGCGGAGTTCGGAGAGACTCGGCGCCGGCGGAAGTGAACGAACGCCGCCGAGATACACATAGCCGAGGGTTCTCGGCTCTTTCCGGCGCCGCTCACAGTCCCGCCCAGTCCCGCCCTATGATGGACATAACACAGGTCCAATGGCGGGACTGGGCGTGACAGTGAGCGGCGCCGGAAAGAGCCGAATATACCCGACTATGTGTATCTCGGCTCTGTGATTTCGGCGGCGCTCGTTCAGCACCGCCAAGTCCCTCCGAAGTCCGCGGCGCCATATTTGAAACTACTCGCTATGTAAATGTCGGCGGCGATCGCCGACATTCACATAGCGATAGCGGGGATCGGCGTATAACACGCACCCACGACTTTCCCCTGATTTTAAGGGGAAAAAAGTGCGTGTTATACGCCGATAAATACGGTAAGTAAGTTTTCTCCTTCACTGACGGGCACTGATGAGGCAGTACTGATTGGCACTGATGAGGTGGCACTTATATGCTGAACCATAGCTCCCAACTGTCCCTGATTTCGAGGGACTGTCCCTGATTTGGAGCAATGTCCCTCTGTTCCTCTTTCCTCCTCATTTGTCCCTCATTTTGGTCTGATCTATATAGATGTATATAAAATGCACTTTTTATCTTTCAAAAAGTGTTTCCCAGTGCTAAACCTTTCATTCAAATTCTAAATTGCTGCATTTGTACATATTAAAAGCCAATATAAAGGAATATTAGTGGTAAAAAAAAAAACTTGAAGATTTTATTAACCTTTTCTATGGTTAATTCTCCTTTTAACGGGGTGTGGCAGGGGGCGTGTCCTATGCCTACATAAGTTTTCTAATAGGTGTCCCTCATTCCCATCTAAAAATGTTGGGAGGTATGCAGCACTGATAGGCACTGATGTACAGCACTGATGGGTACCGATAGATGCCACTGATGGGCACTCATACGCAGCACTGATGGGCACTCATAGGTGGCACTGATAGGTGGCACTGGAGGACACGTATAGGCTGCACTGATAATCAATCAGTGCAGGACCCCCCCCCTTGTCAGGAGAGCAGCCGATCGGAAGTAGAGGAAAAGCTGATACACGCCTTTTCCTGTTTATACTGTGATCTTTATACTGTGATCAATTGTGATTGGACACAGCTGTTTACGTGGTAAAGAGCCTCCGTCAGAGGCTCTTTACCTAAATCAGAGATGCGGTGTGTCAGACTGAGACGCCACTGATCGCCGCTCTGCGCGCCCCCGGGGGCGTGCGCTGGCTTGTTATCCTGCTGGACATCATATGACGCCCAGTCAGGATAACTGAACCACCGCCCGGCTGTCTTTCTGCTATAGGCCGGGTGGGAAGTGGTTAGGTTCCTACTTTATTTATTCATTTATAACGGCTACCCAGCCTGTGCAAAAAAGAAAAATATAAACATCTCAGGCTCCAATACTCACCTTTAACCCCTTCAATACTGGGCACTTTCACCCCCTTCCTGCCCAGGCTGATTTCCAGCTTCCATCGCTGTCACACTTTGAATGACAATTGCGCGGTCATGCAACACTGTACCCAAACTACATTTTTCACACAACTAGAGCTTTCTTTTGGTGGTATTTAATCACCACCACTGGGGTTTTTTACTTTTTGCTAAATAAACGAAAATTTGGAACAAAAATATGCATTTTTCTTTTTTTCTGTGATAAAATTTTGCAAATAAATAATTGTTCTTAATAAATTTAGGTCAAAATGTATTCTGCTACATTTCCTTGGTGAAAATAACTCAAATCAGTGTATATTATTTAGTCTGTGTGAAAGTTATAGAGTCCACAAACTATGAGATATATCTGCAAATCGATCAGTCCTGATGTACTGATCTCATTTCTTGAGGCTCGAAAATGTTAGGACAGTACAAATACCCCCCCAAATGACACCTTTTTGGAAAGTAGTCAGTCCAAGGTATTTATTAAGGGGCATGGTGAGTTTTTTTAAAGTTGTAATTTTTTTGTCAAAACTTTTAAATTAAGAAATGTAAAAAAATGTATTTCTTTTTCTTCTTTTTTTTTTTACATAGTGTGTGTGATCAGGGACACTGCCTGGTGACAGTACAAAAAAAAATGTATCATTTGTTTTAATTTTTTATTACATTACTTTTCTTTTTTTTTTTTTTTTTCTTTTTTGTGACCAGAGCAATATAACGTTGCCATAGTAACATTGTACTACTCTGGGGAAGTGATCAGGAATCAGGAAACTGATTCCTTACCCTATCCAAAATGAAAAAAACAAAAAACAAAAACAAAGAAACTACTCTGGGGAAGTGATCAGGAATCAGGAAACTGATTCCTTACCCTATCCAAAATGAAAAAAACAAAAAACAAAAACAAAGAAACGTTTGCCTTTAGTGCCACTTTAACCAAAATCTGTTCCCCGCAGTACCTCTTTTCTGCCACAAGATGCTATGATGATAATAATGAGGGCCAATGAGCCCCGAATTGGACTGGGATATCCTACAAAAAAAATGTGTAAGTCTATGATTAAACTATCCCATTTTAATTTTGCATCCTAGAGTGAGAGATGACTAATTCCATATAAAGTCCCCACACTAGAATAATGAGCTCATAGCATATCAAGTTGAATAAACAAGACTTATGGGGTCTGTAATCCTCAAACGACTTCTAGGCCCGCTCATAAAATTGCCGTCTCAGGAGGCCTTTAGTAGACACTGCCAAAAAATTGGTTAGTTTTCGTTTCATTCGTTTTTGTTTTTTTTTCTAGTTTTTCAGGTCATTCATTATGATCGCTATTCAAAAATTCGTAAATTCAAAAATTCGTAAATTCAAAAATCCGAAAATAAGAAAGCAAATCTGAAAATTCTAAAGAATAACTAACTAACTAATAATAACTAACTATTAAATTATATACTTACCGTATTTATCGGCGTATAACACGCGCCGGCGTATAACACGCACCCCAAGTTTAGGAGAGAATTTTAAGGAAAAAAACTTACATTAAAATGCCCATCAATGCAGCCTTATCGTGTCCATCTGCAGCCTTGTTAGTGTCATTGCAGCCTTTTCAGTGTTAGTGCAGCCTTGCCCCAGTGTTCATTGCAGTCTTGTCAGTGCAGCTTTGCCCCAGTGCAGCCTTGTCAGTGCAGCTTTGCCCCAGTGCAGCCTTGTCAGTGCAGCCTTGTCCAAGTGGTCAGTGCAGCCTTGCCCCCAGTGTCCATGCTTGGACAGATCGCCGCCGACATACACATAGCATGTACGGCAGTTTTAAATATGGCGCCGCGGAGTTCGGAGGGACTCGGCGGAGCTGAACGAACGCCGCCGAGATACACATAGTCGAGTGCACTCGGCTCTTTCCGGCGCCGCTCACAGTCCCCCCCAGTCCCGCCCTATGATGGACATAACACAGGTCCAATGGCGGGACTGGGCGTGACTGTGAGCGGCGCCGGAAAGAGCCGAGAACACTCGACTATGTGTATCTCGGCTCCGCCCAGTCACTGTGATTTCGGCGGCGCTCATTCAGCTCCGCCGAGTCCCTCCGAACTCCACGGCGCCATATTTAAAACTACACACTATGTGAAAGTCGGCGGCGTTTGCCGCCAATAGATCACAATTAGTGGGGATCGCCGTATAACACGCACCCAAGATTTTCCCCTGATTTTAAGGGGAAAAAAGTGTGTGTTATACGCCGATAAATATGGTATATAATTATAACTAATAATAACTAACTATTAAATTATAGATATTGGAGTTTCCTTTCAAATTTGGCTGTTAGTGAACGTAACAAATATGAATTTATCTGAAGTTACGAATTATCCGAAACAACGAATGCCGCATGTAAACATATGGAACGTAACAAATTAATAATAAATAATAATAATACGTTTTTATTATTATTATTGTTATTTATTATTATTAATTTAAATAATCACAAAAAGGGAAATGATGCTGCTAAACAAAAACTGTGAAAAACTGCATAAGTGTCACCTAATCACAACAATTTGTAAAATGATATGGGACAGTATGAGATCTATATGGGACAGTGAAAAATATGTGAAAGTAAGTCCCTATGTAATGTGATAAATCATATGCAAAAGCCAATAAAATCAAAAAGGAAATAAAAAAAAACCTTATTCACACCGGTGAAGTTTAAGTATACCACATAAGATTGATGGCTAATACCCTGTTTCCCCGAAAATAAGACCTAGCGTGATTGTCGGTGATAGCTGCAATATAAGCCCTATCTCCCAAATAAGCCCTAGTTAAAGTCCTTGTAGGTCTTCTTTTCAGGGTAGGGCTTATTTTCGGGGAAACAGGGTAGGGCTTATTTGGGGGTTAGGGCTTATATTGCAGCCATCATCGACAATCACGCTAGGTCTTATTTTCGGGGAAACAGGGTAGCATGTTCTAATTGCTATAAAGAAATATGTATATACATAGCAGAGTGACTCACTAATACCAAATGAATCAAAAGCAAGAATGTATATGGAACAAATAAATAATGAGAGTGAAAATGCAATTGATGAATCAAAAAACCGTGTGACAAAAAACGTATATGCAAGCACAGCAAGTAAAAAACACAAATATGTGTGTAAAAAAAAAAAAAAATCAAAAAAAGTGTTGAATACTGAGTCCATAAGTGAAATAATATATATAATAGAAAGAAAGAATGTCTCTTAATATTAGATATCCCCAATAAAGTGACTTGTGCTGGTTTTCAAGTGATGCCACTTTATCTCGACTTCTGTGCAACAAACAAGGGTTTTCGTCATAGGACGTCGTCTGAGGCATGTTTAATATTATTATTAATTTCCATTTCCTACGGCTGGCGATAACGCTGCTCAGATGTCATGTGATTCCTGCAGAACTGGCCAAAATTTAAGGCGGCCCTAGCAGCACCCTCCAGCTTGGCAAAAAGTTTAAGTTACCATATTTATTTAATCTCTGTCTTATCCCTGTCTGATGTGGCAGCGTGTATTACAGACATTTGTTAAAAGTCAGAATAGCTACAGCTGATACTTTGAATGGTGACACATAGGGGGTTGATTTACTAAAGACAAATAGGCTGTGCACTTTGCAAAGAGCAGTTGCTTGCACATGATTGGATGATGGAAGTCAGCAGAACTTCTGCTCATTTACTAAGCTCTGGAGCAACTGCTCTTGCAGTGTGCACAGTTTATTTGCCTTCAGTAAATCAACCCCATAGTATCAGCTCCAGAAGATTTACTTCTGCGCTACTTTAACTGACAATTGCGCAGTCATGCGACGCTGTACCCAAATACAATTTCTGCCTTTTTTCCCACAAACAGAGCTTTCTTTTGGTGGTATTTGATCACCTCTGCCGTTTTTATTTCTTGCGCTATAAACAAAAAAAGAGCGACAATTTTGAAAGAAAAACAATATAAACAATATAAAAAGTCAAATTTCTTCATCATTTTAGGTCAATATGTATTCTTCTACATATTTTTGGTAAACAAAAATCCCAATAAGCGTATATTGATTGGTTTGAGCAAAAATTATATTGTCTACAAACTATGCAATATTTTTATTTATTTTTTTTACTAGTAATGGTGGTGATCAGCGACTTATAGCGGGACTGCAATATTGTGGCAGACAGTCGGGACACTAACTGACACTTTTGACACTTTTTGGGGGACCAGTGACACTAATACAGTGATCAATGCTAAAAATATGCACTGTCACTGTACTAATGACACTGGCTGGGAAGGGGTTAACATCAGGGGAAATCAAAGGGTTAAATGTGTGCCTAGCCAGTGTTTGTGCACTGTGTGGGAGGTGCTTTTACTAGTAGATGACATTAGGGTTCAATTATTAATATTATTGCTACAGCACCTTCCTCCGCAAAAATATATCCCTCACCAGCAACGATAGATCCACCCAACAAAAATAGATCCCTTCCAGCAACAATAGATTCCCCAGCAGCCAGCAACAAAGACCCCCTCCCTGAACAGTAGATCCCTCCCAGCAACGCGTGACCCCTCAGCAACATTAGACCCACACCCAGCCACAATAAATCCCCCACGAGCAACAGAAGACCTCCCCAGCAATAAAAGACCCCCTTCCTCTGCAAAAATAGATCCCCTCCAGTAACAATAGATTCCCCAGCAGCCAGCAACAAAGACCCCTCCCTGAACAGTAGATCCCTCCCAGCAACGCTTGACTCCTCAGTAACTTTAGACCCACCCCCAGCAACAATAGATCCCCCCACGAGCAACAGAAGACCTCCCCAGCAACAAAAGACCCCCTTCCTCTGCAAAAATAGATCCCCTCCAGCAACAATAGATTCCCCAGCAGCCAGCACCCCTTGCTTTTGCGTGAATTCAGTTTTGGAGGTGCCAGAACTGTGTTCCCCCAGTGTTCCTGCTGAAAAGAAGCCCTGGGAATAATGATCCAACAATTCATAAGTATAAATGATCTAAAATGACACCTTCCAAGGGTGAGGAAAATAAAATATTCACATTAATTACTAAAAATCTCAATGTAGAAAAATTTTATCTCGGCTAGACCTAACAAGGTCCCCTATATTAAATTCTTTAATAGAAAGAAATACATAATATATATAAATATATATAGAAAATGTTATTAATCAATGAGTTATTAAAAAATATCCAATATAATCCTACAAAGATCCTATGAAAAACTGTGGTTCATGAAATGGTTGCATGGGTCAACTAACGACAGTAATGCCACCAGTATGCTACTAAGAGCCTACTCAGATAAGGTTGTGTACATCCAATCCCTCATGGAGACCCATTGGAGATAGCGTTCCCAACCAATAGATCCAGAAAGTCTCTCTCTCTGGCATAGTTTCTGATACCTCCCACCCTCATCACAATCTCCCAGAATGTCCTCTACTCCAAACACTTTGAGGCCTGTGGGATTCTTGTCATGTACATCCCTAAAGTGACAAGAGACCAAATGTTTGTCAAATCCATGGAGAATATTCCTTTTGTGTTCACCAAAACTTAATCCCAAGGTTCGTGATGGGCGGCGGCCCACATAAAGCATGTCACAGCGGCAGACCATACAATAAACCACATACTGGGTTCCACAGTTGATGAACTGCCTGATGGGATAAGTCCTAGCATCAACCCCCATCTTACAGAATACAACTGGCCCCTTGAGGGCTACCATAATGCTGATGTGGTCTTTGATGCAATTGAGTTTGACACCCCTTGCTCTACATTGAGGACTACCCAACCCAAAGAAGAGCCAAAGAAAAAAAAGGACCCACCCTGTGACATCATTTGACCTCCATAAAGGCTTCACAACAAAGATGAGTATATAAAAAAAAACATCTTCAGGAGAGAGAGGGGAGTGTAGTTAGAAGCCCAGAGTTGGGCTTGAAGGTGATAATACCCTGTTTCCCCGAAAATAAGACCTAGCGTGATTGTCAGTGATGGCTGCAATATAAGCCCTACCCCCCAAATAAGCCCCACCCTGTTTTCCCGAAAATAAGCCCTACCCTGAAAATAAGACCTACAAAGACTTTAACTAGGGCTTATTTGGGGGGTAGGGCTTATATTGCAGCCATCACCGACAATCACGCTAGGTCTTATTTTGGGGGAAACAGGGTAGGTAGCAGTCAGATTGTGCCTACTAAGCAGTCCAGTGTCCCACCAATAGTTTACATTTAAATGAAAACCTAAAATGGTTTGGGGTCATTTTATTTCTTTAAACTGTACATTGTAGCAAGTCGGTTAGAGACTGCTGATCTATACGAATGCAGTTGCTCTAAAGCAGTGGTCTCCAAACTGTGGCCAGGGGGCCCTTTTCTTGCTTTTATCTGGCCCTTGGGGCACTTTTTCATCCACTGATACCAACAATGGCACATAATTCCCCTGATTGACACGAATGAAGGGGGCACATTTCCTTCCAATGACACCAACGATGGGGCACAATTCCTCCCACTGACACCAACAATGGGGCCCAACGATATCAATGATGGGGCACAATTCCCCTCAATGACGCAAACGACGGGGCCCAATGACACCAATGATGGGGCACAATTTCTCTCAACGACACAAACGATGGGGCCCAACGACACCAACGATGGGGCACAATTTCTCTCAATGACACAAACGATGGGCCCAATGACATCCATGATAGGGCACAATTGCTCCCACCTACACCAATAATTTGGCACAGTTATTCTCACTAAAACAAACAATGGGGCAATATTTTTTTTTCCCCACCTTTTGCTGGGACCTTTTCTACTGCCACTGGCCACAGTCTGGCCCTCCTAAAGTCTGAAGGACAGTAAACCTGCCCTTTGTTTAGAAAGAGACCCCTGTTTCCCAGAGTGGAAAAATCTGGTGCACCTGTGCATGGTAGCCAATCAGCTGCTAACTTCAACTTGTTCAAATAAGCTTTGACAAAAAAAAAAAAAAACCTGGAAGCTGATTGGTTTCTATGCAGAACTGCACCAGATTTTGCACCCTCCAGTTTTAGTAAATCAGCCCCACTGTCAGGTGGAGTACCATGATCTCTGGAAGCATTACTGAGCATGAATGAACCTTAGGTGAACATTTTTGCTAGGTCCACCACGGGGAACTCTTTGATGTCACCATACCATATATAAAGCTTACCAAGCAATTTCCCAGAAGTCGATGGGCAATTTAACTTAGCACTACCAACCCACAACTGGAATATAAAATATATAATTTGTATTCCATGGGTGCCAGAGTTTATATATACAGTGGAACTTTGCATTATGAGCATAATCCGTTCCAGGAGAATGCTTGTAATCCAAAGCACTCTCTTATCAAAGCGAGTTTCCCCATAGAAGTCAATGGAAACTAAGATAATTAATTCCGCATTGACTTCTATTGCATGCAATACCGCATGTGGCCAGAGGTGGGGTGGGGGTGCCGGAGAGCCTTGGAAATACTCGGGGACAGCTCGGCTGAACTCGTAAACCCTCGGAAAGGCTCGGAAACACTCGGGAGCTGAGTATTTTCAAAGTGATTCTGAGTATTTCCGAACAGATCCGAACAGTTCCGAGTCTCACCGGCGCCCCCTCACCTCTGGCCAAATGCGGTTCTGCACACCCCATTGGTTTGAATCCTGCTCGTGTTGCGAGACAACACTCGCAAACTGAGTTAGGATTTAAAAAAAAAAAGTTGCTCGTCTTTCATAACGCTCGTTAACCAGTTCCACTGTATATGTTTGATTCCTTACACTTCATGGGGTTGTCAGTGTCCCCACTGCATTGCTTCTTATACAATGTGAAGAGTAATAAGCTGGATTTAGGATGCGGAGGAGAAGCTGTGATTGACCTCTCTCTGCGGAAGGTGAGAGTTTGATGTCTGATGGAGCATGTGGGGTCACCCGGAGAACCTCCATTAGGTGTACACTTAATCTCAGCTACAGAACCTGGCAGAGACTCATCTAATGGATGACATGAAGTGATAACACCGCGCAGGACATTCATTATCTCTTCTCCTGGGAAGTAGATGGCTTATCATGTAATGAAGAATTTCAGAGATATCGATCTTAATATACAGGTAGTCGGAGTCTAATCAGTTGCATATGAGAGATTTGGGTTTTGTTACCTATTTACATGTCTTGATGCAAGATAAGGAGCTATCAGCTAATACACGGGGTCTTCGAAAGAAAGCAACTGCAGGCAGCAAGTACTGTGGAAATTAGTTGCCGGCTTTTGCTAGCCAGCGAACATTGCAACTGTGCCAAAGTAGGGGAGCCCATCCAATTCACCTTTAACCCCTTCATGGTGAAGGTAAAAGAAAATGTAACACCTGAACCCAGTTTTGCAACTTTGGGATGTGTTAGTACAACTGTACATATCATTGAGACTACTTTGTGTATCCAGAAAATTATACTGTTTTTTTTCTCAGGACAAATTGGACCTTCATTTGGTGGTAAATGATTATGGATATATCCTGATTTTTTTTTTTATTACCAAAGAAAAATTGGCCCCCCCCAAAAATTTTTTTTTTTAATTTTTTAATCTTAGCTGTATGTTTCTTGCCATTACCTTGACCCACCACCAGAAAATCCCCCCACTTCTGATGTTCATGGTGATACTACATACAGTATGTGTAAATTATTTGTTGAAATGATAGGGAGTATTTTTTTTTTTTTTTTTTTATTATTATTATTATTTACATCTTTTATTTTATTTAGGAAACAACATTCCATAATATCACAGTCGACAAAAAAGGAATTAATCACTAAACAATAATTTACTGACCAGGGGAGTTATTATCAAACTATTTACTACCTATTCTATTCTTAGTCATCTTGACTCTTTCCCTCTGGTCTTATATTTCCTGTACTCTGAACCCCTATTTGGTCTCCCTCATACAGACTGTATTGGAAACCCTCCACATAAATGTTCTTTACCAACACCCCCCTCCCCCCAAAGAAAGAAAAAAAAAATTATACATATATCTCTCCTTCCCCTCTTCCCTGCTTTTTTCTTTTTTAATCTTACCCAAACACATTGACGCTAACATTGACGCTAAATTAAAAAAAAAAAAAAAAGGTAATAATTATAATATCTCTCCTCCCCCTCTTCCCTTCTTCTTTTTTTTTTAATCTTACCTAAACACATTAACAATAACATTGACGCTAAATAAAGAAAAAAAAAAGGTAATAATTATATGACGTAACGCGTAGGGAGTGGCCGGAGGTTGAAGTGCACCGGAAGTGACGTGAGAGTGGCCTTCAGACGCCTTGTTTGCTGATACATGCTTATTTTTAACATTGCAGTGTAAGAGTCCAGCTTTAGTATTAAAATAAACCTTATATGCTTTAACTTACTACACTATTGGAGCTCTCTTTTTCTCCCACCTGTTGCCTTTCACCCTCATCTCCCCCCCCCCCCCCTCGAGTGGAGGTGATGAGGTCGGATGAGGACTCTGATGGGAAGTCTAGCTTAGGTGAAACGGAGGACCCCCTGGTGGTCAAGGTTGGAACAACGGAACTGATCCCCTTTATTACATGCTGATTTATCACGTTGTGAAGGTGGTCGTACTTAGAGTGGAACGGAGGACCCCCTGGTGGTCAAGGTTGGAACAACGGAACTGATTCCCTCTATTACATGCTGATTTATCACGTTGTGAAGGTGAGGGCTCTGTGAGCTCACTCTTTGGATATATACCTCTCCCTGCCCACTGTTTTTTACTGGAACTATTTATACATGATTCCTTCTTTTAGACATTTTTTTGAAGAATGCATATGATTTTTTGAAGATCTTATTAAGAGACTACTATTACTCTCTTTATCATGCCCTGGGATTGATTTATTTATGTTTCACATTTGCATGGTTTTCTATTATGAAATAAGAAACATTTTAGGTTTACTCATTTATTATTCTTATAGACACTGTAGGTTCACTTATTATATTTAGTGGATATTTATATAATTTTTATTATATATTTTTAATTTTTTTTGCTGTAGCGCGGGATCACTTTATGGTTGTTAATAATTATAATATCTCTCCTCCCCCTCTTCCCTTCTTTTGTTTTTTTTTATATCTTACCCGACCACATTGACACTAACACTGACACTAAATTTAAAAAAAAAGAAAAAAAAAAGGTATTAATTATAATATCTCTCCTCCCCCTCTTCTCTGCTTTTTTCTTTTTTAATTTTACCTAAACACATTGTCACTAACATTGATGCTAAATTAAAAAAAAAAAAAAAAAGGTAATAATTATAATATCTCTCCTCCCCCTCTCCCCTGCTTTTTTTTAATCGTACCTAAACACATTGACACTAACATTGACGCTAAATAAATAAAAAAAAAAAAAATAAATAAAAAATTTTCAGTGGTGATCAACTTAAAAAATAAATAAAAATGGGGGCCTCAAGTGTGGCTCTTGACACTTCCCGAGGGCCGCACAATAGCAGTGCAGTAAGGTACCTTGTGTGAGTTAGGCAGCACATTCAAAATAAATGGGCTGTACCACCTACAAAAATCAGTTCTACTCCCCCATTAGTGGTTAGTGGCAGCGTTTTCCACCCCGAGCCCCTCACTCCCAGCATTGGTGTCTAGTGCCCTGTTTTTTAACCCCCGAGCACCCCACTTCCCAATATTGATGCTCAATGCAGTGTTTTTTAACTCCGAGCTCCCATCCTTCAGCTTTGGTGGTTGGTGTCGTTATTTCTAACCTCAAGCCTCCCCACCCTCCGGCATTGGTGGCCGATGCAGATTTTTTTAACCTCAGCCCCACCCCACCCCCCTTTTTATTTGGTTAATGCCCTGTACACACGATCGCACATTCCGACAACAAAATCCATCGGATATTTTCCGACGGATGTTGGTTCAAACTTGTCTTGCATACACACGGTTAGAAAAAAGTTGGTTGGAAATTCCGAACGTCAAGAACGCGGTGACGTACAACACGTACAACGAGCCGAGAAAAATTAAGTTCAATCGCCAGTGCGGCTCTTCTGCTTGGTTCCGAGCGTGCGTGGAACTTTGTGCGTCAGAATTGTCTACACACGATCGGAATTTCCGACAACGGATTTTGTTGTTGGAAAATTTTAGAGCCGGCTCTCAAACTTTGTGTGTCGGAAATTCAGATGGAAAAAGTCCGATGGAGCCTACACACGGTCGCAAGCTCCGATCGCACATTTTCCGTCGGAAAGTCCGACTGTGTGTACGGGGCAACTGTATTTCGCATGTGAATGTTTATAAACAGATGTTTTAGAACATATTTTTATATATAACCATTTAGTAAGGTACATCCATGAAACTTTAAAAAGCACAAGTAAAACCTGCAGTAAAAGCTGCTTTTTGACAGCTTAGCTGACTATGCCAGAGGAGGCTGACTCCGCTATGAAGACAGGAAGGGGCGGGTCCTACTGTAAATCGTTCTATATAATCTGATCTCTCTTGTTTTTTATTTATTTAATTTTTTTTGGTCTTCTGCCTGGAAGTGTTTCTTGATTATCTGCTTTAATATATATATACCGTATATACTCGAGTATAAGTCGAATTTTTCAGAACATTTTTTTGTGCTGAAAGTGCCCCCCTCGACTTATACTCGAGTCAAGCACTTTTCTGCAGCAAAAAATTTCATTTTCCGAACCGACTTTGGGGCCCCGTATCTCAGGGCCACTTGGTGCTAGGAACACCAGATTTGGTGTGCAAACCCAGTGGACCTGGTACCACAACATATCCAAAGCTGAAGTTTCTAGCACTAAGTGGCCCCGAGATACGGGGCCCCAAAATCGGTTCGGAAAATGTCATTCTCTGCTGCAGAAAAGTGCTTGACATTTTCTGAACCGATTTTGGGGCCCCATATCTCAGGGCCACTTGGTGCTAGGAACACCAAATTTGGTGGCCCTGAGATACGGGGCCCCAAAACCGGTTCGGAAAATGTCATTCTCTGCTGCAGAAAAGTGCATGACATTTTCTGAACTGATTTTTGGGGCCCTGTATCTCAGGGCCACTTGGTGCTAAAAACTCCAGCTTTGGCAATTTTATGGTGCTAGTTCCACTGAGTTTGCACACCAAATTTGGTGTTCTTAGCACTAAGTGGCCCCGAGATACGGGGCCCCAAATTCGGTCAACTGTGTCCATCTGCAGCAATGTCATTTCGGGACCCTTTGGGTTCAGAGACCCCAAATTTTGGCTGCAGCTAGGGGGCATTTAGGAACCCTTAACTACCAAGTTTGAAGTTCAGGGGACCTATGGCTGCAAATGGGCACAGTGAGGCTGCAAATGGGCACAGTGATGCTGCAAATGGGCATTGTTGACCCTCTTTTCCACTTACAGTAGCTGTGCATTTCTCACCCTCGTCTTATACTCGGGTCAATAAGTTTTTCCCATTTTTTTGTGGTAAATTAGGGCCTCGACTTATACTCGGAACGACTTATACTCGAGTATATACGGTATACACACACTATATTACCAAAAGTAATTGGGCGCCTTTACACGCACATTAACTTTAATGGCTGTAACATGACAAAATGTGAAAAATTTCAAGGGGTATGAATACTTTTTCAAGGCACTGTATACACTATATTACCAAAAGTATATATATACATAAATAAATATATATATATATATATATATATATATATATATATATGTATATATATATATATATATATATATGTATATATATATATATATATATATATATATATATATATATGAACATATATAAGAACTAAATATAATAATGTAAAAATTAAAAAATATGCTACAGATTCTCATAAACAGCTAAGAGAGGAAGAAGGTGGGTCCTAATGTGTTTTTTTGGGGCTTCTGTCTGCAGGTGTTTCTTAATTACCTGGTTTAACAAAAAAAAAAAAAAAAAAAATAGACATATACAGTATATATATATTAGAGAGGAAGATGGTGGGTCCTACTGTGAGTCATTCTGTGTAATCTGATCTCTCCTGTTTTTTTAGGAACTGTAATGCCGTGTACACACGAGCGGACTTTCGACGGACTGAACTCCGAAGGTCTTTTTGATGGACTTTCGATGGAGTTCCGACGGAGTTCCAACGCAATGGACTTGCCTGCACATGATCACACCAAAGTCCGATCGTTTCGAACGTGATGAGGTACGACCGGACTTGAATAAGGAAGTTCATAGCCAGTAGCCAATAGCTGCCCTTGCATCCTCTTTTGTCTGTCGGACTAGCATACAGACGAATGGATTTTTCGACCGGAGTCCGTCGGAAAGATTTAAAATATGTTCTATTTCTAAAGTCCGTCTGATTTTTCAACAGCAAAGGTCCGATGAAGCCCAACAGATTCGTTCCATCGGACCTTTGCAGTCGAAAAGTCCGCTCGTGTGTACACGGCATTAGTGTTTTTTGATGACCTGCTTTAAAAAAATAAAAATATATATACACTATATACTGTATATCAGCACTGAACATAATAATGTGAGAGTATATATAAAAACACTCCATACATTCTCTTTAAAAAGGTTGTGAATCCTAAACAGCTGATGATTTGCTATTCCCACAACACACAACCTCCTACGGTCATTCTCAATCCAGCCTTTAATGATAGAAATATTCAAGCCAAATCACCACTCTCAACATCACGCAATAATAATACGGCTCTTATGATGTCAATAATTCACAGATTTACGGTACAACGGAGTTTCTCTTTGTCAGCAGAGCTCTGCCCAGAGGACATTCCGCTGACAATTCCATTTCTGAGATCGTCTAAAGGACGCCGTGGAATGATAGGAACGCGGGTTAACACGGCGTATTGTGTAAACTTGCTTGGATAAAAAAAAAAAAAAAACATGGCTTTTTTTTTTTTGCATATGTGATAATTAACTTTCCATTCTGTTCCCTGAACCTTTCCCCACCTTCATTAAAGAGAAATGCCCCAAGACTCAAACCGATAATTGCATCCACTAGCAGATGTCAAATTGTTGCCATTTTGAAAATGAAGATTTTTAGAAGTGATTTACTACTGTCCTCTTCTTGAGTTTTATTACGATTTAAGCATCGGAGGGCATTAATGAGTTGTGCAAGTGCTGGATCCGGTGTCTTCCTTATGTGTTGATGTAGCAGAACGGTTTTTGATCTTTTTTTTTTTTCAACTAAAGGACATCAGTCCGTGTTCTTGCTAGACCATTTATTCAGCCAAGGAAATTACAAGCTGCAATATAACACTGTAATGCCCTGTACACACGAGCGGACTTTTCGACCGGACTGGTCCGACAGACCGAGTCCGGCGGACAATTCGACCGTGCGTGGGCTTCATCAGACCTGCAGCGGACTTTTTCGGTCGAAAATCTGACGGACTTTAGATTTGGAACATGTTTCAAATCTTTCCGACGGACTCGAGTCCGGTCAAAAAGTCCGCTCGTGTGTATGCTAGTCCGACGGACGAAAACCCACGCAAGGGCAGCTATTGGCTACTGGCTATCAACTTCCTTATTTTAGTCCGGTGTACGTCATCACGTACGAATCCGTCGGACTTTGGTGTGATCGTGTGTAGGCAAGTCCGTTTGTTCGTAAAGTCTGTCGAAAGTCCGCCGAAAGTCCATCGGATAGACCGTCGGACCAATCCGGTCGAAGAGTCCGCTCGTGTGTACGCGGCATTACAAAGTGAAAAGGTTTTCTATGCTAGATCCAAGAAGGTATTTCACTAGCTGTGACGGCCCCTGTGTGATTGACCAAGGAAGGCCCATAGGGAGGAAATTGCAGAGAAAATATGGAAATTTTGGTAAAATTTCACAAATACAGAGAATTTATTGTGGTCAGTGAATAAGTAAAACATAAGCCATTTTTTAGGGATGCAATGGACTATGAATGGCTTCTGTAGGCTACAGGAGCTCCTTTCAACGATCTAGGACTTGTTCTTGTGTCAAAAAAAATCCAATCATTAACCTCGATAATTTATTTTTATTTTTTCCACAGAAGTGAAAAATAAGTAAAATAAAAACTGTAAAAGGCAATAAAATTACAAATGGAAACAAATGGGAAAAGGGCACATATGCAAAGAATACTAAATGAAATAAATGAACCACCGTACATACATTAAAGAAAGAAAAAGTTTAGGTGTTATGCCGTGTACACACGGGCGGACTTTTCGGCATCAAAGGTCCAACGGTCTTTCCGACGGACTTTCGATGGACTTTTGATGGACTTCCGACGGACTTTCGAATGAACGGACTTGCCTACACACGATCACACCAAAGTCCGACGGATTCGTACGTGATGACGTACGACCGGACTGAAATAAGGAAGTTGATAGCCAGTAGCCAATAGCTGCCCTAGCGTTGGTTTTTGTCCGTCAGACTAGCATACAGATGAGCGGATTTTTCGACCAGACTCGAGTCCATCGGACAAATTTGAAACATGTTCCAAACCTAAAGTCCGTCAGATTTGCGACCGAAAAAGTCCGCTGCAGGTCCGATGGAGCCCACACACGGTCGGATTGTCCGCCGGATTCGGTCCGTCGGACCAGTCCGGTCGAAAAGTCCGCCCGTGTGTACGCGGCATAACAAAGAGAAAAGGTTTTCTTTGCTAGATCCAAGAAGGTATTCCACTAGATGTGACAGCCCCTGTGTGATTGACCAAGGAAGGCCCATAGGGAGGAGTAGGGAAAAGCAAGTTTTCATTTCCATGAACTTTTAGAGAAAAAATGGAAATTTTGGTAAAATTTCACAAATACAGAGAATTTATTGCAGTCAGTGAATAAGTAAAACATAAGCCATTTTTTAGGGATGCAATGGACTATGAATGGCTTCTGTAGGCTACAGGTGCTCCTTTCAACGATCTAGGACCTGTTCTTGTGTCAAAAAATATCCACTCATTAACCTCGATAATTTATTTTTTTCCACAGAAGTGAAAAATAAGTAAAATAAAAACTGTAATACCGCGTACGCACGGTCGGACTTTCTAGAAAGCTAGGTCCGACGTACTTGCCGCCAGACTTCCGGCGGACTACCGCCGGACTTTCTGAACGGCCGGACTTGCCTACACACGGCCGGACTTTCCGGAATCCGGTCTTCCCGACGGACTTCCGCCGGACTTTCAGAACGAACGGACTTTCCCACACACGGACAAGTCCGTTCATTTTGAACGTGACTTTGGTACGACGGGACTAGAAAAGGAATTCAATCTCGCCGCTTTTTTTGGCGAGATTGAAACCTTGCGAGCCCCGTCGCAGGCCCTTAGGTCTGGTATGGATTATAAAGGGGAACCCCTACGCCGAAAAACGGCGTGGGGTCCCCCGAAAATCCATACCAGACCCCGATCCGAGCACGCAGCCTGGCCGGTCAGGAAGGGGGGTGGGGACGAGCGAGCGCCCCCCCCCCTCCTGAACTGTACCAGGCCGCATGCCCTCAACATGGGGGGTGGGTGCTTTGGGGGAGGGGGGCGCCCTGCGCCCCCCCCCCCCCAAAGCACCTTGTCCCCATGTTGATGAGGACAAGGGCCTCTTCCCGACAACCCTGGCCGTTGGTTGTCGGGGTCTGCGGGCGGGGGCTTATCGGAATCTGGGAGCCCCCTTTAATAAGGGGGCCCCCAGATCCCGGCCCCCCACCCTATGTAAATGAGTATGGGGTACATGGTACCCCTACCCATTTACCTAGGTAAAAAGTGTCAGTAATAAAACACAACACAGGTTTTTAAAATAATTTATTAAACAGCTCCGGGGGGGGGGGTCTTCTTCCGTCTTCGGGGGTCCCTCCGGTTCATCTTCTCCCGGCGTCCGGTTGGTTCTTCTCCGCTCTCCGGCCTCTTCTCCCGGTGTCCCAGGTCTTCGGCCGACCCCTCCGCTTTCTTCAGGTAGCTCTATTGCCAGCGGAGGTCCGGACTTCTGGGCTTCTTGTGTTCTCTTCTCTTCTCTTCTCTTCCCCCAGATGTTGACACGACGCTCTCTCCGGCTGGACTGGTCTCTGAGGGCTGCGTTGTGACTTATATAGGCGGAGACCCCGCCCCCATATGATGTCACAGTCCCTGGGCATGCTGGGACTGTGACGTTTTAGGGGGCGTGGTCGACCACGCCCCCTAAACGTCACAGTCCCAGCATGCCCAGGGACTGTGACATCATATGGGGGCGGGGTCTCCGCCTATATAAGTCACAACGCAGCCCTCAGAGACCAGTCCAGCCGGAGAGAGCGTCGTGTCAACATCTGGGGGAAGAGAAGAGAAGAGAACACAAGAAGCCAAGAAGCCCAGAAGCCCAGAAGTCCGGACCTCCGCTGGCAATAGAGCTACCTGAAGAAAGCGGAGGGGCCGGCCGAAGACCTGGGACACCGGGAGAAGAGGCCGGAGAGCGGAGAAGAACCAACCGGACGCCGGGAGAAGATGAACCGGAGGGACCCCCGAAGACGGAAGAAGACCCCCCCCCCCGGAGCTGTTTAATAAATTATTTTAAAAACCTGTGTTGTGTTTTATTACTGACACTTTTTACCTAGGTAAATGGGTAGGGGTACCATGTACCCCATACTCATTTACATAGGGTGGGGGGCCGGGATCTGGGGGCCCCCTTATTAAAGGGGGCTCCCAGATTCCGATAAGCCCCCGCCCGCAGACCCCGACAACCAACGGCCAGGGTTGTCGGGAAGAGGCCCTTGTCCTCATCAACATGGGGACAAGGTGCTTTGGGGGGGGGGCGCAGGGCGCCACCCTCCCCCAAAGCACCCACCCCCCCATGTTGAGGGCATGCGGCCTGGTACGGTTCAGGAGGGGAGGGGGCGCTCGCTCGTCCCCACCCCCCTTCCTGACCGGCCAGGCTGCGTGCTCGGATCGGGGTCTGGTATGGATTTTAGGGGGACCCCACGCCGTTTTTTCGGCGTAGGGGTTCCCCTTTATAATCCATACCAGACCTAAGGGCCTGGTATGCCCCGCGCTCGCCGCAATAGGAAGATTTGTTTTTCCTATTGCAGCGAGCGCGAGATGCAGTAACCTGCTCCTCCGTCGTATCTGGTCCTTCGGACTAGCATACAGACGAACGGGCTTTCCGTCAGGAACTGAGTCCGGCGGAGGTACGACGTAAAGATTTGAAGCAGGCTTCAAATCTAAAGTACGTCGGATTTCCGCAAAAATCCGACCGAAACGGTCCGTCGGAAGTCCGATGGAGACCACACACGGTCGGACTTTCCGCCGGACTTTGTCCGGCGGCGTCCGTCGGACTTTTGCAGGTGAAAAGTCCGACCGTGTGTACGCGGCATAAAAGGCAATAAAATTACAAATAGAAACAAATGGGAAAATGGCACATATGCAAAGAACAATAAATGAAATAAATTAACCACCATACATACATTAAAAAATGAAAAAGCTTAGGTGTTAGATTTTTTTTTTTTCTTTCTTTTTTTTTTTCAAGCAAATTTCAACTTAACAGCTCAGTGAGGGAAATTGAGGTTTTTTTCCACTTTGACAGAATTTCACCAACAGCAGAATTGTACAACACCCTTTCATTCCTAGGGAGAAGCTGTATTCTGGCATCAGGGAAGAAGAATAATGAGCTAAAAATGAGGGTTAGTCTGTCTCTTGAAGTTACATTCATTGTGTCAACTTTCAGAAAGTATGACATGGTGAAGACAACTTGCTGAAGTTCAAACTGAGCATTAAAATGGGGAAGAAAGGGGATTTAAGTGAGTTTGAACGTGGCATGGTTGTTGGTGTCAGACGGGCTGGTCTGAGTATTTCAAAAACCGCTGATCTACTGGGATTTTCACACACAACCATCTCTCGGGTGTACAGTGAATGGTCCGAATAAGAGAAAATATCCAGTGAGTGGCAGTTGCGTGGAAGAAAATGCCTTGTTGATGTCAGAGGAGAATGGGCAGACTGATTGGAGATGATAGAAAGGCAACAGTAACTCCAATAACCACTCGTTACATCCAAGGTATGCAGAATACCATCTCTGAATGCACAACACATTGAACCATGGAGCAGATGGGCTAGAGAAGCAGATGACCACACCGGGTGCCACTCCTGTGAGCTAAGAACAGGAAATTGAGGCTACAATTTCGCACAGGATCACCAAAATTGGACAATAGAGGATTGGAAAAACTTTGCCTGGTCTGATGAGTCTCAATTTCAGCTGCGACAATCAGATGGTAGGGTCACATTTTGGCGTAAACAACATGAAAGCATGGATCCATCCTGCCTTGTATCACCGGTTCAGGCTGGTGGTGGTGATGTAATGGTGTGGGGGGGATATTTTCTTGACACACTTTGAGCCCCTTCGTACCAATTGAGCATTTTTTAAATGCCACGACCTACCTGAGTATTGTTGCTGACCATGTCCATCCCTTTATGACTACAGTGTCCCCATCTTCTGATGGCTCCTTCCAGCAGGATAATGCACCATGTCACAAAGCTCCAATCATCTCACCACTGGACAATGAGGTCACTGTACTCCAATGGCCTCCACACTCACCAGATCTTAATCAAATAGAGCACTTTTGGGATGTGGTGGAAGGGGAGATTCACATCATGGATGTGCAGCTGACAAATCTGCAGCAACTGCGTGTTGCTATCATGTCACTATGGACCAAAATCTCTGAGGAATTTTTCCAACACCTTGTTGAATCTATGCCACAAAGAATGAAGGCAGTTCTGAAGGCAAAAGGGGGTCCAACCCGGTACTAGCAAGGTTGACCTAATAAAGTGGCCGGTGTGTGTATATTGAATAGTTATGTGCCCCAAAGAGAAATTTATGCCGGGTCTTCAGAAAAAGTTGTAAGGTAATGATCGGTCCTTCAGTTGACCTTCTCCAGTTGCGTGCCATCATCTAAATTACCGATTTACAATGGTTTCCCCCCTTAATTTCAATACACAATACAAAATTATAATTATTTTGGATTCCCAAAATTACAGTTAGCAAGAGTGATAAAAAAAGGGTATAGAGCTTTCCTCTCCACTGTTCACACTCTTTTCTTTATTTGTTATGTTGGGGATATTTGTGCCATCACACAATGTGGGGAGCTTATCCTCCCGATCTTTCCTACTCTTCATGATGTACCGTCATCAATCGGTTTTTATATACCATTGCATTCAACACACTGCTCTGTCATCTTTACCATTAATATCTACGGAGAAACATTCTGTTTGTATTATTTTACCATTGTGATTCTTGTGTAATGTTTGCTATTACTTACTTTCAATAAAAGATATTGAACAAGAAAAAGGTATACAGCTGCCCAGGTCAAAATGTACCAAATAAATCAACAGAACGTGGTAATGGAAATTTTGAAGTGTGTGAAATTCTATTTTTTTTTTTTCTTCTATTTTTTTTTCGTTTCTGTAGTCAACACAAATAAAATCACTCACTGTGCATTAGGTCCATCAAGTCGCCTCTCTCAACTATGAGCCTCTTTCTTCTTAGGCTTTTAAGGCTGCCAAGAGCTGGACCATTGTTACCATGTCTACGAAACATCCAAACATCATGTCAGAGAAGGAGCTTTAATAAACCCATTTGATGTTCAGCCCAAGTGGGAAGACGGTATAATCCAGCATTCCATTATTGTATTTTTTTATATATATATATATATATATATATAGTATTTTCTTATATCAAAGCAGCATTGTTATCTTTTTGTGCTCTCATCAGCCTCATCATGCTTGACAGCTCTCTTAGCCTAGGACTAAGCCTTTCTGAGAAATTCTAATATTAATAGCACATCTATGGAAGGGAGATAGCCACTTACTTCACCTTCAGACATTCTCCTGGAGGTCAGTTCTTATGGTCTGGACGCAGGGATCTCCAAACTATGGCCCTCCGGCTGTTGCAGAACTTCACGTCCCATGAGGCATTGTAAACCTCTGACATTAACAGACATGACTAGGCATGATGGGAATTGTAGTTCCTGAACAACTGGAGGGCCGTAATTAGGAGATCCCTTGGTCTGGAGGATCAGATGTACCATTCACAAATGGACTTCTAAACTTATGTTGTTCATGGATGGAGATGTGCAGTGGAAGATCCCACAAAAAAAAATCTGTAGCACCCTCCTAGGTACAGTGCCTTGAAAAAGTATTCATACCTCTTGAAATTTTTCACATTTTGTCATGAAACAACCAAAACATAAATGTATTTTATTGGGATTTTATGTGATAGACCAACACAAAGTGGCACATAATTGTGAAGTGGAAGGAAAATGATAAATGGTTTTCAACATTTTTTACAAATAAATATGTGAAAAGTGTGGTGTGCATTTGTATTCAGCCCCCCCCCCCCCCCCGAGTCAATACTTTGTAGAACCCCCTTTCGCTGCAATTACAGCTGCAAGTCTTTTTGGGGATGTCTCTACCAGCTTTGCACATCTAAAGACTAATGCCGCGTACACACGAGCGGACTTTACGGGAGACTTTGCCCGGCGGACTTTTCGACTGACTTTACGACGGACTTTCTGAATGAACGGACTTGCCTACACACAATCCACCAAAGTCCGTCGAATTCGTGCGTGATGACGTACGACCGGACTAAAACAAGGAAGTTCATAGCCAGTAGCCAATAGCTGCCCTAGCGTGGCTTTTTGTCCGTCGAACTAGCATACAGACGAGCGGACTTTTCGACCGGACTCGAGTCCGTCGGATAGATTTGAAACATGTTTCAAATCTAAGTCCGTCCAACTTTTGAGAAAACAAAGTCCGCTGGAGCCCACACACGATCGAATTGTCCGACGAAATCCCGTCCGCCGGGCAAAGTCTGCCGTAAAGTCCGCTCGTGTGTACGCGGCATGAGAGTTACATTTTCACCCATTCTTCTTTGCAAAATATCTCAAGCTCTGTCAGATTGGATGGAGAGCGTCTGTGAACAGCAATTTTCAAGCCTTGCCACAGATTCTCAATTGGATTTAGGTCTGGACTTTGACTGGGCTATTCTAACACATCAATATGCTTTGATTTAAACCATTCCATTGTAGCTCTGGCTGTATGTTTATGCAGCGTACACATGAGCGGACTTTTGGACCAGACTGGTCCGACGGACCGAGTCCGGCGGACAATCCGATCGTGTGTGGGCTTCATCGGACCTTCAGTGGATTTTTCCAGTCGAAAATCTAACAGACTTTACATTTGAAACATGCTTCAAATCTTTCCGACGGACTCGGGTCCGGTCGAAAAATCCGCTCGTCTGTATGCTAGTCCAATGGACGAAAATCGACGCTAGGGCAGCTATTGGCTACTGGCTATCAACTTCCTTATTTTAGTCCGGTCGTACGTCTTGAAATCAGGGACTGTTGGGAGCTATGATATTATGGGTTTCCTTGATCTGTACTTTGCACCTGCCAAAATGTCTGCTTGTGCTATGTCCTTTGATTTAGTCCATACTTGTTCCATCTGTACCATGCCTTTTTCTATTTGTTCTGATTCAATAAAGAAACATTATGATTTGTAATATATATATATATATATATTTTTTTTTTTTTTCAAAATTGTCACTCTTTTATTGTTTATAACGCAAAAAATAAAAACAGCAGAGGTAAGGAAATACCACCAAAAGAAAGCTCTATTTGTGGGAAAAAATGACATCAGTTTTATTACAACGTCCATGCAATTGTCAGTTAAAGCAACGCAGTGCCATATCGCAAAACATGGCCTGTTCAGGAAGGGGGTCTAACTCATGTAAATAAACATTTCCCCGTTCTGCCTAGAGACAGGACACTGATCACAGCTCCCTGTAATCAGGAGCGGTGATCAGTAATGTGTCACACACAGCCCCCCCCCCCAGTTAGAATCACTCCCTAGGACACACTTAACCCCTACAGCGCTACACCTAGTGGTTAACCCCTTCACTGGCAGTCACATTTACACAGTAATCAATGCATTTTTATTAGCACTGATCGCTGTATAAAGGTGAATGGTCCCAAAATAGCACCAAAAGTGTCCGATGTGTCCGCTATAATGTCGCAGTCACGATAAAAATCGCTGATCGCCGCACTAGTAAACAAAAATAATAATAAAAATGCCATAAAACTATCCCCTATTTTGTAGACGCTATAACTTTTGCGCAAACCAATCAATAAACGTTAATTGCGATTTTTTTTTTTTTACCAAAAATATGTAGAAGAATAAGTATCGCCCTAAACTAATATTTATTATAGCAAAAAGTAAAAAATAATGCTTTTTTTCAAATTTTTCTATTTCTATTTTTCTATTTTTTTGTTTATAGCGCAAAAAATAAAAACCGCAGAGGTGATCAAATATCACCAAAAGAAAGCTCTATTTGTGGGGAAAAAAGGACATCAATTTTGTTTGGGAGCCACGTCGGACGACTGCGCAATTGTCAGTTAAAGCGACGCAGTGCCGAATCACAAAAAGTGCTCTGGTCTTTGGCCAGCCAAATGGTCCGGGGCTGAAGTGGTAAAGGGCACACGGGCGCCCCCCCCCCTCTCTCCTGCCACCCCCCCTATCACCAATAGATAGATTCATGCATTGCTTGAATCTATCTATGGCCGCCGCTGCCACCCGCTATTCAGGCGCAGCGGTGGGGGGTGTTTTTGAGGCACCTGATTAGAACATAGGCTCTAATAGGCGTCAAAAAAGGTGACCTGCGAGCCCAATGCTGGGCGCTTACAGGTCACTCAGCTGTGTTAGAAAAGCAAATGAATATTCGCTTTCCTAACACTAAACCGCCTCTCCGCCAATCAGGTGCTCGGGTCTTTTCCCTGTCACCTGATTGGCTGAAACAACAGGCACCGCTATTGGAGGAGAGGATGGGAGATGAGGACGGCAGGAGACGCACGAAGGACCCTGCTTGTCGCCGTCACCCGCTGCCCCACCAAGGCAGGGTAAGTGCCGGGCAGATGGCGAGGGGGCATGGGTCACACTGGGGGCATTCAAGAGCACAGGCAGCATTTGATGGGCACACTGGCAGCATATGATGGGCACACTCGCAGCATTTGATGGGCACACGGCCAGCATATGATGGGCACACTGGCATCATTTGATGGGCACACTGGCAGCATTTGATGGGCACACTGGCAGCGTTTGATGGCACAGTGGCAGTGTTTGATGGGCACAGTGGCAGCATTTGATGGCACAGTGGAAGCGTTTAATGGGCACAGTGGCAGCGTTTGATGGCACAGTGGCAGTGTTTGATGGCACAGTGGTAGCGTTTGGCACAGTGGCTGCAATTGATGGCACAGTGGCAGCATTTAAGGGCACAGTGGCAGCGTTTGATGGCACAGTGGCAGCGTTTGAGGGCACAGTGGCTGCAACTGTTGATTTTTTTTCAAAATTTTTTGCGCCCCCCCAAAAATTTTGAGCACCAGCCGCCACTACTTACTGTCCAGATGGCGAATGTCAGACAGAATACGTAGAATGGGTGAATCTACCCAGTGGGGACATAGACAGCCATAATAAGCTACAGCAAATAGGACAAATGGGGTTTCTACACGTACATATCCATCTATGAATATTCCTCAGACCTCCCTCCCTGTCTGCCCCGAAGGCAGAACGTAGAACTCGTCTCTATATAAAGTTGCTTCTTTACCAGCGCACAACATTTTCACTGTGTATTGCCGCTCTAGCAGGGCGCCTTCCAGGCAAATGATTCTGCTGGTGGGAAAGAAGACGTCTATTTCTCAGGTCTGTAATTTTTCCCCGAAGCACATCTGTTGTATTTCATTCGAACTCTTGTGTTTGCAAAGCAAAGAAAAAAAATACAAAGGTGAGTGAGAGAATCGTACCCTGGGGGCGAGTCTTCCTGAGATAGAAAATGCTATGATTGCCGAGTCAGACATATGAAAAAAAAATGGATTCCAGGAACCGGCGTGGTAACGGTAAACTGGAAAATCATTCATCTCGCCTGTTAGCGCAATGCTGCGATTTTTACCCCAAAGGCAGCTCAGAATGGTGCAATGGCTCAACCCATGGATCATTTCCAAAGGGGAAGACTATTCTTCTGCTTCCTGCGGGTTTATGTTAACCATGGGGGGATTTGACTATTTTTTTTTTTTTATAGGATTTATTTTATCTGGGAAAGCTTCTAGATATCTTTGTCCATTGGCAAGCACTGACATGAGGAAAAATTGCAAAAGCAGCTCGTAAATCCAATCAATAAAATCATATATGAGCTTTAACACGTTGATGTCATTTCAAAAAGCTTTTTCACTTTTTTCTGTCCCTTATGGTGCCTTTGAGGAAAAATGTATCTGCCTTGGTTGTCTATTAAGGTGTCCGAAACCTGGAAATATACATTTTTGGATATGAGTATTGATACTCCTTTAGATTTGGATATTGCGGAAGGTGCGTGGTAGCTTTGTAGAAAGAATGTGTTTTCCATTTTGGGGATAGCGTCGAATCGGAAATGTGTTTCCTGTAAGAAAACTATATCTGCCTTCCTGCTATGCATGCTAGATGCTTTTTCACTTTTTGGAAATCACCAACATCTGGCGAGCTTGCCAAGAAGAGCCTTTCTGTTATAGGGCAACAATACTTTATCCCTGTTGGCCAGCTGTGCACCTATGATGTCACTCATTCAAATGGGCTCCAGATAGAACATATAAGTGGTCTTTTCAATACACATTATGGAGTGTGGCCCACGGATGTCACCAATAGTGATGAGCTTGGGTTCGCTCTGAACTTGGGTTTGGTTGAACCTGGAAGGCAGCTGTCATTCCTGGGCCAATCAGCTGCAGCCGGGATATTCCACAGCTGCATGTACATAAAGGAGTAAAGATGCTCATGAGGTCATTGCCTCTCTTTTCTATTTATATTTCTCTAGAGTTTGCTTCTACCTCTTAGAGTTCTGCTCAAGTGCCCTCTGTTCATCCCCCAGTTGTTCTTAATCCCTTTGGATGGTAGCCCAGAGAACCAGGATATCCAGAGGTTCCATTCATACACAAGGGCCCTAGATACCACCACCTTGCCAGGCCCTCTGCCTGGGGATTGGGCAGATTCCCTGAAGTATGCAGATCAGGATCTCCTGGCCTCCGCCCACTAACTTCCAGAAGCTTCTCCAAGCTTCTACTGTAGATCCAGGGGGAGGTACCAGAGCCCTGCCCTGTAGAGCCATCCAGCCTGACCTGCAGTAACCTGACCTAATTACAGACTCACACAGTTACTATGAGACATACCAAATACATTTACCTACAATAGTTGCACACAAGAGGGAGCTACATATATGACATAAAAAATTGGAACAAGCCCTATTTTATTCTCTAGGGTGTTTGCTTTCAGAAAATAATCTAATGGTTAGGGGTTTTATGTAATCTTCAGGCCTAAAATGATTTTTTTAAACAAGTCTGCAAAAGAAAAAAAAAAATCACGAAAACGACTCTGGCAGCGAAAGGGTTATCTCGCCAACCCTGTGATATAAAGGACATTTTTACATATTTGTTCTTCTCAGCCACATTTTTCTATGCGTCCTTTTCTCTCGGAAACGTATTTGGTGTGACAGCCTGCGGCTCCTGCGTCTTAATGTAAAACGCTCACGTCTGGCAGTAGAACATCTTTATATGAAGCGGCACGCGCAGAACAAAGAACGGACCGTCAACCCGAGAAAACTTTTTTGTAAAGTTCCCGAACTGTGCATTTGATTTTCTACATTTAATACTTGTCATTTCCTTCGGGGGGGAAAATGTATACCAGCAAAGTGAGCAAACTGCCAAAAGTATTACTGATTAATAGGTAATAAATAGTTAAATGAATTATCTTTTCTTTTTTTTTTCTGCAGCCTGCAAGCAGAAAGAATGATGAAAGCTATATTCAGGATGGCGAGCCTGCGAGTCTTGGAGCCGCTGAGAAATAAAGGCACCTTCCCAGCGTTTGGAAGCTACGCTAACCTCCCATGGTTTGTATTTGAGACCAGCAGGCAGCTTCTAGCCAGTGATGAATACGGGGGTCACCGGAATTTACATTTTCTCATTTTTCTCATGCTAAAATGCTGAGAATACAGCGAACGCGGTGTCATCGGAACTGATGGAAATATATTTTTATGCTTTTGTGCTTAAGGGTGTTTTTCTTCTGTTTTTGTCAAGCATCCCTTGTAAGACAGATGTTTAAATAAAAGGGATCCTAGCACCGAGTATTCCTAAAAAAGAAAGAAAAAAAAATATGAATTAACCCTTTCACTGTCTGGACTAGATGTGTCTATTCTATGCACATTATTTATTTTATTAATTTACATTAATTAAAACATTATTTTAGGTTAGGTTCACGCCTATGCGATTCGTGCGGCTCGCGTTTGCATTGGCATAACACCCCCTTCATTTGAATGGGCTGCTGCACCTGCATACACATATATGTGAACCTAGCCTTAGACCTGAAGATTAAATTATATATGATTAATAAATTATAATAATATTAATAATGTATTATTATTATGTAAAGGTATATATAATTAATAAATATAATAAAATATTGTATATTTTTTCGAATATATTTTATAAAAGCAGACACCCTGGACAATAAAATGGGGATAGCTCCAATTTTTTGTATATGTCACACAATATTAGCGCAACAGTTTATCAAACACAAATTTTAAGTAAAAAAATATGTTAAAGTTAACCACTTGACCCCCGGGCCAAGTCTGACATTTCTCACATGCCTGTAAAAATCAGCATTTTTTTTTTTGCTAGAAAATTACTTAGAACCCCCAAATGTTATATATTTTTTTAAGCAGAGGCCCTGGAGAAAAAAAATGGTTGTTGTTGCAATTTTTTATGTTGCAAGATATTTGCGCAGTGGTTTATCAAATGCAATTTTTTTTAAAAAAAAGAACACTTTAACCACTTCCCGCCCAAGGACGTCATATGACATCCTGGACTTTCAGTGGGAATATCTGAATGATGCCTGCAGCTACAGGCATCATTCAGATATCCTTGTTTTCCGCCGGCGATTCTGTGCACCATCCGGTGCTTCTCTGGGCTCTCCCGTGCCATCGGGGACCCGGAGAAAGAATCGGCCGCTGCCGGATGACAAGCATAGAGATGACCGGTGACCAAACGGTCACTGGTCTTCTCTATGACCGTCGGAGGCCCGGGCGCAACCGGGCCGCGGTTGTAAACAAAGCCACGATCGCGGCTGGTAAGCATTTTGCGATCCCATGCTTTCCAGCCTGGAGGAGAGATGTGGGGTCTTATTGACCCTGTATCTCTCCAAAAAGAGGACCTGTCACGAATGATTCCTATTACAAGGCATGTTTACATGCCTTGTAATAGGAATAAAAGTGATCAAAAAAAAAAAAAGTTGTAAAAGAAAGTAAAAATAAAAAAATAAAGTAAAAAAAAAAAAAAAATATATATATATATATATATATTTAAAACGCCTGTGTCCCCAGTAGCTCGCGCTCAGAAGCGAATGCACACGTTAGTCCCGCCCACATATGTAAACGTAGTTCAAACCACACATGTGAGGTATCGCCACAAGCGTTAGAGCGCGAGCAACAATTCTAGCACCAGACCTCCTCTGTAACTCTAAACATGTAACCTGTAAAAAATTTTTTTACAAACTTCAGCACTTAAATTTTTAAGTGCTGAAGCTTGGCGTCATTCCATGAGTGTGTGCAATTTTAAAGCGTGACATGTTGGGTATCTATTTACTCGGCGTAACATCATCTTTCATATTACATAAAAAGATTGGGCTAACTTTACTGTTTTGCTATTTTTTAAATCATGAAACAGTGTTTTTCCTAACGTTTGAAAAATTGTTGCGCAAATACCATGCGAGATAAAAAGTTGCAATGACCGCCATTTTATTCCCTAGGGTATCTGCTAAAAAAATATATAATATTTGCGGGTTCTGAGTAATTTTCGAGCAAAAAAAAGTATGATTTTTACATGTAGGAGAGGAGTGCCAGAATAGGAAGTGGTTAATGGATATTAATGCACATAAACCCAGGATAATTCCCAATTTTTTTGTAAAATATATAAGATCCCGAGTAAATAGATCCCTAACATGTTGCGCTTTTAAAATATGTTTTTGTGCTAAAGGGTGTTTTTTTTTTTTCTGTCAAGCATCCTTTGTAAGACTTCAAATAAAGGGATCCTAGCACTTAGTATTCCTAAAAATAAATAAAAAATTCAATAAAAAAATGAATTAACCCTTTCACTGTCTGACCAGATTTGTTTTGTTTTTGCACATTATTTATTTTATTCATTTACATTAATTAAAACATTATATTAGGCTAGGTTCACACCTATGTGATTGGTGCTGCTCGCATTTGCATGGGCACAACACCCCCTTTATTTGAATAGGCTGCTGCACCTGCACAAACATACAGTATCTCACAAAAGTGAGTACACCCTCACATTTTTGTAAATATTTTATTCTACTGTATCTTTTCATGTGACAACACTGAAGAAATGACACTTTTCTACAATGTAAAGTAGTGAGTGTACAGCTTGTATAACGGTGTAAATTTGCTGTCCCCTTAAAATAACTCAACACACAGCCATTAATGTCTAAACCGCTGACAACAAAAGTGAGTACACCCCTAAGTGAAAATGTCCAAATTGGGCCCAAAGTGTCAATATTTTGTGTGGCCACCATTATTTTCCAGCACTGCCTTAACCCTCTTGGGCATGGAGTTCACCAGAGATTCACAGGTTGTCACTGGAGTCCTCTTCTCCTCCTCCGTGACAACATCACGGAGCTGGTGGATGTTAGAGACCTTGCGCTCCTCCACCTTCCCTTTGAGGATGTCCCACAGATGCTCAATAGGGTTTAGGTCTGGAGACATATTTGGCCAGTCCCTCACCTTTACCCTCAGATTCTTTAGCAAGGCAGTGGTCATCTTGGAGGTGTGTTTTGGGTCATTATCATGTTGGAATACTACCCTACGGCCCAGTCTCTGAAGGGGATCATGCTCTGCTTCAGTATGTCACAGTACATGTTGGCATTCATGGTTCCCTCAATGAACTGTATCTCCCCAGTGCCGGCAGCACTCATGCAGCCCCCAGACCATGACATTCCCACCACTATGCAAGACACACTTGTCTTTGTACTTCTCACCTGGTTGCCCCCACACACACTTGACACCATCTGAACCAAATAAGTTTAACTTGGTCTCATCAGACCACAGGACATGGTTCCAGTAATCCATGTCCTTAGTCTGCTTGTCTTCAGCAAACTGTTTGCGGGCTTTCTTGTGCATCATCTCTAGAAGAGGCTTCCTTCTGGGATGACAGCCATGCAGACCAATTTGATGCAGTGTGCGGCGTATGGTCTGAGCACTGACAGGCTGACCCCCCACCCCTACAACCTCTGCAGCAATGCTGGCAGCATTCATATGTCTATTTCCCAAGGACAACCTCTGTATATGACGCTGAGTATGTGCAACTTCTTTGGTCGACCATGGCGAGGCCTGTTCTGAGTGGAACCTGTCCTGATAAACCTCTGTATGGTCTTGGCCACCGTGCTGCAGCTCAGTTTCAGCATCTTGGCAATCTTCTTATAGCCTAGGCCATCTTTATGTAGAGCAACAATTCTTTTTTTCAGGTCCTCAGAGAGTTCTTTGCCATGAGGTGCCATGTTGAACTTCCAGTGACCAGTATGAGAGAGTGAGAGCGATAACACCAAATTTAACACACCTGCTCCCCATTCACACCTGAGACCTTGTAACACTAATGAGTCACATGACACCAGGGAGGAAAAATGGCTAATTGGGCCCAATTTGGACATTTTCACTTAGGGGTGTACTCACTTTTGTTCCCAGCGGTTTAGACATTAATGGCTGTGTGTTGAGTTATTTTGAGAAGACAGCAAATTTACACTGTTATTCAAGTTGAACACTCACTACTTTACATTGTAGCAAAGTGTCATTCCTTCAGTGTTGTCGCATGAAAAGATGTAATAAAATATTGAAACCTTCGCAACCTTAACTCTTCCCTTCTTCCATCTACAACAACACCCTGTCACCCTCCCTAGATGTACTTGCTCCTCTTTCTACACGCAGAACCAGGCCCCATCTGCCACAACCCTGGCAAACGGATGACACCAGAAGTCTCAGGAGATGCAGCCGTGCTCTTGAGCGAGCATGGCATAAATCTAAATCCCTGCAAGACTTTACCCTCTACAAATCTGTCCTTCTCAAATACAACTCCTGCCTCCACACTGCTAAACAAACCTACTACAACACTCTCATCAAAACCCTCTCATCCAAACCTTGTCAACTCTTTTCTACCCTTAATTCCTTAATTCACTCCCCACTGCCCCCACCCACAAGCTCAACAAATTGCCAACCATTTCAAAAGCAAAATCGACACAATTTGCAAGGAGATATCCAGCATTCAACTTCCTCCCCTACCCAACACATCTGGTCCAACACCATTCTCAATACTCTCCTCCTTCTGCCCAGTTACCACTGGTGAGGTTGATAAACTCCTCTCCATGGCCCACCTCACCACCTGTCCCCTCACAATTACTGCGACCACCTTCCCGCTCTATCCTAAACTCCCTATCCCACATCTTCAACCTCTCCTCCGGCACCTTTCCTTCCCCGTTCAAACATGCACTGGTTCCCCCCATACTTAAAAAACCCTCACTTGACCCCACCTGTTTGAAAAACTTAAGACCCATCTCCCTACTCCCATTTGCCTCCAAGCTCATCAAACGCCTTGTCCATGACCGAATGAGTCGCTACCTGATGGACAACAACTTTTTCGACCCCCTACAGTCCAGCTTCCGTCCACAATATTCCACTGAAAATGCCCTACTAAAACTCACCAATGACCTACTAACTGCTAAAACCAATGGCCACTACTCCATACTCATACTTTTAGACCTCTCTGCTGCCTTTGACACAGTTGACCACCTGCTCCTCCTCCGCACGCTTCACTCCCTTGGCCTTCGTGATTCTACTTTATCCTGGTTCTCCTCCTACCGATTTTAATGTACTTCCAGTGTCACTTACAACTCCATCTCCTCCACTCCTTTTCCTCTTTCTGTTGGGGTACCCCAAGGCTCCGTTCTTGGGCCCCTCCTATTCTCGCTCTATATCTCTTCCCTGGGCCATTTGATAACCTTCCATGGCTTCCAATGCCACCTCTATGCCGATGACACCCAGATCTATCTCTCCAGTCCTCAACTTACCCCCTCGATGTCCTCACAGATCTCAAACTTGTTATATTTCCTCCATCCCGGTCCCCCCCCCCCCCCATGACTTTACCATTAAGATCAACAGCACAACCATTGGTCCCTCCACTCATGCCAGGGTGCTGGGTGTCATCCTTGACTCTGACCTCTCCTTCAGCCCCCACATCCAATCATTGGCTAAATCCTTAACCTCCGCAACATCTCCAGAATTCAACCTTTCCTGACTAATGACACCACAAAGCAACTTATTCACTCCTTGATTATTTCCCGCCTTGACTATTGCAACTCTCTCCTTAATGGCCTACCCTTACGCAGGCTATCCCCCCTTCAGTCTATTATGAATGCTGCTGCTAGACTAATACACCTCACTAATCGATCCGTGACTGCTGCTCCTCTGCCAATCCCTTCACTGGCTTCCCCTACCCCACCATATAAAATTCAAAATGCTAACCGCAACATACAAGGCCATCCACAACATCACCCCCAGCTACATCACCAACCTCATCTGCAGATATCGGCCAAATCGTCCCCCCTGCTCCTCCCAGGACCTACTGCTCTCTAGCTCCCTTGTTACCTCCTCCCACGCTCGTCTTCAGGACTTCTCCAGAGCCTCTCCCATCCTCCGGAACTCCCTGCCCCAGTATGTCCGATCAGCCCCTAACCTGTCCACCTTTAGGAGATCCCTGAAAACTCATTTATTCAGGGAAGCCTCTCCCACACCCACCTAACAACTGTCCCCGAGCCACCCCTATCAAATTATTCCCCACATCTATTACCTTTTGTACCACCACCCCCTCCCTTTAGAATGTAAGCTCTACGAGCCGGGCCCTCCTGTCCCTTCTGTATTGAACTGTACTGTAATTGTGCTGTCCCCCCTCTACATTGTAAAGCGCTGTGTAAACTGTTGGCGCTATATAAATTGTGTATAATAATAAACAATAATAATAATAATTCGTACCTTCAGATAAATTTGTGTTCGTTACGTTCACTAACAGCCAAATTTAAAAAGGAAATTCCAATACCTATAATTTAATAGTTAGTAATAGTTATTATTTGTTAGTTATTATTTAGGATTTTCGAATTTCCAAATTTCTGAATTTCCGAATTTTCGAATTTCCGATTTCCGAATTTCCGAATATTCGTTTTCGGAAAAATTTGTTAAACAGGTTTTCATTAATTCAAATATTTCCGAATTAACTAATTTGTCAAAAACTAATTTGGAACGAAACAAATTGCACATGTCTAGCAGAGATGTGCTATTCACTTGAATAGGTCCTATTCTATGGTGGTATAACTTCTGCCATGGCTGCAAAGCATAACATTGTGGCCGTAACATTTTAGCCAAAATATCTTTTGATATTTTCAGAGAGGGGGTCCTGTTAGGTAGGCTTTATAGAGCTCCATGATTTCTAACAGCAGCCCTGGGTCAGATAGAAATGGACCATTTGATCGGTTGCAGTTGTATGGAGAACCGATCCCCATTCGTCTGTTTTTGACAGCCCAGGTTGGATCGGATGCAAGCCTTCCCCATAGAGAACAATGGGTGGTCCGTCTGAAAAACAGACTGATGTGAAAGGGGAAAAAAATTTTACTCTTTGCATTCAGGTCCACTTAAGGTTCCAGGCCCAAGCTGGCCTAGATTGTCCTCTAAAGGTGTTTTCAGTCTACTAACGTTCAATGCTTTAATATTTAATAGCCATTGATGTTTCATTTAACCAACAAATGTGATCTGAAAAAAATAGCTTCATATTTTTTAATAAGATCTGGAAAACAGAAGGCGCCGTTTATGAAGCCTTTGAATTATTGACCGCTGTGTTGGTTTTATTTAAGGGATTCTGCTGTTGTAATTCCATTGAATTCCCCTGAAGATGTGCGATGAGAAATCAAGGAAATGTTCTAAGATCAATCCCCTTTTTTATTTTTTCTATTACCTCTTATAGCAGGCATAGCTTAATGATCATATGTATTGATTTCCTGTTGTGGAAGGCAGCCCTGGCAAATTATTTCATCCCTTCAACAGTTAACGGCTGCTTGGCCTGCAATATATTTTACTTATCATTTTTGGAGCCCTGCGAGCGATGTGACAAAATGCTTAATTTAAAGGAGTCCAATATCAAGTGCAAGAAATATTAAACTACCGCTGGTCCTAATGGTGTTCTTTGTCTCTCTGTCCCTTTCTCTCCTTGTCCTTTCTATTTTCTTCTATACTCTCTCTCTCTCTCTCTCTCTCCTTCTCTCTCTCTCTCCTCTCTCTCTCTCTCTCTCTCTCCTCTCTCTCTCCTGCTCTCTCTCTCTCCTCTCTCTCTCTCTCGCTCTCTCTCTCTCGCTCGCTCTCTCTCTATCGCTCTCTCTCTCGCTCTCTCTTTTCTCTCTCTCTCTCTCTCTCTCTCTCTCTCTCTCTCTCTCTCTCTCTCTCTCTCTCTCTCTCTCTTTTGTGCATACAGTTGTGCTCATAAGTTTACATACCCTGACAGAATTTATTATTTCTTGGCCATTTTTCAGAGAATATGAATGATAACACAAAAACGTTTCTTTCACTCATGGTTAGTGTTTGGCTGAAGCCATTTATTATCAATCAAATGTGTTTACTCTTTTTAAATCATAATGGCAACAAAAACTACCCAAATGACCCTGATAAAAAGTTTACATACCCCAGTTCTTAACCACTTGAGATCCGCGCTATGGCCGAATGACGGCTACAGCGCAGACCTGCCTTGCCGGGAGGACGTCTATTGACGTCGTCCCATGCCCGAGCGGCCTGCGTGCCCCCCTGCAGGGCACGCGCGGCGCGCTCTGTGATCAGCGAGTCTATGAGAATCGCCTGATCAGAGATCGGAGTAAGGGGTCGATCCTGACCCCTTACCACGTGATCAGCTGTCAGCCAATGACAGCTGATCATGTGATGTGAACAAAGCAGGTAATCGGCTATTTTTTTCTCCTCGCACTGACAGGAGAAAAAAAAAAGCAGATCACCGGCGGCCATGAGAGCGACATCAGTCTCGATCACGGAGAGCTGCCACCAGATCACCAGTGCCCACCTGTGCCCCCTGCTAGTGCCACCTAGCAATAGGCAACAGTGCTGCCTACCAGTGCCCACCAGCACCACCCATCAGTGCCCACAGTGCCACCTATCAGTGCCCACAATCAGTGCCAGAACAACAGTGCTGCACATGGGCATCGGGACATTTACATTATATGACGTTCATGTGTACATTTTTTGTTTTTGTTTTGTTTTCCATGTGACACATATTGTGCACTCTTGTCGTATGTAGATTTTATATGTTTTTTATTCTACATTATTAAAGATTATATTTTATTCATTATTGAGTGGATGGTCTGTCAAAAGTCCCATTTGAGGGGGTTGCCTTCTTTGTTCCTATTTATAGGAATGGGACCACCACGCTCTGTGTGACATGATGGGAGCCTCTCTTTTTTCTTTTTACATTATACGGAGTGTTTATAATAAAAAAAACAAGCAAAAAACGTGGGAAAACACGCAATAACGCTAATGTAAACACACAGCTAAACGCAAAAAAACGTTTTAAGCACTGCTGTAGCGCCGGCATTTTTAAAACCTCCTGTGTGCATGAGGCCTAAAGCATACTGAGACCCATTTTGAGATGGGAACGAGGGTGTCAGGGCTGGGCTCAGCCCTTCCTTCTCTGAGCTGGCCGCTCAGCTGTCGGCTAATTGCCAGCTCCTATCTCTCCACAGTTTCTCAGCTGTTGATGATGTCCTGCTCATCAGTCCGGCCTACTTAAGCTGTCCAACCCAGAGGATCTCTGCCTTCGCCTTGGTCAACATCACAGAGACGATCTCCAGCATTCCTGTTAAAAGACTGGCTTGGCTGACATCCCTTCTGGCTCCAGATCCTGCTTGCTGTTCCACTACATTGATCCCTGACTTCTGGCTTGGCTGACTATCCGTTCTGGTTACTGAACTTTGGCTATGTTTTGACTACGTTTGTTCTTTTTACTTTTATTATTAAACAAGTGTGATTTAACTGTACTTCTGTCTCGGTCTGATTTCATGGTTTCTGACAGAGGGACACCTACTAGCAAATGTATGTAGGCATAGGGCACGCCCCCTGCCACACCCTCTTAAAGGAGAATTAACCAAAAAAAAAAAAAGGTTAAATCAAAACAAAACAAGGGTTTTTTTTTTTTTTTACCACTACTATTCCTTAATATTGGCTTTTAAAATTTACAAATTTAGCCATTTAGAATTTGGATGAAAGGTTTAGCACTGGGAAACACTTTTTGAAGGATAAAAAGTGCATTTCATACACAACTATATAGATCAGACCAAAATGAGGGACAAATGAGGAGGAAAGAGGGACAGAGGGACATTCTTGTTAACATGGACGGGTAGCCCGGTGCTGACATAACCAGCATTTACGTTGATGGAATCCATGCATGTATCTGACTCTCTTCTGCCAGAAGATAAACAATTCATAATTATCAGGAGGTAAATCTGATTAATGAATTAATAAAACACTGATTGCACACAATCAATATTATTGGGCATACAGCTGTGGGGAGCAGGTAGGTATCATTCCAGCACTGCAGAGAAATTCTCTGATGATTTGTTGGCTTTTTTCGCTTAACTATCAGCATTCATGGTTGCTGGTTTTCACACCTGGCCCAGAATTAAAAAAAAAAATCAATTAAAAAATAAATGAAGTCTAAAAAAAAAGGAGTTTAAATTAAGCAGAAAAGCATGTGTGGAATGCAGTATACGTTATACATATATACTAGTGTAGTGACTCAGGGTATCATCCCGATATGTATAGTAGGGAAGGTAAGGGAGGTTTTTGGACTTTAAATATACCCCTAGTGTCACTTATGTGTTGATGGGTATATTTAAAGTCCCAAAACCTCCCTTACCTTCCCTTTACTATATAAAAAATAGATGCGTATTAAGAAGAAGGGATCTTGGTAAGGTGACATTCTGTTCCTCATTCACTCCAACTATTGAGACTTCTTTAGATCAACAAAAATATGAGAGGTCAGGTGGCTCGGAGAGGTCAGCGTTGGGATTAACTTCACTGAGGCTGGAGGCACAATCTTTTTTTGTCTCTGCTGCTGAGGTTGTGAGGACCTCCATGAGGGTGCCATTGACAGAATAATATTCCCTCCTGGAGGTTCTCTCCTCCACTCAGCAAGCACGTAAATGGAGTTTCTGCCCTTGACGAGTTTTACCAGCTGGAACAGAAATCGGGGCATCCAAGGGATGTGGGGCACGGGAGTAATTCCCTCAGGAAGACTAGAGAGGCTCAGTGCCTCCTGATTTAAATGGGTCTACAATGTCTGACCATGGGCTGGGAAGGCAGAGAATCTGTTGTGTCTGTGCCCCCTGGGAGTTGGTTGCCCCAGGGGTGCTCTTAGTAACACTTGGGTTTGGGAACCCCACGGTGTGAAAAGGCACAAGGCCACATCACTTCATTTTTCTGCATTGCGCCCCCATGGGCTAGGCCTTCTGGGTCTTGGCAATTTTTGTAACTAGGACTCAGGGGAGGGCCCCTCACCTAAAACTTGTTGATTAGCTTCAGATGACCATGAAGGTCTGCTAGGCCTTTAGGCTAGATAAACCATCTTGAGCCTTGCCTCTGTCAGGAGCCTTGTGCCCCGGGGAGGTCAGGGTAAGGTCCTACTTCTTCAGAGGGTGGACAAGAGGCACACCCTTAAGTTCACTTTTTTGTGTATGTTTCACCTACACTTTTTTTGGAGGAAATAAAAAAAAAAAAAAACTTAGTAGTTGTGATGATATGTACAATTTCTACTAACACATGTCAAAGTTGCAAAATTGGGCTTAGGCATTAAGGTATGCGTGACGGGGTTAAGGGTATCTATTTACTCGGCACAACCTCATCTTTTATATTTTACTGAAAAAATAGGTAATAAATTGCATTTATGTGTCCAGAAATTAACTTTAATGTATTTTTTGTTGAAATGTTGCCTTTCATAAACAGTTGCGCTAATGTCATGTAACATAAAAAATTAGAACTGCCGACATTTTTTTGTCTAGGGCAGGGGTCTCCAAACTTTCTGAACAAAGGGCCAGTTTACTGGCCTTCAGACTTTAGGGGGCCGGATTGTAGCCATTGTGAGTAGAAATTATCCTGGCGTCAGTAGTCATAAAACAATGCATCTTTGGTATTCAGGTGAGAAACAGTGCCCTATCGTTTGTGTCAGTGGGAGGAGCAGCGCAGTGTTGTTGGTGTCAGTAAGAGGAATAGTGCCCAATCAATGGTATCGGTGGAAGGAATCGTATCTTATCGTTGGGATCAGTGGGAGGAATAGTGCCCCATCACTGGGATCAGTGGGAGGAAGAGTGCCCCCTTGTTGAGATCAGTGGGAGGAATAGTGCCCCTTCAATGGGATCAGTGGGAGGAATAGTGCCCCATCATTGGGATCAGTGGAAGGAATAATGCCCCATCATTGGGATCAGTGGGAGGAATAGTGCCCCATCGTTCGGATCAGTGGGAATAATAGAGCCTCATTCTTGGGATTAGTGGGAGGAATATAGCCCCATTGTTGGGATCAGTGGGAGGAATAGAGCACCATTGTTGGGATCAGTGGGAGGAATAGTGCCCCATCATTGGGATCAGTGGGAGGAATAGAGCACCATCGTTGGGATCAGTGGGAGGGATAGTGCCCCATCATTGGGATCAGTGGGAGGAATAGTGCCCCATCATTAGGATCAGTGGGAGGAATAGTGCCCCATTGCTCATGACAGTATGAGGAATATTGCCCCATTGTTGGGATCAGTGGGAGGAATGGTGCCTGTTGATGTCAGTAGTAGGGATTATGCCGCATTGTTGGAGTTAGTGGGAGGAATATTTTCTTGTATCACAGGGAGGAAAAATGCCCCAAAGGCCGCATCCAGCCCCCGGGCTGCAGTTTGGAGACCATTGCTCTAGGGTGTCTGCTTTAAAAAAGAATAATAATAATATTATGGGGGGTTTACATCATCTTCAATCCTAAAATGATTTTCAAAACATGCAAACAGAAAGTGTAAAAATGTAAAAAAAATGACACCAGTACTGCTGTGGAGGGAGGGAGTGGCGGGGGGACAGTGGCGGGAGGACAGTGGGGGGAGTGACGGGAGGACAGTGGGGGGAGGGAGTGGCGGGGGGACAGTGGCGGGAGGACAGTGGGGGGAGTGACGGGAGGACAGTGTGGGGAGGGAGTGGCGGGAGGACAGTGGCGGGAGGGAGTGGCGGGAGGACAGTGGGGGAGGGAGTGGCGGCGGGAGGGAGTGGCGGGAGGACAGTGGGGGGAGGGGGTGGCGGGAGGACAGTGGGGGGAGGGGGTGGCGGGAGGGAGTGGCGGGAGGACTGTGGAGGGAGGGAGTGGCGGGAGGACAGTGGGGGGAGGGGGTGGCATGAGGGAGTGGCGGGAGGACAGTGGGGGGGAGGGAGTGGCAGGAGGACAGTGGGGGGAGGGACTGGCGGGAGGACAGTGGGGGGAGGGAGTGTCGGAAGGACAGTGGGGGGAGGGGGTGGCATGAGGGAGTGGCGGGAGGACAGTGGGGGGGAGGGAGTGGCAGGAGGACAGTGGGGGGAGGGACTGGCGGGAGGACAGTGGGGGGAGGGAGTGGCGGGAGGAGGTGGCGGAGGGACAGTGGGGGGAGGGAGTGACGGAAAGAAAATAGGGGGGGAGGGGGTGGCGGGAGGACAGTGGGGGGAGGGAGTTGCGGGAGGACAGTGGAGGAGGGAGTGGCGGGAGGACGGGGGGGGGGTGGCGTTAGGACAGTGGGGGAGGGAGTGGCGGGAGGACAGTGGGGGGAGGGGGTGGCGGGAGGACAGTGGGGGGAGGGAGTGGCGGGAGGACAGTGGGAGGAGAGGGGGAGTGGGTGGCGGGAGGACAGTGGGGGGAGGGGGTGGCAAAATGCACCTTCGCCTAAGTAGAAAATAAATCCTTGCACCGGCCCTGAGCTTGGGCTTAAAGACTTTGTTACAGGGATGGGTTAAAGCAGCCTTTGGGTTCAGCTTCACTCCAGTCCATTCTATAAGATAATCCATCCAATGGAAGGGAAGCGTTCAAACTACCGCAGCATCAGGCGCCATCCTCCAATCACAGCCGAGTGATCAATTTACTATCGCCCGTGTGCAGCGAGCGGTGGAAACATACATTACATTACAACCAACATGTAAAGGAGTCATTTATAGCAATTGCTCGATGGCTTTACTCAAAGCATGAACAATCCCAGATCAAAATTATTCTTAAACAAATGACTTGTAGAGAAAACATTAAAGCGCATTATTATAAGACAAATATGGCAATTAGCCCGGTAATCACCGGAAGAGCCAAAGCTTAGATAAGTAGAATATAAACCCGTTATAGTGCTAAAGAAAACAGCCCGGTGCAATTTGAACAAATGTTTTCAGCTAATAATGCCGGACTAATCCATACCAAATTAAATATAAGCGGGGCAGATTTTTATCTGACCTCGCTGAGGCTGGAGTGATTTAATATGCTTAGTTCCAGAAGAACGCGGCAACTTTTAATGGGGAAATTGCACATGTGATTTAGCGCTAAACAAAGTCTAGCTTAGTTATGTACCAGTATCATTCCTTCTTGCGGCTGTTTGTAAGCTTTTTCTGCATTTGTGTGAAGATACATTAAATTACCAAAAGTATTGGGACACCTGCCTTTACACACAAATTAACTTTAACGGCAGTTGTGCTAGTGCCGCTGCACCGGCAGTTTTTGTGCCACCACCCCCCCCCCAAAAAAAAAACCCACCAGCCGCCACTGATGGCATCCCAGTCTTAGTCCGTAGGGTTCAATATTGAGTTGGCCCACCCTTTGCAGCTATAACAGCTTCAACTCTTCTGGGAAGGCCGTCCACAAGGTTTAGGAGTGTGTCTATGGGGATGTTTGATCATTCTTCCAGAAGAGCATTTGTGAGGTCAGGCACTGATGTGAATGAGAAGGCCTGGCTCGCAGTCTCCACTCTAATTCATCCCAAAGGTGTTCTATCGGGTTGAGGTCAGGACTCTGTTCAGGCCAGTCAAGTTCCTCCACCCAAAACTCGCTCATCCATGTCTTTATGGACCTTGCTTTGTACACTGGTGCGCAGTCATATTGGAACAGGAAGGGGCCATCCCCAAACTGTTCCCAAAAAGTTGGGAGCATGAAATTCTCCAAAATGTCTTGGTACGCTGATGCCTTAAGATTTCCCTTCACTGGAACTAAGGGACCAAGCCCAATCCCTGAAAGTCAACCCCACCCCATAATCCCCCCTCCTCCAAATGATTTGGACAAGTGCACAAAGCAAGGTCCATAAAGACATGGATGAGCTAGTTTGGGGTGGAGGAACTTGACTGGCCTGCAAAGAGTCCTGACCTCAATCTGATAGAACATCTTTGGGATGAATTAGACTGCGAGCTAGGCCTTCTCCTCCAACATCAGTGCCTGACCTCATAAATGCACTTCTGGAAGAATGGTCAAACATTCCGATATAAATGTGAAGATACCACCACCAAAGTGAATGGAGGCTTACCAGAGAGTTTGAACCCAAAACAGCATACGCTCTATGGGTCAAACCAGCTTGTATTGCCCACAGGTGATCGCCCACAGGTGATCGCTCTCCATAACACAGGTTTGGATCCGATTGCCATTGGATACTGGCCACTAGGGAGGGACCCAGAACATCGACCCCCCTCACTACCAGATGACCTGTCACCTTACCAGATACGTCCGTGAAGGCTCCTAGGACCCCATCCCTCGCTGGCCACCAAGGCTTCCCTTCCATTGCCGGTGGGCAATACAGGCTGGTTTGACCCATAGAGCGTATGCTGTTTTGGGTTCAAACTCTCTGGTAAGCCTCCATTCACTTTGGTGGTGGTATCTTCACATTTATATGCTTATGACACTCCCGGGAAGCCTCTTAGGACTCCATCTCTTGCTGGTTACCAAGGCCTTCTCCTCATTGCCGGTGGGCAATACAAGCCGGTTTTACCCATAGAGCGTATGCTGTTTTGGGTTCAAACTTTCTGGTAGGCCTCCATTCATATTGGTGGTGGCACTTTCACATATTTTCATTCCTACGCACTAGGGTGATCATGATGGCTTCACGTTAAGATGGACTGCGATTCACTATTATGATGGACTTTAAAAAAAGACATTAGAGATTTTCTTAAAGAGGAGTTCCACCCAGGGGGTCCATTAAAAAAAAAAAAAAAAATTAAAAGTCAGCAGCTACAAATACTGCAGCTGCTGACTTTTAATTGGACACTTACCTGTCCCTGGGTCCAGCGATGCAGGGGATCGAAGCCCCCCCCCCCCCCCTCCGCTCGTCGGCGCCGGCATTTCAACTGTGGGCGCCGGGCTGTGGCTTCACAGCCTGGCACCCACTGCGCATGCGCGAGCAGCGCCGCGCGCCGTGATTGGCCGCTCAATCACCTGGGACCTGTAATGGGTCCCAGATGATTGACAGGAGAGAGGGAGCAGCGCCGAGCCCTTCCTGTGCCGAGGGGGAAGTGATGTCACCAGCCCAGCCAAAGGAAGAGGCAGACTATGAGGGACCACCTAGCAACAGGCATTTAGAGGTAAGTAAAAAAAAAAAAAAATATCCAAATAATTTTTTGGGTTTTTTTTAGAATTTTTCAGGTATTTTTGTTTTTTTGGGTGGAACCCCACTTTAAATCACTATCTTTATTTCTATTTGCATTTTACTTTTTAGCGCTACACTTTGTTACACTTGATGTTTATAGCAAAATTTCTATTTGTTGTGTTAGCCGCTTACAACACTGAGTAAGCGCAAAGTTATCTTGGTTTTTTGCAAACGTTCCCATAGACACACTCCTAAACCTTGTGGACATCCTTCCCAGAAGAGTTGAAGCTGTTATAGCTGCAAAGGGCGGAGCCAACTCAATATTGAACCCTACGGACTACGACTGGGATGCCATTAAAGTTCATGTGCGTGTAAAGGCAGGCGTCCCAATACTTTTGGCAATATAGTGTATATACAGTGTATCTTATACTTAGAATGTTAGGTAATGAATGCGTCACACTTCCACCTCGCTAAAGAAGGTTAAAGTTGGTAAGAGTTCTAATTGCTGCTGTAAGACCCTGCGCCCCCCTTTTCCTTCCCTGTACGGTCTCGGCTATTCTAATATGAAGGTGCGTGTACATATACATATTTATGTATTGAAATTACCATCCTGTGGCATTTCTGATTTTAATAGTAATGTAGTGACACCGTCTTCAAAAGCAATTTAAAAGGTTACAGAACACGGCAGCATTTAGCTAACAGGGAAACATGAAGAGACAGAAGAAAGGGGGAAGATGGTAAATATTTAAATTCTTGGAAAAATACGGTTAAAAGCTTCTTTTTTTTTTTTCTTTTGCTTAAAAGGTTTTGGGAGTATTTTAAGAGAGCTTAGAATTGTAGAAGGAGTCGTGTTATATGTATTGTCGGCCCCATAGAAAATGTTTATTTTACACGTCGCAATAAAGCACTGAATGGAATTATATGTATTAAACGTTACATCTATGTTCAAATTTTAGGAAAACAAATGTTCCTGTAGATAAATATTTATAGGCACTAAAAAAAAAAGCAATTCTTTTTGCTTTGCAGTACGAATGTAAAAAAACAAATCTGAATATTAAATTTTTTAGTGGCACTACCGACACAGGGACATTTGTTTCCTTTCAGTGACATCACAGATTCAGGTACAACTTTGCCTTCCAGTGACACCATCAACACAGGGATGTTTTTTTCCTTCCAGTGACACCCCCAATGCAGGGACATTTTTTTCGTTTCAGTGACACCCCCAATGCAGGGATATTTTTCCTCCTAGCGACACCACTGACGCAGAATACATTTTTCCTTCTAGTGACACCACTGACGCAGAATACATTTTTCCTTCTAGTGACACCACTGACGCAGAATACATTTTTCCTTCTAGTGACAACACAGATGCAGGGACAATTTTTTTCCCAAAGACACCCAATGAAGAACATTTTTTTGTTCCAGTAACACCATTGGTGTGGGGACATTTTTTCCTTCCAGTCACTGGTGTCACACAACTAACACAGAGACATTTTTCCTTCTAGTGACACCACAGATGCATGAACATGTTTTCCTTTTAGTGACAATACCAACGCTGGAGCATTTGTTCCTTCCAGTGACACCATTGATGCAGGAATATTTTTTCCTTTCAGTGACACCCCCAATGCAGGGACATTTTTTCCTTTCAGTGACACCCCCAATGCAGGGACATTTTTTCCTTTCAGTGACACCCCCAATGCAGGGACATTTTTTCCTTTCAGTGACACCTTTGATGCAGGGATATTTTTCCTCCTAGTGACACCACTGATGAAGAATACATTTTTCCTGCATTGGGGGTGTCACTGGAAGGAAGTGACAACACAGATGCAGGGACATTTGTTTCCTTTCAGTGACACCACAGATTCAGGTACAATTTTGCCTTCCAGTGACACCATCAACACAGGGACATTTTTTTTCCTTCTGGTGACACCCCCAATGCAGGGACATTTTTTTCATTCCAGTGACACCATTGATGCAGGACAATTTTTCCTCCTAGTGACACCACTGACGCAGAATACGTTTTTCCTTCATGTGACAACACAGATGCAGGGACAATTTTTTTTCCAATGACACCCAGTGAAGAAACACTTTTTCCTTCCAGTAACACCATTGGTCCAGGGACATTTTTTCTTTCCAGTCACTTCCTTTCAGTGACACTACCAATGCTGGAGCATTTTTTTCCTTCCAGTGACACCACTGACGCAGGTACATTTTTTTTCCTTCCACTGACACCACCGTCCCAGGGCGATTTGTTTCCTTTCAGTGACATTACCGATGTAGGGGCAATTTTTTTTCCCAATGACTCCCAATGAAGGAACATTTTCTTCTTCCAGTAACACCATTGGTGTGGGGACATTTTTTCCTTCCAGTCACTGGTGTCACACAACTGACACAGAGACATTTTTCCTTCTAGTGACACCACAGATGCATGAACATGTTTTCCTTTTAGTGACACTACCAACGCTGGAGCATTTGTTCCTTCCAGTGACACCATTGATGCAGGAATATTTTTTCCTTCCGGTGACACCATCGACACAGGGACATTCTTTTCCTTCCAGTGACATCATCAATGCTGGGGAATTTTTTTTTCACCTTCCGGTGACACCACAGAAGCAGGGACATTCTTTTGTTTCAGTGACACTACCGATGCCAGGGATATTTTATCCTTCCGGTGACACCACTGACACAGGGATCATTTTTCCTTTCAGTGACACCACAAGTGAAGGGACATTTATTCCTTTCAGTGACACCAATGATGCAGGAACATTTCTTCCTTTGACACTATTGGCCCCCATATCTATGCACTGATTTTAACCGCTTGCCTACTGGGCACTTTTACCCCCTCCCTGCCCAGGCCAATTTTCAGCTTTCAGCGCTGTCACACTTAGAATGACAATTGCGCGGTCATACAACACTGTACCCGTATGACATTTTTATCATTTCTTATTCACACAAATAGATCTTTCTTTTGGTGGTATTTTATCATCGCTGGGTTTTTATTTTTTGCTAAAAAAATGAAAAAAGACCAAAAATTTAAAAAATTACATAAATTTCATAGTTTTTGTTATAAGATATTGCAAACAGGTAATTTTTCTCCTTCACTGATGGGCACTTATGAGGCAGCACTGATTGGAACTGATAGGCTACACTGATGAGGCGGCACTGATGGGCACTGATGAGGCTGCACTGATGGGCACTGATAGGTGGCACTTTTAGCCCTTTCCTCTCCTCCACCTGGGGGGATATAGGTTTGCCACCTGTCTGGGATTCACCCGGACAGTTCGGGTTTGGAATCATGCGTCCAGGTTTCAGACTGCCTGAAACCCGGACACATTATTCAGACTGGACTATGGCTTCCCAGCAGGGTTGCTGGCTGCAGTTGTCTAAGCTGAGAGTGTCTGTTACACTCTCTTTCACACTGCCCAAAGCCAACAACAACCTAGCAACCCCCTGATCACACAGACGGGAGAGTAGAGAGGGCTGCACCTCTTCCTCCCGCCCCTACCCCTCTCTGTCTGCCCACACTCCAATCTCCAGAGCTGTGCCTCAGAAAAGGAAAGTGGGGGCCAAAAATGTAAAGTCCAGCAGCCTCAGATACATCTGGACAGGGGCGTAACGACCACCATAGCGACCCATGCGGGCGCTATGGGGCCCGCAGCCGAGTGGGGCCCAGTGAGGATAAGAGCACCACCGGCACAGTCTCCCAGCCAGTGGAAGAGAGAGGAAAAGAACAGGCGAGCTGTCCGTATCAGCAGAGAGCTGAATTGCCCGATGTAAGAGCGTTCATTAGAACTTCCAGTGTTCCCGGGGCTCACGTCACATAGCTCCACCTTTTGGCCCGGTGCCTTTGATAGACAGAACGCCGATCCAATGCGGGACATGTGACGTCATCAAAGGCGTCGGGCCAAGAGGTGGGGCTATGTGACGATAAACCCCGGGAAGATAGGAAATTCAAATGAAAGCTATTACAGCAGGCAATCCCGCTCTCTGCTGATCCGGGTGGCTTGCCTCTTCCTCTGCATTTGTGGGGCTGTATGGGGCACAGGCAGACCAGGCTGTATTGGGCACAGGTCACGCTGTATTGGGCACAGGTCACGCCGTATTGGGCACAGGTCATGCTGCATTGGGCACAGGTCACGCTGTATGTGGCACAGGTCACGCTGCATTGACACTAGGGCAGCTGTGGGAGGGGGGTTGTTTGCAGGGGGGCCCCATACAACATTTTGCTATGGGGCCCTGCTATTTCTAGTTACGCCCCTGCATCTGGATGAGAGGTGCTGACTGCCAAGGGGTGAGTGAGCTCACCATCCATCCCTGTCTGTGACTGAAGTCTCCCCCCCTTCTCTCTCCTGCCTCTGAGAGAGTACACTAAGGTAAATCAGGGTTCTCAGAGCACCCCTTACATCAGAGTTCCTCTTTACACCAGAGGCCACAGTGTAACCCTTTACATCAGAGTCCTCTCCATACATCAGAGTTGTCAGTGTTCTCCCTTAAATCAGGGTTCCCAGAGCATCCCTTATGTCAGAGTCCCCAGAGTTCTCCCTTACTTCAGAGTCTGCAGAGTCCCCCCTTACAGTGAAAGGGAACTCTGCAAGACAGTTCAGATGTAAAAGGGGAACTCTGTGGACTCTGATGTAAAAGGGGAACTCTTGTTATTAACTTCATATGATTAGAAATGTTATTTAATAGCAAAATATATGTATAGTTTATACTATAAAAAAAAAAAAATTGCTGTGTGCCGCTAAAGTGTTCGGGTTTGACTTGAAGAAAAGTTGGCAACCCTAGGGGGGTAGGAAGGGGCACAGTGTGCCATCATTGCCCTGGGCACCAGATGACCTTGTCCTGGCGTTGGCCACTCATCTAATTCTAGCTGCACTTTATTATTCTTCTTCCACGCCTTGTGAATTGCATGTCTTGCAGACAGTATAGCTTTCTCTTTCATGGGCTCCCGGCAGGTTTGCTTTAAGCGCCGGCAAAAAAACAACACATAAAACACGAGTGCGATGGGGAGACGGCGCGGGGAGGATTTTTAGATATGGTGTAAATTTAATACAGTACAACTTATTTATTAGTTGTTTGGGAAAGAAGGCAAGCAAAAAGAAAAGAAATCTCTCCTTTTCTTATTATATTACACGTCCCGGGGACTGAAAATATCACCGAGGTTCACTGCTCAGCAGAAAATGAAATGTGAAGAGGACTGTAATTTGTCTGTCAGGAAATATTCTTCATCTGCGGAAGGTTTTTCTCACTTTGGTAAAAAATGCCAGCGCGGTTCCTTCTTTACCAAACACTTTTTTATTTTATTTGTCTGTCCAGCTATCAGTCAACTCAACACATGCCAGGTATTTCTTTCTTCTATTGAAAGTTTAGGGTTCTGATAACATGAGTGCCGATGTGAGCTTTGCACCCATATTCCTTTTATATTTTTTTTTGTTCATTTTCTATTTTTTTTTTTTTAAATAACAAAAATCATACAGCCGCCCTCATTGGTTATACGTTTTATATCGGTCTCCATAATGAGGTGTGAAACTCACCCTGGGGCCTTGACTTCCGGTTTATAGTCAGTAGGCGGAGTTCACTCGCCTCTTATGGCTAATTTTATAAGCTATATATATGAGCAATGTGGGGGGAGCAATGTTATGCCCCAGTTGAAGGCCTCTAGGTCGAAACGCGTAGGGCTTGCTATACATGCTTCCCACATTGCTTTAATGCCCCGTACACGCGAGCGGATTTTCCGTCTGAAAAAAACTTGGATGTTTTTTCCCGACGGAATTCCGCTCAAGCTTGCCTTGCATACACAACGGTCACACAAAAGTTCTCTGAACTTTCGACCGTCAAGAACGCGGTGACGTACAACACTACGACGAGCCGAGAAAATGAAGTCCAATGCTTCCGAGCATGCGTCGAATTGTTTCCGAGCATGCGTAGGAATTTTGCGCGTCGGAATTTGTACAGACGATCGCATTTTCGGATAGGAACTTTTCCCGACCGAAAAATAGAGAACCTGCTCTCAGTCTTTTGCTGGCTGGAATTCCACCAGCAAAAGACCGATGGAGCCTACACACGGTCGCATTTTCCGACAAAAAGCTCTCATCGGAGTTTTGATGGCGGAATTTCCAATCGTGTGTACGCGGCATTACACTTTTCAGTGGTCATTTTTTATGCTATCATCTGTCATTTTCATGCCCTGTAAAAATATTTTTTATATAAGATTAAAATCTTCTATTTTTTATGACCTGCAACATATGGAGCCCCCTTTTTTTCTTTTTTCCTTTTTGTATGGTCTTAATGTGACAATGTTCCATTGTGTCACTGGTCTGTCATAGTGACCTCTCATTGAGGTCCGATTCCCATTTGCTTGTAAGATCTGCCTGAGCTTCGGACATTCGGTCGTCATACCTGGATCCTGATTGGCTGATTGACACGACGTCTGCTTCTGGAGTGATCCCTCCACTGGCCTCGTCCACCTCTCAGTCGGCAGCACTGATGAGCACCTGGCTTTGGGTCAAAACAAGCGCCTGATTGGCCCACTGTCGTATGACAGGTGGGTCCACCTTCTCTGGTAAGAAGTACCCATCCATAATCTTCCACTAGCAATGATTGTTCATTCGTTATGTTTTGTGTTATACAGCTTTGTGTCTACATCATTCCAACCATTTGTCACAGAGGATTCCATCATAGTCGTTTGAGTGGACATCACTTTTATGAGTTTATTTTGATTCTGTTCATCAGTGTTTGGACTTTATCATGTTATAGTCACTACACACCATTGCATACCTCCCAACTTTGGAACTTGAGAATGAGGGACACCTAGGGATGGAAAAAACATGCGGAGAGCATCGCGACAATAATGGACGTGGCTTAAATGCGTTGAATTTTGAGGTAGCTTAAAGGAACATGGTTAAATAGAGTCTAAAAGCGGTATTAAACCCACAAGCAAACATTTATTATATTTCAGCTTACAAATTCTTAGATGTGATGGCTGCATTAGTTTTCTTTTTCTTTATTTTTTTAGGCTTTCTTCTTTTTTCACCTGGTGATCCAGCCAGTATGGGTTTTTTTGTGTTTCAAAAGAACAAGCTGTCCTGCAGATGTAGCCATTAGAGAGTAGAGACAAACCATTTACCATTGACAGGGGTGCTTACAATGATCAGCTTTTATTTATTTATGTAAGATCCTGAAAGAAAAAATATGTTTGCTGGAATTGCTTATAAAGTGTTAGTGTATTTAAATCTTCTGGTCCATGTAACACTCCCCTCCCTCCAGATTGACAATGCTGCTGTTCAAAGGTGCCCCCATTGCTCTTTCATCCAGAGTTGTATCTCACTAATACAGGAGGTGTGTTACTGACCAGATCACCAGGTAAAAATCCTAAAAAAAAAAAAAAAACGAATGCAGCCACCACATCTGATGATTACTAAGCTGCAATATATTACATTTTTGATTTCGGGTTTATTACAGCTTTACAGTGTTATATACTGTACACAGTCGTCTGCAGTCCTTGTACCCACAAAATACTCCCAAATTTCCGTGCTATGAGTGATAGGCCCACTGACATAAATCTACACCATGTATACACTCAGATACAGTCACGGGCTGAGGTATAATTAGTCACCCTTTATGTCAGAATGCCCCCTTCACATTAAAGTCCCCTTCTTCACACCAGTAGTTCCCCTTTACATCAGAAGATTCCTTACATTAAGAGCCACCCTTTGACATCAGAGTCCCCTTTTACAGCAAGAGTCCTCCTTTACATCTGCAATGGCCCTTAAATTTGGGGCCCCTTTCTCATCAGTCCCCCTTTAACATCAGTAGTTTACAATTACATCAGCAGTCTTCCCCTGACATCAAGAGTCCCCCTTTACATCAGGCACTGGGGGGTGTTAGGAGGGGTGATCCAGGCATATGAAATCCATAGACAGGGGTCCTAAGCCTAGGATGAAGACAGTTATGAGGGAGATGGTGCAGGCTGGATTACAGTGTGAAGTGGAGGGAGTTGGGCTGTGGACAGGAGAAGTATCCAGGGAATGGAGGAGCCCAGGAGTCTATCAGGAACTTGTGGCAGGGAAAGGGTGCAATGCAGGCATTTGGTGAAGAGGGAACTGAGGTCTGCTGTGTGGGGATAGGAGTGACTGATAACAGTGAAGAGGAGATGAGTATTAGGATCAGAGATGCCGTTGGGGGATGAGAACTGTAATCAGAGCTGGGGGACTGATTGCAGGGAGAGGAGTAGCAGAGCTTGAGCTGTCAGTGGTGGGGAAGGAGAGAAGCAAAGCAGATGAGCCGGACTGAGAGGAGAGCTTGCAGGGGGGGATCACCCACCAGATTAGCTGCAGGGATTGAGAATGGGGGCACCGTTTGCTTTCCTTTCCATTGCAGGGAGGAGATGGGGGTGGGTAAGCAAACTGTAAAGTTCCAATGTGACAGTGGCAATGCAGGAGTGCTACAGTGACATCATGAAGCTGGAGAGGAATGACAGCACATTCCGCACTCTCTCCTGTTCTCCTGATTTGATTTTTCTCATCCAGAGCTAAACTGACAGGAGTAATGATGCAGCTGTCACTACTCCTGTCAGCCTTGTAGTGGCAGAAACGCTCCTCCCGGCACCCCCAGCTCACATGTTGCCGTCATATTTCTGCTTCCCCCTTGTCCCTGCTCTGTGCCCCTGCCGCAGCCACTGCTGCCTGGATGATAATCCCTGAACAGTCCATACACCCTCCACGTACCTTTCCTTCACAGTCACCGCTGGCTGCAGTCCTGCCTTCTGCTCTCAACACTTCCTGAGAGAGTCAGGCAGACAGGCATCCCCTCCATATCACTCCGCCAGGGAGAGATAGGCTGGGGGCCGGAACTTTAAACTAACTGTCGGCAAATGCGGCTCTAGCTGCCTCCGCCCCTACATAAAAAAAAGAGTTCCGCTCTGCTACTGCCTCCTGGGGCCCCACTGATGTAAGGATGGGGCCCCGCAAATGTTATTTAATGATTGGTCAATCTAGGAGCTAGCCTTGAAAACTGCCTGCACTTTACAAGAGTGAGTGGCAGTGGAGGCAATGCGGGAAACAGCTCAGCTGAGCGGGACTGCGGGAAATAAGTCTGAATCCGGGGCTGTCCCGCAGAATCCGGGACTGTTGGGAGGTATGCGGCATTGTTGTATTATGTTATATTTTCACAGAGTTTATCACAACACTTGTTTTCATCAACTGTTGTGATATATATTTCACCTTCGCGGTGCGCTACACTTTTGTATTTATTATTCATTTTGGACATTGTTTGTTCTAGTGTTAGCAGCTATGCACATTTCATTATATTTCGTTTTTGAGCCGTTTAGCACAGCAATTTTATACACATCCCATACTTACCTGCTCTGTGCAGTTGTTTTGCACAGAGCGGCCCGGATCCTCCTCCCCTTGGGTTCCCCGCAGGCGATCGTGGCTCCTCCCCCCCTGCTGAGTGCCTCATAGCAAATCGCTGCCTATGGAGGCACTCGGGTGTGTCTATTGAAAGACAAAACAGGGTTCAGCCCCGACCCCCACTCCCTCCTCCCACCGGGGGTTGTGATTGACAGCAGTGGGAGCCAATGGCTTCCACTGCTGTGTCTGAGCTTATGAGGGGGGAAAGAGCCAGGAGAGCAGCTGCTGCACATCATTGGATTGAGATCAGGCTCAAGCAAGTATAAGAGGGGGCTCTGCATACTGAAGGTTTTTTTACCTTCATGCATAATATATGAAGGTAAAAAACCTTCAGCCTTTAGAAGCACTTTTATTTATTCCAATGCACAATGGCATGCAATGTGCTGATGTGCATTGTAATTTGTTTTTTGAACATTGCGTAAAAATGAAGACATAATGCATTTTTATGGTGTATGGTGTGAACAGAGCACATAGACACCAACTGTTCTCTCTGTGTCATTGAGCTGTGTTAGCTGTATTGATGAGCACAGCTCAGTGCGGCTCCGCACATTTGGTGTGAAGGAACCCTTAAATTTCAACTTCAAGCAAATATCAGGGAGGCAAATTAACGTGGCTCTGTATTCATTATTTAATTAACCACCACTCCCACCATACATATACACACCGCACATAAATAAGAAAAAAAACAAAACCCTAATACATACCTTAAAAGAGAAGTATTCTCACCTAGGTGGATGCAGTATCTGTCCCCCGCCAACTCCAAGACTGAGAACTGAGCAATCATACACTGCTGATCACTCTGTGAGCAGAGAGCTGGTGACTGTCAGTCAACAGCTCTCTTCTCTGTCCCTCCAGTGCTCACTGGAATGCTGGGCTGACGAGGGGATAAGAGTGCTTGCCCCTCTTCTTTTCCTCTCTCTGTCTCCCTCCCCACAACCCCCTTCCTCACTTTCCTTACTTTTTTATCTCTTCTCTTTTTCACCCTCTTCCTCTCCTCCCCTTCCTCTTGTTCTGTCTTTCCCCCTTTCTTCTCTCTTCCTGTCCACTCTTGTCTTCTTCCTCCCTCTCCTCTCTCTTCCTCTACTCTCTCTTCCGCTCCTCTTTCTACCTCTGTTCTCTCTTCCTCTCTGCTCTCACTCTCCTCTCTTCCTCTCCACTCCCTTTGTCTCCTCTCCTCTCTCTTCTCTCTCTATCTCTCTCCATCTCTCTCTCTCCTTCTTACTCCTTCTTTCTTTCTCTCCTAATCTCCTCTCTCTCTCTCACTCTTCCTCTCATCTCTCTACCTCTCTTATACTTCTCCTCTCCTTCCCCCTCTTCTTCTCCTCTCTCTTCTCATCTCCTCTCTTCTTCTCCTCTCCTTCCACTCTTCTTCCCCTTTCCTCTCTTCTTCTCCTCTCTTCTATTCTTCTCCTCTACTCTATTCTTCTCCTCTTCTCTTTCCTTCCCCTCTCTTCTTTTCCTCTCCTCTTCCCTCTCTTCCTCATCTCTCATTTCTCCTTTCTTCCTCTTATCTCCTCCGTCTCCTCTCTGCTTTTCCTCTTATCTCTCTCCTCTTTTCCTCTCCTCTCTTTTCTTCCCTTTTCTCTTCTCAACTCCCCTTCTCTCTCATCTTCTCTTTCTCTCTCTATCTCTCTCTCTCTTTCTTACTTCTTCTTTCTTTCTCTCCTAATCGCCTCTCTCTCTCTATCTTCTGCTCATCTCTCTACTTCTCTTCTTCTTCTTCTCCTCTCCTCTCTTCTCGTATCCTCTCCTTTCCTCTCGTCTTCTCCTCTCCTCTATTCTTCTCCTCTCTTCTTCTCTTCTCCTCTCATTATCTCCTCTTCTCTATTCTTCTCCTCTCTCCTCCCGTCTTTTTTCCCTCCTCTCCCCTCTTTTCCTACACTCTCCTCTCTCCATCTCATCTCTTCCTTCTCCTCTCCTTTCTTCTTCTCCTCTCCTTTCCCTTCTTCTCTTTTCTTTTCTTCTCCTCTCTCTTCTCATCTCCCCTCCTGTCTCTTCTTCTCCTCTCTTCTCCTCTCCTCTCCTCTGTCCTCTTCTACTCTCCTGTCTCTTCTTCTCCCCTCCTCTCTCTCAATACCCCTCTTCCTCTCTCTTGTTCTTCTCTCTCACTCACTCTCTTTCTCTTCCACTCCTCCTTCTTCCTCTCTCTTTCTCTCTCTCTCCTCCTTTGTTTCTTCCCACACTCAATTCAATTCCAGAAAGCTTTATTAGTAGGACCAAACACAGTTTAGCATTGCCCTCTCCTCTCTCGGTCATCCTCCCTCTTTCCTTTCCATCTCTCTGTCTTGCTTTTCTTTCTCACCCATAAAATATATCTCTCTTATTCTCTTTATATTTTGCTCTTTCTCGCCTTCCTTTTCTCTCTGTTTCTCATTCTGTATTTCTCTTCATCCTTCCTCCCTTCCCCCATTTTATTCCTCTGTCTATTCTCCTTCTTTTCATATTTCTCTTTGTCTCTCTCCTCCTCTCTTTCTCTTTCTTTTCCCATCCCTCTCTCTCGTCCTCCCTCCTCTTTGTCATCTGTCTCCTTCCACCCGTGTCCACATGAATAACTTTTAAGGCCAACCTTTCCTGTTGTCATTGAAACATCTCAATCAGGTCTTAACCATGAAACTCCAGGCAAATCCGTGTCCCCTAATGATAGTTTCTCTTTGGAAAATTTATGTGGGCAAGTTTGTTGAAATTAATTTGTATTTCAATACAGTTTCTCATTTTTATCGCGCAGAGATAATTCAATTCTTAATGTCGAATAGGCCCGAGGGACGATCCTGGAATATATTGTACAACAGAGGATTGCTGAAACCCGCTCTGTAACAGGGATATGTGATTTATACAAAACCACATCTAATTTACTTACATTGTTTCCGAAGAATTGCTATCTAGCGGGGAAATATCATCAGAAGATAATAGACAGTTGTACCCGAAATGGTAATATTGGAAAATAGAGTGTAGACTGATTAGAAAACTAGAAACAATACGGGAAGTTAAGAAGGAAGCAAAAAAGATAGATAAAAAAACTGTGAGTTGTTATTAGGTTTTTGAAGTACCAACACCTGACACCACATTTAAAGGGACTAATAGTCTGTGTAAGTTTCCATCCTGTATATACTCCCCGGCCACTTTATTAGGTGGACCTGTTCAATTACTTGGTAACACAAATTGCTAATCAGCCAATCAAATGTCAGCAACTCAACTTGCTGAAGTTCAAACTGAGCATCGGAATGGGGAAGAAAGAGGATTTATGTGACTTTGAACGTGGCATGGTTGTTGGTGCCAGACGGGCTGGTTTGAATGTTTAAAAAACTGCTGATCTACTGGGATTTTCACACACAACCATCTCTCGGGTTTACAGAGAATGGTCCAAATAAGAGAAAATATCCAGTGAGCGGCAGTTCTGTGAAGGAAAATGCCTTGTTGATGTCAGAGGTGAGAGGAGAATGGGCAGACTGGTTCCAGATAATAGAAAGGCAACAGTAACACAAATAACCACTGGTTACACCCAAGGTCTGCAGAATACCATCTCTGAATGCACAACACATCGAACCTTGAAGCAGATGGTCTACAGCAGCAGAAGACCACACCTGTTGGCTAAGAACAGGAAACTAAGGCTACAATACGCACAGGCTCACCGAAATTGGACAATAGAAGATTGGAAAAACGTTGCCTGGTCTGATGAGTCTCAATTTCAGCTGTGACATTCAGATGGTGGGATCAGAATTTGGTGTAAACAACATGAAAGCATGGATCCATCCTGCCTTGTATCACCGGTTCAGGCTGGTGGTGGTGGTGTAATGGTGTGGGGGGGATATTTTCTTGGCACACTTTGGGCCCCTTAGTACCAACTGAGCATCATTTAAACACCACGGCCTACCTGAGTATTGTTGCTTACCATGTCCATCCCTTTATAACTACAGTGTCCCCATCTTCTGATGGCTCCTTCCAGCAGGATAATGCTCCATGTCACAAAGCTCAAATCATCTCACCACTGGACAATGAGGTCCCTGTACTCCAATGGTCTCCACACTCACTGGATCTCAATCCAATAGAACACCTTTGTGATGTGGGGGGGGGGGGAGGGGGGCGGGAGATTTGCATCATGGATGCGCAGCCGACAAATCTGCACCAACTGCGTGATGTTATCATGTCTCTATGGAGCAAAATCTCTGAGGAATGTTTCCAACACCTTGTTGAATCTATGCCACATAGAATGAAGGCTGTTCTGAAGGCAAAAGAGGGTCCAACCCGGTACTAGTAAGGTGTACCTAATAAAGTGGCCGGAGAGTGTATTTTTAAAGTGATCATCTATATGTAAGTAATCTTACACCATATGAACAAATGTTCATGGACACTTGGCCATCACACCTATATAGGCTTGTTGGATGTCCTATTCCAAAACCACGGAGACCATGCACCCCTCTATGGAGGCTATAACAGCCTCCACTCTTCTGGGAGGGCATTCAACCATATTTTGGATTGTTCACATTGGAATTAATACCTATACAGCTAAAAGAGCATTTGTGAGGTCAGGTAATGATGTTGGATGAGAAGACCTGGCTTACTTCCAATGCATCCTAGTGGTGTTTGATTGGGTTGTCGTCAAGGTTCTGTGCAGACCACTCAAGCTCCTCCACACCAAACTGATCAATCCATGTCTTTATGGAGCTGGCTTTAGCACATGGACACAATCATGCTGGAACACTGTTACCACGTGGTTAGGGGGTGCACAATTGTCTAAAATATCTTTGTCTGCCATAGTATTACCAGTACCCTTCACTGGAGAAGCCTGAACTTAATAATTCGGAAGTATGCCCAAATACCCTTGGTTACATTGTGTATACTTTTATTCTTTTTTTTTAAACCTTATTTCTAGGTGTCGTTTGTAAGATATGTGTACATGGGAACAGTCCTATTTGCTTCCTGCTCAGTGGTGCTTCACAGTGACTGTGCCTTACTATCTTCACTTTAATGCAAGTCTACCAGTCAGGATCACACAATTAAAGACAGTGGTCTCATTTAAAGTTCATCTTCAGGAATAAGAAAAATATCTAATCTTGCCATGACCCCATCCCCAACATTGCAAGGTTAGTCCAAGGGTGCATTATTAAGGTGTGATACTTACCTTATTACTTTCTCCAGCAATGTTCTTCCAGTGGTGGTTCCCATAAAGCCACCTCAATAAGGTGCTCATGACTGTGCCCAAACTCCTGTCTCCTCCACATACAAGTTTATAGGCCTGCATTGTATGTGATGATGCAGAGGGTCTGCCCACACCATGGGGAGCATAGGAAAGCACTGGAATCAGCTGGAGGAGGGGGTAAGGTAAGCAATGCAGCCTCTTCAATCCCCTATAGACCATACAACCATTTAAACCTTGCTGCATGAAGGGCACCAGTACAAGGGTAGATTTTGTCTGTTTCTTGGAGTTGGGCTTTAGGACATTAAGACCCAACTCCAGCCAAAACCAATTACTGTGCAGAGAAGGATTAGAGCCCCTGTTTTTATCGTCATCTGTTACCCCAACTCCTGTGAGGACAGAACACTATAAGAAATCTCACAGTGATAGAAACAAAAACAAAAGATCTAGGATTTGTTGGTCAACTGAGGTCTGAGGACTTTGGTCCTGAAGGGCTGGCCAGTGGTCTCTGGTACAGCTTGGGGGTTAGAGCTGCCACCTCATCCCTTTAAACCCGAACACATATTAATTACACAGGTTCTGTGGCTGATTAAGGTGGTAATTAAACTCACTTGTTGCCTTATCTGCATTTAATTAGCCTCAGAACCTGCGTAATTCATATGTGTTCGGGTTTAAAGGGATGAGGTGGCAACCCTACTTGGGGTATCCACTGGAAAAGAAAAGGGAGGAGGAGAACTCCTACAGTGTAGTTAATTCATTCTGGAAGGCTAATCAGCTTAAATGTGGTTCAGCAATGAGAAAAAATGAAGAAAATGGAAAAATGATTTACAACTGTTGAGGGAGCGGTCACCCTAGGGTTTGGAATTACACAGCCTTCGAAAGGTGCGGGTGGAAAAAAACCTGTCTTCACTCAGGATGAGCATGGTTGCTCTTGAGGCCATGGGGCATTGGTATTGGGGAATATCATATGTTGAAACCCAGTGGACCATACTGATCCCATTTAGAGACACCCGAAGAATTCCATTATTTCTCATGTGTGTTTGATCTCTGTAATTGGGGATCACAGCCATCTGGTAACAGGCTTGATTACGGTGGAGGACACGTGTGTATGGTGGAATTCATTAACAATTCACGTAGTTTGCCACCCGGGTGGATATTTAATTATCATGAGAAGAATTAGATATACCTTCATTCCAGTTTCATTGCTATTGGCACATGGACTTATTTCCATATTGAACCTTATGGACTATTCAATTCACTGTTTGATTGTACATTGATACATTTTCAGTATTTCACTTCTTGCTTTGCAACCTGAAGCGCACTATTATTTATGTACATATATATATGTTTTCACATTACTTTTGGTATTAGGGTGATATTATATATAGGTGCAGCTCTTTGATAACTCATTACAATTCAGTGCAGAAACACACTTTTTTGTTTTAAAATGCCTGTTGTAATATGTCTAAGAATAGACCAAAGTCATCTGTTTTAATGAACATCAATTTTCTTTACTTCACCAATTTTACAAAATTCGTACAGCAGGGGGTATCAACCATAATCCAGTGGCAGCTACCGGAATTGTGTGTGAAACTGACAGGCAGGCTCCTGCCTGTCAGGTGAGAGCATTCGGGCGGCTCCGCTGCCGCCCGATCGCTTGCACACATCCAGGTACCGGCGCCCCCCACGCTGCCACACCCCGTCATGCTTACCAGGCTCTGCTTGGCCATCGGCTGGCTCCGGAGCTCCATGGTGGGTGCCGGTGGGTAGAGGGGAAGGAGAAGAGAGGACACACGTCCGCTCTCCTCCCCTTCTTCTTGTGACCCGGTAAGCGACGAGCCTGACGTCACTTCCGGGTCAAGATCAAGACAGGCCACCACTCGCATTGGCTCTTTACACTGTCCATCTACCATCGTGCTGCTGCTGAGACTCCCAGGTTGGAGGCTGCATGTGTTGTGTGTCCACACATGGCGGAGTGTGCGTGTTGGAAAGAAAAAGCCGGGAAAACTATTTGCGGGCAGCGCGGGCTCAAGGGGCAGCTGCTTTGGGACCCACAACAATGACTGGGCCCGGGGCAGCTGCCCCTTTAGCCCCATGTTAAAGACAGCCCTGATCTCCGTGCATGCCAGAGTGAGAGCAATAATTCTAACACAAGACCTTCTCCGTAACACTAAACTGATACCTGCTTTTGAAGCGTCGCCTATAGAAAATATAGGGTACTGAAGTTTGACTCCATTTCACGGGCGCACAAAAACTTGGCATGTGGGGTATCTATGTACTCTGTGCAACCTCATCTTTTATATTTTACCAAAAATGTGGGTAATTTATTGCATTTATTTGCCCCAACATTCACGTTAGTGTGTTTTTTACTGAAATATTGCGTTCCCTAGACCTATGCGGTAATATCGTGTGATATAAAAAATTGCAACTACCACTATTATATTCTGTGGGCTGTCTGCTTTCAGAAAATATATAATATGTGTGGGTTGGGTGTAATCTTCAGGCCTAAAATGATTTTTTAAACATGTGTGCAAAAAAAACTCAAAAAACGGCCCTGGCAGCGAAAAGTGGTAAATCAGATGACTCCGACCTATTCTTAGATATATTACAATCGGTGCCTCTGCCAATCGGACCACTGACTGGGTTTTTTGCAGATTCCTCTTGAACCCACCGAGACACAAAAACATATTTTTAGTAGCTGTGCTTTCCTGCCCCGGTGACAACCACACTCCCATCTTCCTCTATGGTGACACATGGATGGGAAGTGAGTCACAGACAGATATGAACACCTGGAACAAAGATCATTTGGAACAGGTTCTTTAGACTCCAATTACACTGGTAATAAAACATCACTTCTTTTGGTATTAAATTAAAAGTAATGTAACAAATGAATATCTTAAATATACATAAGAGGATACATCCCCCTGGACCATTCCAAGCAAAATGAAGTACATAGATGTAAACATTGGACTATAATGGTTAAGTATTATAAAGTAGCAGAATAAAGTACATAGATGTAAACATTGACCTATAATAGTTAAGTATTATAAAGTAGCAGAATAAAGTACATAGATGTAAACATTGGACTATAATGGTGTGTGCTTTATTCTGCTTGGGAGGGTCCAAGAGGTCGTATGCTCTTTTTATGTATATTTTAGATATTCCCATGTTGAATTGCTCTTAGACCAGCGGCAATAAAGAAGCCACATTTCATTACTAGTGTACTTGGCGTCTAAAATCCCTCTTCAAAAATGATCTCTTTTTACAGTTTCTTTGTACTGGTTCCGAGTACATGATAGCTGTATAATATACTGAAGTAATAAATAGAGGATTTGAATGTATTTTTATCTCTGTCGCACAGTAATAAACTGCGTAACAGAAGTTTTGACTCTTCTCCACTCCATCCAAAGCTAAATAAACATTTTGGATGAAATTGGTCTTCCAGAATAAAAAAAAAAACTTAATTAAAATGACTATGTGGGGAAATATTTTTTTTTTATTACTAGACTGAAAAATGTTGTAGTCTAAATTGTAACAGTGAGGAATAGAATGCAGAGTAATTGGAAAACGAGTGTAGGTAACTTGCTCTAAGCAGAAGTGCCTCTAACCTAAATTTATTGCTGCTTGTCTGTAGTCAGCCTGAGCATGGATTGATAGTTCTGCTTACCTCAAGTTCTCCCTAAGCTCTGTCTTATTGTTTGCTTCTGTCTGCTGTTGGGGGTTTCCCTGACAATGACCTAATGCCTCGTTTCCACTGAGCGGATCGGTTCGGTTCGGTACGGTACGCTATTTTGGGTGTTTCCATTATCAAAGCGGCCCATACAACCGAACCGTACCGTTCTATTCAGGGTCCTGCTTCAGATGTGGGGCCATAGAAAATAGAACGGTTCGGTTAGGGCGGAGCTACGATACATTCCACTGATTGGCTGACAGAAAACCCTCTGCTCTGCTATGCTGAGGCATTTTTTCTAAACCCTATATGGCCCCTTGTGGTCCCACTTGCAGTGGAAATGCTCACCAGAATAGACCGGACCATTCTAGGCCATTCAAACTGTACCGACCTGAACCGATCCGCTCAGTGGAAACGAGGCATATGACAGCCATTCCCAACCAGAGTTTCATGGAACCCTACAATAGTACAGTAGTTGCTAGGGGTTCCTTGAACCATAGCTAATTGACCTTCCATTTGATGGTCCTGGATAGTTCCAGGATAAATGCCACTGGGCAGAGCCATCTGTAGGACACCATTGATCTTTTTTTAGCTGTCTGTTAGCGCAGAATTATTTTCCCCTGACCACCAGTTTGAAGGCTATTTTCCCAATGGACACCAATGAATTGGTTTTAGCAAGAGTTCCATGAGACCTAAAAATTAATTCAATGGTTACTCTATAAATAATATGGTTGAGAAGGGCTGGTCTAAGAAGACAATAACATGAATTATGAATATTTATGTCTCTCTGTCCAACTAATAGGAGGTTTATTGCCAGTGAAGCATGCTGGAGGAAGATATAATTTTTGAGAATGACCTTGAAGAGCTCTTTTGCCTCCCAGACTCTGTCTGGGGAGGGTGTGTAGTTGAGGTTACATAGTAGGTAAGGTTAGATAAAGACAATAGTCCAGTGATGGCGAACCTTGGCACCCCAGATGTTTTGGAACTACATTTCCCATGATGTTCAACTACACTGCAGAGTGCGTGAGCATCATAGAAAATGTAGTTCCAAAACATCTGGAGTGCCAAGGTTCGCCATCACTGCAATGGTCCATCCAGTTCAACCTGTGTAGGTGTACGTGTGTCAGGTTTATATCCTTCCAGGCCTATTGCCTGGAGAGGGTGTGCTGTGTTACAGAGGGAAACAAGCCTGGATCCTGAAGCTTCCGGATGTCCTACTGGGAGGGTATTATCTAGGCAAAGTGGAAGAGAAAGGTGATTTAGCTGGATTGGAGCACCAGGGTGAAGACTTTGCTGCTGAAGAGTGTCCTGGAAAGTTGGGTAGAATTTACTGCTGGTGACCATTGCAGAAAATTCTCGTGGCTCATCCACTGGGACACGTGTACTGCACTGAAACTGCTCTGAAGTCTAAACAGTACCGGTCTGGCTTAAAGGTCCTTATTTTGTATTGGCTGTGAGTAGAGCTATGGAGTCAACATTTTTTTTGTCTTTTTGGATATCCTGTGCCTCAACACCCCTCCTTGAGCTCATTGGTCCTTTAATAAACTTTATTAAACTCCTTAAATCCCAATTCTTCCACCCCCCCCCCTTCCCCCCCCCAAAGAATCAAGGATTCTGCCCTGGGGTGAATTGCTAGACCATCAAACTACCTGGCAGTCCCCTTCTACCTTCAGGGGGGTAAGGGGTGCTACACAAAAACCATATGGAGATTTAAGAAAGTAACAAAAAAAAATAAGAATACATTATGATACATTATCATGTTTTTGTAGTACCAAATGCCACATATAGTTTAAATGTCAATGCAAAACAGAGTAAGTAAAATTGAGAGTTTTAAATAACAGTGAAAATCAGGAGATTTTGAATACATTTTGCCATTTTGGCAAAGTGCTTTGCAGTTAGTTGGGAAGATACAATTACAGTGATTTTGAAGGGGTAATGGACTTTAAATGGTTGCTGAGAGTTAAGTAGTTCATTTCATATACACAATGCCAAAAAGGTGGCCAATCATGAGCCAGCTGTGTTGTTGTAAGCTACAGTATATCTTACAAAAACAATGTATTTTTTTCAATAATTTATTATTATCTAACTATATAGCAGTTCTGAAGATATATATTAAAAAAAAAATACCCGTGCTATGCCAATATCTAGTTTTTTCTACTTGAAATATGTGTATGATATAGAGACTGCTGCTGTTAAAAAGAGTGCCCTCAGGGTCCTTTAAAACAAAATCCCATTAACTCACAGCGCTGTCTCCCTACCTACCCTTATCAGTATGTTGTAGGTGGAGCTCTGTATATATAAGGCTGTACAATCAACACCGGAAAAAAAACATTCCTGAAGACGCCCACTGGACAGGGCAAAACGCATTGGGCGGTGCTTTCCAACAACGTCACTTTCGGCCCGTGGAGCACACGCTGCGGCGGCACTTCCAGGTCTTTATGTCTTTATCTGTTCTTACGCAAGTGAGTGCAATGGAAAACTTGTTGAATCTTAAATAAAAGGTGAATGTTATTGCACTATGCTATCCTCCCTTTTATTCCCCTGAAACAATTTGGGCTTGATTTACTAAAAGCAAATAGACTGTGCACTTTGCAAATTGCAGTTGCACTCTGCAAGTGCAGTTGCTCCAGAACTTAGTAAATGAGGAAAGCTTCACTTTTAAAAGAATACCCACTCACATGCAAGGAAAACAAAAAAAAATAGCAGTTTTGCTTGCATATGATTGAATGCTGGAAGTCAGCAGAGCTTCTGCTAATTTACTAAGCTTTGGAGCAGCTGCGTTTTGCAAAGTGCACAGTCTTTTTGCTTTTAGTAAATCAACCCCTTTGAGTGGTGAAGTACTGGCCATTGCTGGATATGGAGAAAGAGTGTGAAGGATAACAGCCAGGGAGCAAGGATTACATTGAAAGACCCCGGAGGGATACATCCAAAAGCAAGCTATATAGCAGGGGGTCCATAATCTCTAGTGAGCAGTGGCGGCCCATCAATTAGGAGCACAGAGGCGTCCGTCCCCTAATCTACATGCAGGGTGCCGGACACATAGATTCCAATGTTTTTTTTAGAAGCACATGATTAGAGCCGGAGGCTTTAAAAGGGTGGGCTCAGGGCGTAGAGCACTGCACCCAGAGCCCACCCAGTTGTGAACATTAGTGAATTAATATTCGCTAATGTCTTCCTGTTGCTCCTCCTGGCCGGGAGTCCTAACTCCTGATTGGCCAGGAAGAGAAGCGACCGCCGGGACTCAGGAGAAGGGGGGGGAAGCCTCCACCTGGATGGGGTAAGTGGTAAGTGCAGAGTCTGGCGGGGGGCCTGGCAGGCGACGGGCGATCGATCGAGCGACGGGGGGGGTGGGTTATGTGGTTGGCTGGCTGGGGGTGGCTGGCTGGGGGGCCTGAAAATTGAGCACCAGCCGCCCCTGCTGGTGAGTCAGGGAGCATTTGGGGCACGAATCACTGCACTGGAATTATCTCTGTTGGATGAATGTTAACTAAAGATATAACACTAGTGGACTATGTTTTAATATTGTACACGTGGCACAGGAAGATTAAGTTCTCAAGATATAACCATTCAATGCTCATATATGAACAACTAGTTAAACCAGCTAAGGGTCACCTGAGGTGTCTAGGGTACATTTTTCTTCAATGACTCAGATTTACAAACATTCAGTATTTTAAATTGTATGTATGTCTGTTTGAAGGGCTGTGCATCCATATGGAACAGTAGAAGATGACATTTTTCATCTTGGATCCACTGACATTTTCACTGTTATGCTGTCCTGTGATACCATCCCACCTAAATCACAAAAGACTGTCAAAGTCTTAACACAAATGACCTACAATGCGTGCTACTCGCTTGTCACTGCTGAGCGATGAACAATGTAAGAACAACACAGAAATGGTAAATGGACATAGGGGGTTCCATTAGAAGTCATAGAGCCCTCTGAACCCTACATGACAACCCCTCCCGACACATGTCATATGATGCCTCCTGCCACCCAACTCTCTAAATGCCACAAGTATTGAAGAAGAAAAAAACACATGATTAAAAGCCACTTCTTACTTCTTACTGTGTGGGTGTGAGTCTTCCCAAGTCCTAAGCAGCTTGGAAGATGTGCTGGTTGCCAGTTTCATCTCTTTTCCCTGGTGGAACTGTGGTTGCATTCAAACACGGCGGCAGGGGAAGGAATGGGGTTAAAATGCTAGTGCAAGATAATTGGCAGCTCAAACTTTGCTGAGCTACTAAAACAAATAGCCACTCTGAGGTATAACAGAGCCCACAGCAGATAGGGGAGCAGCACAGAAAAGGGGCCAAGCAGTGTTGGCAGCAGCAGGAGGGCAGCTGGGCCTCCTGCTAATTCTGTGGGGCTTGTCACAGACGGGAATCTGTTCCCACAAGGGGGCAGACTGTCTAAGCAAGAATTAGTTATCTCAGGTAGAGCTAGGCAGTGGTGGTGGCCATGGAGGAGACACAGAGAACTGCAAGTAGTTTTGGAGAAGCAAGATACTCATAGCCAACGTGCCCGCGTGTACAGGGAAAATGAGGGCTCTTAGAAAGGCCAATGTGCAGAATCCATAGTGCCTTGTTTTCACCACAGCTTGTGAAGGTGGAAATGGGTTTTTCACCAAATGACTCCCACGTTGTGGCCCTTTGACTCACCCAAGTCAGAAGCTACTGGGAACAGAGAGCAAGTACGCAACACTGAGAAGCTGGAATCACAGGTCAGTAGGTAATACAATCCATGATATCGGAGTATCTGGAATGCACAGAAGCACTGGGAGTGGATAGAAGTGCACATAAACACACTAGAAAAGTCATTGGGAACATGTGAGGTAAAGAGATCACACCAGAAGGCACAGGGAGACACCAGAGAAGTCACTGTAAATACTGGAGGTACATTGATCATGCTGGAAGGCACAGGGAGACACCAGAGAAATCAGTGGGAACATGTGAGTTATGGAGATCACACTAGATGGCACAGGGGGACACTAAAGAAGTCAAAGGGAACACAGGAGGTGTTGAGATCACACTGGAAGGCACTGGGAGACACTAAAGAAGTCATTGTGTACACAGGGCTGCTAGCATGTAAGCAGGTAGAGTTAGCTAGTCTGCCACTGGATGGCTCTGCCCGAAAATAGCGTGGTATTAGGTAATTATGTAATTGGGTGTTAGGTCCCCTTTTAGACAAAGCCTTCCTGTAGTGATGTAATGGGTGGCGTTAGTGTCCATATAAATGCCAAGAGGGGAGAAGCTTTTGAGACAGGGCATGGGAGCCAAACAACCCACATGTGGATGTAGTCAGCTACTGTCAAGGGCCCTTAACAGGGCTGAAATATGGGGACAAGGTGCCCATGTTGAGGGAATGTGGCCTGCTATGGTTCAGGGGGGGGGGGGCTCGCTCATCCCCCCCTTTCCTGGCCCGCCAGGCTGCATTCACGGCTATGGGTTTGGTATGGATTTTATGGGGGACCCCAGGCCATATTTTTTTTAAAATTTTGGCATGGGGTTCCCTTAAGATTTATACCAGATCTGAAGGGCCTGGTATGGATTGGGGGGGTCCCCACGCCGTTTTTTTTCCTCACATTTTTATTGCCAGCAGTTTTTTTTTTTTTTATTCAGCTGTCAGCGGGAAAGCCCATTGACAGCTGATGACTCATCGGTTGTTAAGGACACCGCAGCCGGCTTCCCGGCCCGCTCCTTAACAACCAGGTATTCACTGTGCCCTGATTGGGCAAAGCTTTGCCCAGTCAGGGCTTAGAATGCACTGTGCGGCTCGCAGTGCATTGCAGGGCGTTCGGCAGGGCGAACACCTGCCAAACGACCTGCAAATTCAGGTGTTCACCAAATGGGTGAACAGGCGATGTCCGAACTGTTTGCCCAACTCAATTGTTAATCTTCGTTTCACAGAAGCCGAATGCTGTGGAATCTAGTCTACATGGAGGTTGGTCTTATCACTGTGGTGTTCCCAAGGAGAGTAAAAGGAAGATGGCTTAGTAATTACACGCTGGCGCTCTGTGCCTGACTGACTGCTACGGAAGGTTTGCTCTTGTGTATGGCAACGTGTGCTGAAGAGTTCTATCAGTATGTCAGTTTGATATTTAATAAAATAAAATAGAGAAAAACTGCTGCGCCAACCCAATAATAAAGCTGCCAACACCACCAATTAGACTGATTGTGTAAATGAATGTATAAAGAAAAAAAGTGTAGCGCTTTATTATACTGAAAAACACTATGTTCACATTGATTTTTTTTTAGTATAATACAGCGCTACACTTTTTTCTTTATACAGTTTGATATTTAATGTCACAGCCATTTTTGCAAGCTACAGTAATGTGTGGAAAATATACTTCTTTTGTGGACAATCCTTGCATTATGAATATAAAAGCTCAAGGCCGGGGATGTTTTGAGCGGGTCTATGGCCAGGAGTTGGGCACAATATGGTGAAGGCTTCTATCTACCAGCAGTAGGTCACTGTCCTATCCAAAGAAGAAGCGGGGCAGGGAGCTCTAGCAATTCGGCACAAACACACAGCCAATTGTGGTCTCCTTACAAGCGCATGAACGCTGATCAACCCACATCTGGCACTTTAAGATGGCGCCCCTTCTTCCACTGGCGGCAAGGCTGACAGAGGCATGAAGCCAGCATCTGTTTACAGAGGGAAAGATAAGCCCGGAGTCAATAAAAGAAGAGAATAGAATGAAGGGCTTATGTGACTGGGTAAACAGGGGACAGGAGCAGGGGTTGTTAGAAAGCCCCTGATTGGTGGGATAAGGAGGAAGAGGAGGAGCCAGCAGGGAGTTAGGTGAACGAAGGTCCCTCCCCAGAGTCAGTGTTAGCCGGAGGAGAGAGCTTCCCACCCACCCTCCCTGTGATGATAGGTATTGGGGTTGTCTCGTAACCAATTTTCTTTCACAGAGCGGTTGAATCCTTGGACATCGTGGCATTGGGCGGGTGTTGGTCTTTGCGGGTGAAGGAAGAAACCCCAGATAAGGAAGAGTGTGGGACACATCGGTGGTATGGGCCCACTGGTGGTATTCCAGCTAACGGTGGTTTAGCTGGAATTTGGTTAAAAGGTGCACTGTGGTCAGTGGTTTGGTTGTCTCCGAGCTAGTATGTCAGTTGGAGGCCTATTTCAGTTAAAGGTACCGCAGTGCTTTGTTATGACCGTATGGCTATTCTGGGGTAGTTCCTGCAAAGACCAACGTGACTATTTGACTTGCGGGTAGTGATGTAACAGATGTGTGTTATACAGTTATGTTTAATTTGATGTGAGTTGTTAATAAAGGGGCTGCTACGGACAATATTTTACTCCAGAATGGTGTGGTCTCCATTAATGGGAAAATAGTAAGGATAACGGAGTTGGGGTTGGCCGGGTAAAGCAGGTGGGTGTATGGATCATCTGCTATACAATAGTCAAGACCCACTTCTGGAGCGTGAAATGGGTGGACATGACAACACCGGACACGGGTTCTAACTTTTTGCTACTTTATCCAAAATAAAAGAAAAAAGATTTGGCTTTAGATGCACTTTAACTAAGTCAGAAACTCTCCAATTACTTCCGGTAAAAGATTAGATCTTGTCCTTTCCAGGGATGCCGAAAAAAACCTCTGCCAGATCCATAAATCAGAACAGACAAGACAAAGCCCAGCCTGGGATTCACCGCAGTAAATAGTGACCTGAAAGAAAACCACTATTAGCGCTGTGGATGAAAGCCCAATGGTTCGAAACCAACCTAGTTCGGTCGAGCCACTCGTCTCCCCAGCTGGAGATATTAAAGGAGATATCAGTGTGGGAAGGTCACCATCGTCTCGTCGTGTTCTGGATGCTGCGTTTACAAAACTGCCTAAACACACTGGGACGCAGTAGTGACAAAACGGGTGCAACACAGTTCTTGAAAGTCAAGAGAGATATTTAGATCATAATGTTCTGTTGTCACAGGAGCTGTCAGAAGCTTGTGCCGTGCTTAAATAGAACGGCATCATTCCTGCAAGACATGGCTCACCGTAGCTAAGATTTGCAACGCACTGCCTGTCGCCATGGGAACTGGAGCTTACGTGGAGGATAACAAAAAAAAAAAGCTTTCGTAGCTGTACATAATGCACGTAGGTCAACAGAACGTACAAAATAAATGCACGCTTTAATTATTAAGACAAGGAGCAGTTTGCAAGGTGGCATCGCCCATAGCAACAGATGTTTCCATTGTTTCGAGCTGATGAAAGATGAAATGTGACTTGCTGCTATCAGCTGATGCTCTTTGCATGTAGTAATGAGCGAACCAAGCAAAGTTCAGTTTACTGGAGGTTTGCAGAGCAAATTAAATAATTTGCTTTCTTGTGAAAAAAAAAAAATTAAATAATTTGCCAGCCCCAAACAAAGCTCAAAACCCATTGAAGTCTTCAGGGACCCAAGCTTGGAACTTTTTCAAAGCCAATTTGCAAACTTTTCTAAATTAAAGGGCATAGGGATCTGGACACTGCCATGGAAGACATGTACTAATACACACATTTTTTTTTAAATTTAAATACTGTTCAATGGGGAGTGGAACTTTTAATTGGGCTTAAAGGTCAACATTAAAAATACACAATTAATTTAAATAACTTGCTTGGGGAATGCCTTAAACCTTTTGCTGCCCGGGTAATTTTCCGAACGAAGGGCCACATATTTTCAGTAAAAAATACACTAAAGCGCACAAACATAATGTATTATCCAATTTTTGAATACACATTAAAGATTAGGTTGCGTTAACCACTTCAGCCCCGGACCATTTGGCTGCCCAAAGACCAGAGCGTTTTTTGCGATTCGGCACTGCGTCGCTTTAAGTGACAATAGCGCGGTCGTGCGACGCTGTACCCAAACAAAATTGATGTCCTTTTTTTTCCCACAAATAGAGCTTTCTTTTGGTGGTATTTGGTCACCTCTGCGGTTTTTATTTTTTGCGCTATAAACAAAAAAAGAACGTCAATTTTGAAAAAATACAGTGTTTTTTACTTTTTGCTATAATAAATATCCCCCAAAAATACATAAAAAAACGTTTTTTTCCTCAGTTTAGGCCGATATGTATTCTTCTACATATTTTTGTTAAAAAAAAAAAAATCGCAATAAGCGTATATTGATTGGTTTGCGCAACATTTATAGTGTCTACATAATAATTTTATTTATTTATTTATTTTTTATCAGTAATGGCAGCGATCTGCGATTTTTACTGGGACTGCGACATTATGGCGGACACATCGGACATTTTTGGCACATTATTGTCATTTATGCAGCGTTCAGTGCGATTAAAAATGCATTGATTACTGTGTAAATGACACTGGCAGTGAAGGGGTTGACCACTAGGGGGCAGTGAAGGGGTTAAGTGTGTCCTAGGGAGTGATTCTAACTGTTAGGGGGCTGGGCTTGAACACACAGGACAGTGATCGCTGCTCTTGATCGCAGAGAGCAGTTGATCACTGTCCTGTCACTAGGCAGAACGGGGAATGCTTTTTTCACATAAGCATCTCCCCGTTCTTCCTCTCTGTGACACGATCGTGGGCACCCGGCAGACATCGAGTCCGCGGGACCCGTAGTCACGGTCAGGGAGACCGGGGAGGCGCGAGCACGCTCGCGACATCGCTCCTTAAAGGGGACGTACCTGTACGCCCTTTTGCCTGCCAGTGCCATTCTGCAGACGTACATTGGCATGCGCTGGTCAGCAAGCCGTTAAAGTGTTACTAAACCCACAACAGTAAAATCAGTCTGTATATGCAGTAAAGCATGCTTGTTATACTCACTGTGAAATCTAAGGGGTTAATCCTGCACATTGTGTAAAAAGGCTGTTTGACTTGATCTTCTCTGATCCTCCGCTTCTTTCACTGTCCCCAATCCATCTCCTGGTAAGACAGAGCCTTTGGAGTCACTCTGCATATGCTCAGTTTGGTGTGTATTTTTTTCCTTGGGAGCGTACATGTGATCAGCACAGGGCCAATCAGCACTGTCCAGACAGAGGGTCAGGGGTCCTGCAGCCTCATAGGACAGTTACAGTAGAATGAAAACTCCTTCAAACTTTAACCAGATGCTGATAGAAGTCACAAGACTGCTATATACTGCTGATAAGAAAAGGTATTTAGCCGTTTAGATTTACTAAAATAATTGCATTTCCATGTTCTGTGTATTGTGGGAGATCAGATATAATGAATGCAGAGTCCTGGGTTTAGTAACATTTTAAGTAAATTGATGCCAAACCTGTCAAGCCTTAAAATTGAGTGCCAATAGCCTCCTAGTGATAGAATAATGTATGTGACAGGCCCTTTTTAAAGAGACATCAGAGATCTATTAGACCTCTAAATTCACTTATGGACCCCAATCAAGACTGTCAAGCACAATCTGTAACAGGACTGTCACAGAAGTTGGGCAATGACAGCACGGAACTCTGAAGTGATGTAATACATGTTGGGGGTGTCCAGAGTGGTGAAACCCTCTGGGGAGTGTGAAAGTGATCAAGCATGTGGGTAGGTTGAAAAGGTTAGATAGGTGCTGTCCCAGCTGGGAGGGTAGGAGGTAATGGCTTGCCCAATTTCTTGGTCTTTTTTGGCAGGTTCTTTCCTAGGTCAGGTCCAGTTGTCCTGTGAGATAAAAACGTGGTCAGTGGTCTGGCTCAGAGAGGTCCTCCCCTGCGCAAAGCACTGGAATGCGGCATTGGGAGAGCGTTGTAGTGCAGCTGTGAGTTGTGAGACCCGTAAGGGATTGAGACAGAGGATGAGAACCACAGCAATGGAAGGATGTTGTGCATCACTTCCCCCATGGAGAGACTCTTAACTTGGGGTTCACCCTGAAGGCACCAGCAAGGCAGTAATGCCTCCGAAGGACTTACACCTGCGTGAGAGTGCCTCTGAAGGACTTTAATTGCTGGACTACACTTTTGCAGGTATGCCGGGGCAGCACAAGCTTGTAGTTAGGAGTAGGGATGAAGGAAAAAATCCTGTTCTTGTGTGTTGGACTGTGGAATGTTCATTTTTGAACTTTTTCTAATTAAATTATTGGAAAGTTGTCCTTGCCTGGTCTGAAGTTAGTAAAGAGGTGCTTCGTAAGTAACCGGCACACATACAGTTGGGTCCTAACACCTTGGGGTATGAAGACATCAGTGTGGAGTGAAGTAACAGCCTGTCAATAGCATGTAAAGGTTATAGGTGGCATGGCCTCTAGCAGCGAGAGAGATGTTTGTCGGCACTCGTTCCACCAGCGGTGTGTCTTCCAAAGCAACAGAAGCGGATTGTACCACAGAGGGTTCCCATCCTGTACAGAGGTATGGAAGGTTAGGAGTTAAGTCACGTGCATGTGTGAAGCCTGCACAGAGTGCACGGCGGTGTCCATTCCACTACTTTAGAATCGTAGTGGAAAGTGCAGAACAGGTAGATGTGGACATTTGCTCAGTGTATCCCTCCTAAATGCACATTACAGAGAAGGTGTACATTGTCACGTGGAACCAAGCGTTAACTGGAGGGCAGTTGCAGTGCAAGTGTACATGCTGTACATTGATCTCTAATAGTAGAGGCGCGCTTTAAGGTTGAGTATTCCCCCACGGAAGCCTAAGCCTTGTCCCAGGGCATTAATTAAGATGACACAAAGCAAAGGTATCCCGTGTGTAGTAGCGTGACCCTGTAACAAGGTGCCTAGCATAGCCCAGAAGAACCCACCCCAGGGTAGGCCCCTCATGTGACCTTGGCGCCCAACCAATTAATGTGGAACATGAAGGACATGACAAACAACCACCACCCTATCCTTACAAGCAGCTTTAGAGTAACCCAGATCACTTTCATGTGAAAGACAATAGATGGCTTGCTATAGCAGTCAGAAGTTTATTTAGAAGCCTGTGCTGCCACTGACACAAGGCTTACATTGGGGGAAACAAAAGGGTCAAACCTGCATGTGAAGCAGTGCATCTGTAACGTGTACTTCTTATGGCAAAAAAAAAATTCCTGCTTAATTACATTTTTGGTTTGTAAAAAAGAAAAAAACCTCATGGGGTTCCCCCCCAAAATGATGTTACCCTGTTTCCCCGAAAATAAGACCTAGCGTGATTGTCGGTGATGGCTGCAATATAAGCCCTACCCCCCAAATAAGCCCCACCCTGTTTCCCCGAAAATAAGCCCTACCCTGAAAATAAGACATACAGGGACTTTAACTAGCGCTTATTTGGGGGGTAGGGCTTATATTGCAGCCATCACCGACAATCACGCTAGGTCTTATTTTCGGGGAAACAGGGTAGAAGTGTCCTAGATAGAGGTTTGGAATCGATTTTTAAGGAGGACCCCATTAAAAAAAAAAAAAAGAAAACATAGGGGGTCCTTCACAAAATCCATATTAGACCCTTATGAAGGTATACAGCCTGGCTGGCCAGGAAAGGGGTAGCAGTGAGTGTGAAATTTGCCAGAAATTATGTCTCCTAATAATAGAAACTTTCTTGTCTTGTAAAATGTCATGTCCCCATCAAGACATTTCCATATCACATATCTCACATTAAGATGTGTGAAGCACACGTCATCAAGTTCTTACCAGTGTCAATTGTCATTAACACAGTTATCTGTAAATGGGCTGAGAGATGATATATGTATTCAATCGTCACATCTGCAATGGTGAATACTTATGGGAAATTAGGAATACTTACGTGATGGGTCTTTAAAGTGGTTGAATCCATAAATGTTTCCATTTCAACTGTATACATTTTAGTCTCTTCGACAAAGGTGCCTGTTCATAAAACACACTTGTTCAACAATATTCACACAGGATTTGAAGAGTTTTCAACAGAATTAGTGCCGAAATTGGTAAAGTTTTCTTTAAACACTGACTTGGTTGGAGGGATTTTTGATTGCTTTAGTCCCCTCTCGCCAAAACGTTGGGTTCCAAGCCCTATCCCATAGAACGTTTAGTCCCAAACCCTACTTCCATACACTGCACTGACGATGATAAAGGGGTTGATTTACTAAAGGGAAAAAGACTGTGCACTCTGCAAGTGCAGATGCTCCAGAGCTTAGTAAATGAACAGAAACTCTGCTGACTTTCATCATCCAATAATGTGGAAGCTGTTATTTTTATTTTCCTTGCATGTGATTAGGTACTTTTTGCAACGTGAAGCCTCACGTCATATATCATCTCTCAGCACATTTACTGATAACTGTGTTAATGACAGTTGACACTGGTAAGAACTTGATGACGTGTGCTTCACACATCTTAAAGCGGAGTTCCACCCTAAAGTGGAACTTCCGCTCATCGGATTCCCCCTCCGGTGTCACAATTGGCACATTTCAGGGGGGAGGGGGGTGCAGATACCTGTATAATACAGGTATCTGCACCCACTTCCGGGTATATCTATCCGCAGCTAGCCGCAGACTCCCCGACCACCCCCGTTGTGTTGTGGGAAATACACAGTTCCCACAACACAACGGGGACCAGTGTAGACGCGTGGCGCGACTTGCGCATGCGCAGTGGGGAACCGGGCAGTGAAGCCGCAACGCTTCACTTCCTGATTCCCTCAGTGAGAATGGCGGCGGCAGCACCCGAGGATCGAGGGACGGTTCGATCTCGGGTGCCGACATCGCTGGACCTCGGGACAGGTAAGTGTCCTTATTTTAAAAGTCAGCAGCTGCAGTATTTGCAGCTGCTGACATCTAAAAATTGTTTTTTTCCCGCTCCGCTTTAATGTGAGATATGTGATATGGGGAAACTGCACTTGGCAAAGTGCTCAGTCTATTTGCCTTTAGTAAATCAACCCCAAAGTGTCTGAGTCAGAAGTTAAAAGGTAGTAAGCACCAGTCCATCTTGGCCTTGTGGTGTATTGAATACGTCCTGAAGAAGTCCCGGAAAGAGGACAGGATGAAATGCGTCAATGCCAGGGGAACGCCCCCCCCCGGGGACCAGACCCCCACATCTACACTATGGTGTGCACACCAGAGTGTATGAAGGAAGTAACATACAGCCAGAGTGCTCCAAGACAGCCTACTGCTAAGGACATGGAGGAGAGACTTGACATTTCAGGAGGCACAGCAGCCATATGAGGATCGAAAAGGCAGTGGTGAGATCCCATACCTGTATATGCCAATAGTGAAAAAGTTGGTAACATTGCCCCGCCCTAGTGAAGGTATAGGTCATATCAGCGGCATTTGGGAAATATGCAGGCTGGACCTAAGTCATTGGGGCGTAGAATAAGTATACACATGGTACTTTGGACTACACATACAGTACCTTTTTGGAAGGTCAAAAGTCACGACCATAAGGACTCATCACTTACCCTATATGATAGCACTGATTTCACTGCATGACACGTGAACATTGGACTGGCCTCAATACCTTGCTTGGTTCGACATTTTTTATCCACTAATTTTACTTTTTCATCCACTAGTCTGGCTTACATTTTTCAGGTACAGGATACATCTATGCCTAATGGCCACAACACCACACAGTGGTTTATTTACGGGGCACTCTGAGTCTTATCCATCCAATCCTCCAGGGGGGATATATTAGGGGTAAAGAGAATTTAATAGGGCCCCTTGCGAGGATTAGGGAGGGGTAGTGGGAATAGGTGGGTAATAGGAGGGGGGGGGGGGGGGCACTGGGTCATTCACACTGAAACTGAATTTCTTTTTCTTTTTCAATTTTATATGATAAAAATAAATAATTACATTTGTAATAGTTGTCTGATCGGTATTTTTGGTTTCTTTATAAGCCCCTCCCCTGGAGAATTGGCTATAGCTATTCCCCGGTTGTTTGAATTTTTTGGTAAACCCAAGCGTGGTGTATCCCAAGCATCACATGCTGATATTGGGTTGGGTGCTGCTGAACCCCCAGAGCAGTAATTGTCTTTATAATTCCTCTGGGGAGGTTTTGGCAAACATGGAATTGTCCATAGAGGAGTCGATTTGCTTGTACTTGGTGTAGTGGAGTATGCGTGCATCAAGAATATGGTGCAGTTTGTACTGACCAAGGATTATAGAAACGAGAAGGGTTTGACTTTCCTTGTGGAATAAATTTTGCAATGTGTCTTTGGGATCCAAAACAAGGAAATTTCGATTTTACCGGATTATCAGAGGCAGAGAGTCTTCCAAGTTTGAAGGATTTTTTAAAGATTTGTTGCCCATGGCTAAGAACAGTTGTGACAAGTGTTTGAAAGGAATACCGCATGTGGCCAGAGGTGGGGGGGGGGCGCCGGAGAGCCTCGAAAATACTTGGGGACAGCTCGGCTGAACTTGGAAAGCCTCAGAAACACTCGGGAAAAGAGTATTTCGGAGCATTTCTGAGTGATTCCGAGTTTCCGAACGGCTCCGAACCGTTCCGAGTGTCACCGGCGCCCCTCGCACCTCTGGCCAAATGCGGTACTGCACACCCCTTTAGCTTGAATTCTGCTCGTTTTGCGATTAATTAAAGATCATGCATACATAGTTGCACTGATCCAGCTTGGACCTATACAACTATACAAGCTGGAAATCACTGTAGTAGACATCGTTATCCCAGTGATCTCCACTTGCTTCCGCGTCCTGTTCTGAGAGGCTTCCCTGCGGCATTGTGAACACAGGAGGTCAGCCACTTGGCACAGGCACCATACAGAGAATTATCCGAAACAATCAGTACTTGGCAGGATCTTAAGGTTCTGAAGCTTTTAATAATGCATTGGGTTTGAAACCATGTACAGAGCCCAGCTTGTACATTTCAGCCTAAACGGCCTTAAACATAGCTTAATCATAATAATGGAGCTATGATTAAGGCCATTTAGACTGAAACCTGTAAACAGAGCTCTGTACATGTTTTAAATCCATATGCATTAATAAAAGCTGCACATCTTTAAGATCCTGTTGAGTGTCAACTATTTTTGATGATTGAACTTTTATTGGCTAACCTGGGCAAAGCCAACGTATGTGAGGTCACCACTCACCAGGGAACGAGAAAGCGGTCCACATTAATCGCAGGGCTACATTGTTGTTACCGCGCTGTTTCATTTTATTATATGTGAGTAGGTACATTAGATTTTAATAAATTGTACAAGTAAACTTACACTATGAGGAGTGTCAGGATATTCTTTGGTCTTTTGCATTTATTGGGTAGAACTGTTTGGCGGTCTATGTGTTTATATACATAGCACTTGTTTTACTGTTGCTGATATTATGATATCTAATGGTGCTCTAGCAGATTTTTTATTGGTTCACTCATTTGCATGATTTCACATTAAAGGAGCAGGAGCCTGAGTCACAGCACCAACTTTTTTTTCATGAACTCAGATGGGTAAAGTGAGGTGAGTTGTTTATTTGGCCAGAGTATGGTTTGTATTTTTTCTGATTGGATGAGTTGAAGAGATGGGATGGTGACGTCACGCTCTCCACCTTGTCCAATCAAAGAGTGCGCTTCACATTCATTTAGAAAATGCAAATCATTCTTTAAATGGTGCCCATGCCTAGCAGCTGACTTCCTGTGTTCATGATGCTGTTGGCTAGCCCCTCAGCACGGGACCCAGAAACAAGTGGAGATCACTGCATTAGCAGTTTCTATGTTCCGCTGTCTTGTTTAGTCCCAAGTTTTACTCCATAGAAGCCACGGTTTCCATAAACTGCATTGCCGATGGCCAAAAACCAGCTGTTTGCAGTTGGGGCTAAATACTTCTATAATATAAAGCTTAAAATCTTTACTGTAAACCTGTAGTTCTGGATGTGTATACAGTGTGGAAAATAATTATTTGATCCCCTGCAGATTTTGTAAGTTTTTCCACTTACAAAGAAATGAAGGGTCTATAATTTTTATCATAGGTGTATTTTATATGATAGAGACAGAATATTAACTAAATATCTAGAAAAAAAACACATAAAACAAATGCTATACATTAAGTTGCAGTTCAGTGAGTAAATTAAGTATTTGATCCCCAAGGAAAACATGACTTAGTGCTTGGTGGAGAAACCCTTTTTGGCAAGCACAGAGGTCAGACGTTTCTTGTAGTTGGTGACCAGGTTTGCACACATCTCAGGAGGGATTTTGGTTCACTCTTCTATACAGATCTTCTCTAAATCCTTAAAGTTTCTTGGCTGCCTATTGGCAGCTCGAAGTTTCTGCTCCCTTCATAGATTTTCTATAGGATTAAGGTCTGGAGACTGGCTAGGCCACTCCATGACCTTAATATGCTTCTTCTTGAGCCACTATTTTGTTGCCTTGGCGGTATGTTTTGGGTCATTTGTATGCTGAAAGACCCATCCCCGACCCATCTTCAGTGTTCTGGCTGAGGGGAGAAGGTTCTTATCCTAGATTTTACAATACATGGCCCCAGGGCAGCCATCAGAAATTTTTGGGCCCCTTACACAGCTTTAGGCCTGCCCCCCCCCCAAGCCTGACAACCAACTCTTCCCAGAGCTTGCCCACGGGCCATCCTACCGAATCCGCACACTGGCCACCTCACCTGTACGCACTCAGCCCCCCTCACACCCGTATATATATATATATATATATATATATATATATATATATATATATCATCCCACACACACACCTGTATATATGTCAGCCCCCCCACACATACCTGTATACCTGTGTGTGTGTATATATATATATATATATATATATATATATATATATATATATATATATCAGCCCCTCACATACACAGTACTGTGTTTTGGCCTAGGCCGAACAAGGGACCTCACACAACCACCAGGGACCCGGGACCCCGTACAACCACCAGGGACCCCACACAGCCACCAGGGACCCCGCACAGCCACCAGGGACCCTGCACAGCCACCAAGGACCCCGCACAGCCACCAAGGACCCCGCACAGCCACCTGGGACCCCGCACAGGGACTCCGCACAACCACAAGGGACCCCGCACAACCACAAGGGACCCTGCACAGCCACCAGGAACACCACACAGCCACCAGGAACCCCGCACAGCCACCAGGGACCCCGCACAGCCACCAGGGACCCAGGACCCCGCACAGGGACACTGCACAGCCACCAGGGGCCCAGAATAGCCACTTGAGAAGGGAGGGGTAGAACAATTTTAGATGGAGGGGGGCGCAGGAATTTAGTCTTGCCTGGGGCAGCACAACACCAAAATACACCACTGCATACACAAATCTGTACACACACAAGGCTCTGGCCCCTCTCTGTACACAAACAGCCCCCCTCCCTTTTCCTCACAGCCCCTACTTGTAAAGAAGATCTTCCTACCTAGTCCCAGGTCGTTTTCACATAGCTGACATGTTGCTGAGAAGCTCAGTACAAATCACACGAACAGTGAACATGCACATAGTAGCCAGAGGTGGAAGTAAAGAGCTCGATGTCAGAGCTCAGTGTCAGTAACACAAGAACAGCAGAAGCTGGGAAATCGTTTGTGTAATGCACAACACGGCTCCCCTCCACCCACCTGTCCTGCCTTCTTCTGGCCCGGGCGGGCCCCTCAGGTCCCGGGGCCCCTTACACTTGTGACGGCTGTACCCCCCTGATGGCGGCCCTGCATGGCCCCGTCCATTGGCCCCTTAATGTGGCAAAGTCGCTCTGTACCTTTAGTAGAGAAACAGCCCTGATGCATCATGTTTCCACCTCTGTGCCTGACTGTAGGGATGGTGTTCTTAGGGTCATAGTCAGCATTTTTCTTCCTCCAAACACGGCGAGTCGAGTTAATGCCAAAGAGCTCAATTTTGGTCTCATTTGACCACAGCACTTTCTCCTAATCCTTCTCTGAATCATTTAGATGTTCATTGGCATGAATGTACATGTGCCTTTCTGAGGAGGGGGACTCGCCGTGTTTGGAGGAAGAAAAGTTATGACTATGACCCTAAGGACACCATCCCTACAGTCAAGCATGGAGGTGGAAACATGATGCTTTGAGGCTGTTTCTCTGCTTAAGGTACAGAGCGACTTTGCTGCATTGAGGGGCTAATGGACGGGGCTATGTATTGTAAGATCTTGGATGAGAACCTTATTCCCTCTACCAGAACACTGAAGATGGGTCATGGATGAGTCTTCCAGCATGATAATGACCCAAAACATACCACCAAGGCAACAAAGGAGTGGCACAAGAAGAAGCACATTAAGGTCATGGAGTAGCCTAGTCAGTCTCCAGACCTTAATCCTATAGAAAATTTATGGAAGGAGCTGAAACTTTGAGTTGCCAAGAAACAGCCAAGAAACCTTAAGGATTTAGAGAAGATCTGTGAAGAAGAGTGGACCAAAATCCCTCCTGAGATGTGTGCAAACCTGATCACCACCTACAAGAAACGTCTGACCTCTGTGCTTGCCAACAAGGGTCTCTCCGCCAAGTACTAAGTCATGTTTTGTTTGGGGATCAAATACTTATTTTACTCACTAAAATAACTCAATTTATAACATTGGTATCATGGGTTTTTTCTGGATTTTTCTGTCTTTATCATTTAAAACACACCTATGGTAAAAATTATAGACTCTTCATTTCTTTGTAAGTGGGCAAACTTACAAAATCTGCAGGAGATCAAATAATTGTTTTACTCACGGTATGGCAGATGGAGCATAAGGAACTGAGTTGAATGGTTCTATCCATTGTCCTAAAATTAGGAATACGACGGGATGAGACATGTGCATACTGGGGTTAATTTACTAAAGATGGAGAGTGCAAAATCTGGTGTGGCTCTGCAGAAAAACCAATCAGGTTCCAGGTTTTTTTGTCAAAGCTTAATTGAACAAGCTGAAGTTAGAAGCTGATTGGCTACTATACAAAGTTGCACAAGTTTTTGCACTCTCCACTTTTAGTAAATCAAGCCCACTGTCTGTTCTAAGAAGGCTTTTCTGTGCTACTCACTGATTCAGTTGGAGGGCTTTTTGATTCCTTTGTTTTTTTATCACCATAATCTGTATGGGTATACCACCTTGTTGGGTCCCAAGTCTTACTCCATAGAAGCCATGGTTACCATACTTTGCATTTTTTGATGGCCAAAAAGCCTGAAACTGGAATAAATGGCTCTACAATATTAGGATATGTTTACTCTATACACCAGCGGTTCTGGATGTGAATCTGGTTTGTAGGACATAAAGGAATGATTTGCATGGCTCTGTCCATTGTCCAGTAATGAGGAATAATCCTTTCACTGTAATGTATATAATGGAATGAGACATTTGAATACCTTCAGTTCTAAGAAGGATTTACTGTGCTACGCACTGATTCGGTTGGGGGACTTCTTGATTCCCCAGGTGCCTTCCCACCATAACTATGGCTATGCTCTCTTTTTGGGTCCCAAGTTTTTCTCCATAGAAGTCATGATTTCCATTAGACATGTGCAATTCGTTTTGTTACGAAGCGAAATTCGGACAAAATGTTCATTATTTAGAGAATCGGATTTATCCGAATTTCTGAATCATCCGAGTAACACATTTCAACGAATACAAAATAAATTAAAACTAAACTTAACACTGTAGCGATATAACGAATTTGAAAAATTTTAAAATTCATTTTAGTTCAAATAATTTGAAAATGAATTTAATTTGAAAATGAATTTGAATTCAAATGTATTTTTTTCTATTCTTATCATCATCTTATTACACTTTTATACCCTACTGTATTTATTGCCATATGTTTCCATTTTGAATTCAACTTCATTTTCAAATTCAAATTCATTTGCAAATTATTCAAATTCAAATTCCAAAAAGGAATTCAAATTTGAAAAGTTTGAAAATGAATTTGAATTAAAAAACTGAAAATGAATTTGAACATAAATCTATTCTTTTCTATTTGTATCATTATCTTATTTCATTTTTATACCTTAATGTAATTATTGAAATATATTTCCATTTCCAATTCAAATAAATTTTCAAGTTCGTTCTCAAATTATTCTAATTCAAATTTGAAAATGAATTTGAATTTGAAATGGAAACATATTGCAATAAATACAGTAAAGTATAAAAGCGAAATAATATGATAATAGTTTGAAAAAAAAATAGAATAGATTAGAATAGAATAGAACTAATATAGCTATCTTCAATTCGAAAATGTGAATGTTTTTTAGTTTTGCCTCAGAGTTAAAGCCTTGTACATAGGCAAGATAAAAGTACCATCATCCAATATTTCATTACAAAAGAAAAAGAAGTGGGAACAGTTGCTGAAGCTGTCTTCCTACAACAAAAAAAGGGGTTGAACTATCTCGGTATTAATGAACAACGATAAACTTTGAATAAAAATTAACATTTATTACATATAAAACACACATATATTACAAAAAATCAAAACATAAAAACAAGAAAACAAAGTTGATACAGTATACATATACGTGTAGATTTCAAGGTATATCTCTGGTTATGGAACATTCTCACAGATTATATAATCCTCTACCAATCTCGTGATCAAAGGACCACTTCGTCAGGAGGATAAATCTATAAGATAAATAATACATTTGGAACCAAACACGGAAGGTAACAATGAAATATAGAAAAATACATTTACATTAAAGATATATTAAAACCAGGTATATAACAAATACAGCAAAAGAGCCTGGGCACAATTGCTTATCCATGAGTCCAAAAGCCAGAAGCAAGCTTTAGTCACCAAAAAATCCCCTCCGCGGTGGATATGGGGGATTGGTGCGGATGATATGCCAAAGTAAAAATGTAGATAAATGTACAGATAAATTATGATAGATTTATATACAGCCTGCTGGAGGTAGAGGAAAGGTAAGTGAAAAAGAAGAAAGAGAAAAAAGGGGAGAAAAAGAAGAAAAGAGAAATTCAGAGAAATAAGAAGAAGGGGGTGAGGGGAAAGAAAACCAGAAGGGGGAAGGGGATAGAAAGGGACGAAGGCAAACAAAGGAAGGGAGGGGGAGAGGGAAGGGAGGAGAGAAGAGGGGGGGCAGGAGAGAAGGGGGGGAGAGAAGGAGGGGAATGGATAGGGGTGGGGGGGTGGGCGGCAAAAAAGAGGAGGATTTTGATATATCTTTAATGTACATTTATTTTTCTATATTGTATTGTTACCTTCCTGTGACGTAGTCACTTTGGGCGGGGGGGCCCGTGGAACCCAGAATCCCTTGGGGTGGTTGGGAAAACCTTGTTTCAGCACAGGGTGACCGAGAAATCAAGTCTGATCTGTACTAATCGGACTCACTGTACAGCCACACTGGAATGTTGTGTATATATATATATATATATATATATATATATATATATATATATATATATATATATATATAGTATATTGTCTCATTTTGTTGTGTACTCTTTGCTGGGTCGTTTGAGTTGTGGATGTATTCCTACGTTCTATTGTGTCTGTCTGCCTCGGATATTATGGGATGTGTATGTAGATTAGGTGTGAGATTGGTGAGGGCGAATTCCTCCAACAGCTCTCAATGCTGATTGGACAGCCTACCCCGTCCGGAATGCAAAGGGGGGGATTGTCCAAAGTACCTTACCTGTGTACCTGTGTTTTCAATAAACACTCCATGTTCAGCAACCAAACTAGTATTGTCTTGTTTTGTGGTTGTAAGCGAATATCTGATATCTATATTCAGACTGGGAGGAAGTGGTATATGACGAAAGCACTCAAGCGGAGTGTGGGAGGTTTCGTTACACTTCCGTATTTGGTTCCAAATATATTATCTATCTTACAGATTTAACCTTCTGACAAATCGGTCTTTGATCGCAAAATTGGTAGAGGATTATATAATCTGTGAGAAAGTTCCATAACCAGAGATTCACCTGGAAGTTTACAAGTATATGTATACTGTATCGACTTTCTTTTCCTGTTTTTACGTTTTGACTATTTGTAAAATATATGTGTTTTATATGTAATAAATGATCATTTTTATTCAAAGTTTATCGTTGTTCATTAGTACCGAGATAGTCCAACCCCTTTTTTTGTTGTAGGAAGACAGCTTCAGCAACTGTCCCTACTTCTTTTTCTTTTTCGATTTGAAAACAACAAATATACTAACTAAATCCAAATATACAAAACAAATTAAAAAAACAAATCATTCTAGCATAATAAATATGAAGAAATAACATTATTATCTTAAAGCGGAGTTCCACCCACGTATTTTTTTTTTATCTTTTAGGCATCCCCTCTGCTTGTATATATTTAACTTCTGTTCCCAGTGATTTTTTTTTCTATAATTCACTTACCTTATTTTTGTGTTCCTGAGTGCTTCCATCTTGATTGTGGGCATGTGAAGCCCACTAGGACTCTCTTCCGGGAATGTGCATGCTGGCTACCCAGCATGCACCTCCTGAACACGCACATGCGCGTTGTAATCTCCAGCATTTTGCTTTGTTTTCGGTTTTGAAAGAAGGCGATGTTAGCCTTCGGCGCTGCCCACTGACTCCTGGGAAACAATGGCACACATCTCCCAGGAGCACAGGGGCTGCGGGAGATGACGTAAATTGCCGCGGCCCAGAACTGGCAGATTAGAAGAGACCCCATAGCAACAATGCAGACAGAGTAAGTAAAAAAAAAAATGTTGTCCAAATTGTTCATGCTGTAAGCTGCTGATTTATGTAAAGATTTTATTATGGGTAGAACTCCACTTTAACAAAAGAATCCAAAACAAAACAATTTTTTCTGTCGCGCACATCTCTGGTTTCCATACATTGCGATGACGATGGTTAAAAAGCCACAGTGTGAAACAGGTGGTTCTATCATAATGGGCTATGTTTGCACTATACACCAGTGGCTCTTGGTATTCATCTTGCTGGTGGGGCATAAAGGAATGATTTGCATGGCTTTGTCTATTTTCTGGAACAAACCTCTTATTTTCATGGTATGTGGTGGAATGGGACATATGATTACCTTCTATTCTAAGAAGGTTTTACTGTGTGAATAGAAAATAAAACTCTTTTCTTCCAGGTCCAAGATTGCCCCCCCTTGATGACCTTAAAGTAAACAACTTTGCAACAAGTTCACTCAAAGGACCACTTACGTATTCATACAAGGTGATCATATCCCCTCTTAATTGCCTCTTCTCGAGGGAGAATAGATTCATTCACTCTCCAGGTTTATATGGAGTGTTTCTTTTATTTGCTTGTTTATCTGCGCACATTGACAGTCCGGGCAGCTCCTCTGCCTCCATTATGCTTGAGCGTGGCTCCAAAGCCTCACAATGCAGAGTGATATTTGTACATGATCTCCCGAGATTGGCAGGCCGTCTGGATCGCTGCATCACAAACACATTTGCTGCACAATGACTCTGCAGAAAAAGAGCCATGAATCTTCTGCTAAAATGATTAAAACAGTAATCGTATGGACAGCGAGATCCAAGAACAAGAGGCGCTTCTCGGGTATGGAGCGTTCGGCTGTTGCACAAGACTTTCCGCCTCGGTTTGGAGTTTATTTTTCTTTTTTTTTTTTTTAAGTTTCTTTCTCTTTTTATCATTTTCGCAAACCTTGGAACGTTAATCACTGGCAAATGTTTTTGAAACGCCTGGACGTAGGCTCGGCCGCCAGCCAGACAGCCAGGGAACAGTCAGCGTGCTGCTGGAAGATGGTATTGTTCCAGCAGAGTTAAAAAAAAAAATAACAATCTTCCAGCAATTGTGTTGGTCAATGTCAAACAATTCTGTAATTCCTAAATTTACAAAACGACAGTGTGGTGTGCAATTTAACTTCTTTGCAACCTGAAGGATTTTTTTATTTCTTGATTTCTAGGATTATGGCAAGATAACAAGCTAAAATAACAATATAGCTATAATCTTTGGAAATTGAGAACAAGGAAGGAATGGACTTTGTAGGCATAATTAAAACATTTTAGAGTACAAACTTTATTAAAGCGAAAAAAATATGTATATTTAGCCCAAACAAGTATAAAATACATACACCAAGAGATTATGAGTAAAAGATGTATTATTGACTGACTAAAGATAAGTTGGTCCTTTATTCGGTTAAAAAAAAAACACAATGTGAAGCTATAGCATCCCTAAGGTTGGTGAGTACCCCAACAGTACCCCAATAATACCATGGCAGGTGACCAAGCAAGTATTATCCTGGCGAGATTGGTCTTGGGGACCAGCAACACCAACTCAGGGAATGTCAGATCGGCTCAAGAGTTGCTCGGCTTGCTCCTCATACTACCACACAATGTGGCATCTCTGAGGTTTCTGTTTAAAGAGCTGTACTCTGGGAATGATCTTTCTCCCATGGGCCGAATAGACTTTACCTTACTGGATATTCCACCAGTACATCTCTGTATACTGTGTGGTCTAGTTTCAAGGTGCATGAGAAGTATATGAATTGAAATCTTCGAAAAACAATGTGGCATCTCTGAGGTCTTTCTGTTTAAAGAGCTGTACTTTGGGGATGATCTTTCTCTCATGGGCCGATGAGACTTTACCTCACTGGATATTCCACCAGTACATCTCTGTTTACTGTGTGGTCTAGTTTCAAGGTGCATGAAAAGTATATGGATTGAAATCTCCGAAAAAGAATCCACTTGTGTGATCATGCACATTTAAGAAGTCCTGAAGAAGCGATCATTTCCGCGAAATGCGTTGACCCTAGTTCCTCATCTTGACAAACAGTCATACGTTTGTAGTGGATAATGTTTTGCTGGTATCAGTATGTAAGCCATCACAGTTTGACACGTGTTTTTGATATTTTATTGTTACAAAGTAGATTTTGTACATATTTTTTCTTACATGGCATACCCCACTTTTAAGTACACAACAGGGTTTGTTTACTAAAGCTGGAAAGTGCAAAATCAGCCTCACTTCTGCATAGAAACCAATGAGCTTCTAACCTCGGTTTGTTCAATTAAGCTTTGGTAATAAAACCTGGAAGCTCATTGGTTTCTATGCAGAAGTGAGCCTGATTTTGCCCTTTTCAGCTTTAGTAAATAATTGTGTACTTAAAAGTGGGGTATGCCTGTACTTGTGTGATCACTGGAGGAGTATTTAAAATCCTACTACCTACCTTTTGTTGCAATATATTTACTATAGGGATGACACCCTCCCAAGAAACACAGAAAGAAAACCTTTTGTCAATGTTTGCTTGACTAGTTTCGCGCAGGAGCGCACTTTTTCAGGAGCTAATCACAATATAGCTAAAATAACAAGATAAAAATGAATAGCTCGTTAAAATAAAAAACAGCATTTGCTACAACATTCACCTTCAATTTAGAGATTTACCCTGCTGTACTATTTTTCTGCCAGTAGATGTCCTCAATTTGATGGCCAGCATCATTCAACTCACTTTCCTCTGAGCCTGCCCAAGTCATCCCGGACCCGTCCCCAACCTGTAACTGGACAGTGAAAGAAGAAGCAGCAAAGTGATGAGCTCATCTATCCATCATTCTGCTTTCACCTCCCATCAGCATGCTTCTTGCCAGCACATGACCTGATTGGCTCCCTATGTTGCTTCTTCCCCATACACTCCAGCCCTGCTGTGCAGGGACTACAGGAGGCTGATACCAGGTAGTTATCCATTATTCATTTTTGCCTGGGGCAACACAGAGTCTAAACACCACTCTTAATATTACCAATATGTCTGACCTGCACTTTTGTTCTATAAATTAAGCAAAAATTAACACATTTGGAAGTAACGGCCAGTACTAGATCACATTAAACGCAACTGTCCTATTCACCACCCAGTGATTTTCTTATGCTGGCCGCGAGCAAATTTTATGAGGTTATTGATTTTTGTCATAGTTCCATGGCAAAGATGAGCCCAGGAATGATTACATATTTCAGCCATCTGCGGTTTGTCTTTTCTGCAGAATATTATGTTTGGCCGGTGAATTTACATTTCAGATGATTGTATTATTTAGGAAACAAAATTAAGAATGAAATTAAATGCTCAGCACTTTCCATTAACTGTAAAAGCTTTCCCACAAACAACCAGTGTTGTATTACAGATCACAGATGAACATAATTTAATGGGGATTGTGAAAAAAAATATTTAATTTTTTAAGTTTCAAATGGACTGAAGAATAATTGGAAATTGTGGCCGGGTTGCTGTCTATGTCCTGTTGGGAAGATTTCCTCTCTCTTCCTGTTCCGGGGACCCCCGTCAGAACAAAATATTACAGCGCACACATGCAAAAATATAGTGTCCTTTTCCCGGCCAAGCTGAGAGTCGTCGATGGTGAGACAGCCCGTTTTTTTCTCTCCCCAAAGATGCTGCGGACTGGCTAGAGTCCCTATCCCCGCGGAGTTGGGAAACCTGGACATCGCTGCAACATGGATACTACTTGTCTGCTGGCTGCTCCTAAGCCGTGATCCCTGAGATCCTTTGGTTCTTTTGGTTGGAAGGAGGCCCGCTTTACTTACTCTGTTTACCTCCTTTGTTTTTGTCTTGGGGGTTGTTGGGAGTCTCTTCCCTCACAAACTACAGAGGCTTCTGGGGAGCTGCGGCCACACAGGCCCTCTCAAGATTTGTGCCCTTGGCTCAGTCCAGATGATTGATCTGACTCCAGTAACTTTTTTTCATCTTACCAGCACCTCCTGACCGGAACTTTATGTTTATATTGCTATTTCCGTTTCCAGAAGGCTGTCAGGACTGACTACAGATAAGGTTCGCTTTTCACTCTAGTTTTGCACCTCTCCCATGTTCAAGTTGCCTTCGGGCCAGTCTCTGGGGATCCATGCGGTCTAACGTTATGTGGGACCTGCGGGGTGGGGGGAAGGGAAGGTCGGCAGTTGCGGACCAATGGTGTTATTTTCTTTTATGTGACTTTAATATGTACAATTCTTTTATTGTTCCTTTATGGCTTGGTTTGGTGTCCCTTGATATACAGTACTAACTGACATTATGTTACTGATGTGGGGTACAGTGCGGAATGGATTGGCCCTGCTCGGGAGAATTCCTCTGCCTGGGACCCCCTGGGAGGTTGGAGTCTGGCTTAAAATGGCTCAGGTTCATTTCTGTGGTCTTCAAATTATGGCAGCTGTATCTGTAATCTCCTGGAATGTCTGGGGGCTTAACATGAATCTTCTGCTAAAATGATTAAAACAGTAATTGTATGGACAGCGAGATCCAAGAACAAGAGGCGCTTCTCGAGTATGGAGCGTTCGGCTGTTGCACAAGACTTTCTGCCTGGATTGGGAGTTTATTTTTCTTTTCTTTTTTTAAGTTTCTTTCTATTTTTATCATTTTCGCAAACCTTGGAACGTTAAGAGAGACACACCTAGTGGGATCTCGTATACTGGGCCTCAAGCGGGCATGGGTTGGCTCGCACTACCATGCCACGCACTCCAGCTACTTGAGGGGGGTCAGTATACTGGTACACAAATCTCTTCCCTTTCAGCTCTTGGACATTCAAACAGACCTAGAGGGGCAGTATATACTGTTGCATGCTGTGATAGAGAGTGTACCCCTGGTGTTAGTGGGCTTATATCTGCCCACTCCAGCTGATACTGTACCTCCTTACTTAGGGATATTATATGTGTTGTGCTGGCCTGTGGGGTGGGAGATGTACTGTTTCTGGAAGATTTCAACATGACCCCTGCTTCAGATCTGGACAGACTCTCTTCTACCTCCCATTGGACCCCCGACTTGGCTCAGTGGATGGGTTCGTTCACTCTGGTGATGTCTGGAGACAGTTTCACCCCGCCATCCAGGAATTTACATGTCATTCTGCATCCTGCCGGATGTTCTCATGCATTGATCTAATCCTTGCTACTTGTACCTTGCTCAATAGAGTCTCAGAAGTCTCCATCCTTTCCAGGGGGATCCCGGATCATGTCCCGGCGAGAGTGGTACTGAGGATAGGGGAGAGGGGGAGCGATTGTGGAGGCTGTGCAGATACTGGATAGAGGATCCTACAGTCCAAGAGAGTATTCAAGAGGGGTTGTGTCAGTACTGGATTGATAATGCTAACTCTACCCGGCTACTACCTGGGATGCGTTTAAGGCCTGGTCGCCTGGTGCCTATATATCCAGCATTGCAGTAGCCCGTAGGACCTCTACTCCGACACTAGATGAGTTAGAACGGGAGGTGGGTGAAAAGGAGGCATCCTATGTCCCTAACCCTATTCACACTGCCTATGGGGACTGGCAGTTCGCCATGCAGAAACTATCCCTGCACCAAGTAGATATGACCCACAAATCTATGCTAGATACTGCTCAGAGAATATTTGAACATGGCAATAAAAATGGTAGGATGCTGGTGTGGCTTACCAAAGGCCATTTTGCCATGACACACATTGGTGGGGTTACAGATGTTACATGGGAATTGCTTAGGTCTCCTTCTGACATCAATCACAGGTTTCTTAGGTATTACAGACATTTGTATTCCTCCCGGGTGGCTTATACTACAAATGACCTATACGTTTACCTGGATGGGATTGCCTTTCCTAGGCTTGACTTGACCGACAAGGATAGTCTTGAGCAGGATATTTCTCTGGAGGAGGTTCAGCTAGCCATGACCCAACTTAAACCAGGGAAGAACTGACAGACTTAATACTGAGTTCTATACACAACATCTGAAACTGCTTGCCCCGAGGCTTACCTTCCTATTTCACTAGTTTTTCTCAAAGGGAAATTGCCAGATTCTATGTTAGAGGCGGTGGTGGTTTTGGTGCCCAACCAGGAAAGAACCCGGAGGAATGCTCATCGTACCACACAATCTCCCTCCTCAATGTGGATGCAAAAATTTTGGCTAATCGGCTATCCGCAGTGTTGGAGCAGGTCATCCACTTTGACCAAACAGGCTTCATACCTGGGAAAGGCACTGACATCAACCTTCGCCGCCTCTTTCTGAACCTTTCCATTCCCCATGACAACAGTGGGCAACAGGTTATAGCGTCTTTAGACGCCGAGAAGGCGTTCGACTCAGTGGAGTGGTTCTTTCTCTGGGAGGTGCTGGACAGATTTGGGTTCGGACCTAAATTCCTCCAGTGGGTACAGATGTTGCATAGTTCCTCTAACGCGCGCATAAGCACCAATAGTCAAATCTCTGAATCCTTCCCTTTGCAGCGGGGTACCCGGCAGGGATGCCCCTTGTCCCCTTCCCTGTTTGCCTTGGCCCTGGAACCCTTGTCAATTCTTCCGGATTCTGCATTGGTTAAGGGTTTGCGGGTGGTACCGTTGGATTAGAAGATATCTTTATACACAGACCACGCCCTCCTCTATTTACAAGACGCAGGCCCCTCTCTCAACGCAGCTTTGACCTTGTTTAATGAATTTGGGAAATTTTCTGGGATACGTATTAACTGGGACAAATCCACGCTGTTCCCTCTTGATCCTCAAGGTGGAGCGGATAACCCACCTACCCAATTGACAATGGTTGAGCAGTTTCGATACTTGGGCATCCAGGTCAGGAGGGACCCGAACAAATTCTCAGACCTTAATGTACTCCCGCTACTGTCTCAACTTCGGGATAAATGTGCGGGGTGGGGATCTCTGCCATTGAATCTCCTTGGGAGGATTAGTCCCCTTAAGATGATTTTCCTCTTTATGTTTTTCAGAATTGCCCGACATGGATGCCCAAATTTTTTTTTCAAAACTGGGGAGCGCTGTATGGGAGATTTCATTTGGGGGGGGGGAGCCGTTCCCAGACTGGCAAGATCGACATTAACTCTTCCGCTGCTCTCTGGTGGACTGTAGCTACCTGACTTGAGGGTCTACTTTTGGGTGGCTGTCCTGGTAACCCCTCGATGGTGGTTTATGCAATCCCGGGATAACACAACAGTGTGCCTGAAGGCGGCTGTCCTGGGGTCCATTGGGGAAGTGGGTAACCTGGTTTATCGCAGTCAAAGGGCGTACCCTGCCCTGCCACATCCCACCTGGACTACCCTTAGGGTATGGACGGTAGCCAGGAGGAGATTTCATCACCCTGATAGATGGTCTTCTGTCACCCCATTATGGTGAAACCCAAACATCCCACACCTTCGTTCCATCCCTGACCCAAATCTGGGCTAGGTATGGGATAAAGACACTGCAAGATGTGATGGAAGCGGGCACTCTACTATCCTTCGCAGCACTTAGCGCTAAATTCCATCTACCAGGGTCAATGATCTTTAGATACTTCCAGATGCGGCATGCAATAGGGGCCCAATTCACCTCCCTGCCTAATCTAAAGATGGATCCTGTTGAGGAATTACTAGCCCAGGAGTCCCTATCCAAACCCTTATCTGCCCTATACTTTGATCTGCTTAGTGCTGACTCTCCCAGGATTAAGGCACTCTGGGATAAATGGAAGAATGACATACCCGACCTTGACTGGGAGGACTGGGAGGATTGCTTGGATGATAGTGCTAAACTGTTGATCTCATCCCAGGATAGGCTGATTTAAACACAGGGTGTACTATACACCACAGAGACTGCACCATATCTATCCTCAAAGACCCCAGGAATGTACCCGCTGTGGGGGGTATGTTGGCACTTATATGCATATGTTCTGGACCTGCCCGAGAGTGGCCAGCTTCTGGGGCGAGGTGATTGACTCTATAAACTCCCGTCTCCAACTGAACCTTCCGGTCAACCCGGAGCTGCTGCAACTAGGGGTGAACGATGATGATCAGAGGCCTAGATGTACCAAACTGTTGATCTTTTATTTATTGTACTAGGCTAAGAGAGAGATTGTCCTTAAGTGGAATTCCCGTAACCCCCCTCTGTAGTCTTCTGGGAAAAGGCTATAAATGTGGCGCTTCCTGTCTAAAAAAAGACATACATCAGTAGGAACTGCCCTAAAAAATTTTACAGGTTGTGGCTGCCATGGACGGCATAGGGAGTGACAGGCCTTTGGTTCCCCCCTGTGGGTGGTGCACGGTGAGCCTCTCCTTTGACAAGCCCATATTGGATATTGTAAATGGGTGTTGATGGTGGGATATTTGCAATCACTATTCACTATTTACTATTGATCTATAAGGATAGATATGTGATCTAGGCTTCCTTTTTTCATATGTCTGTAAATTTAGTGATTTTGTTATTTTACATGTGTTTTTTTGTTTCTTTCTTTTTTATACATGTACCATGGACCAAGCTTTTCAATAAAGGAACATTCTGTTTTTTTAAAAAAAAAAAAAGAAATTTGGCAGCGTTTCCACCCAGGACAGGGCCTCTGTAAACAGAGGAAATTCCCTTCCTAGGAATCCCATCAATGTTATTTGGAGCAGAAGAACTACTGCAACCAGCATATCACAATAACCAAAAGTATATACACCCACTGGCCACTTTATTAGGTACACCTGATCAATTGCTTGCTAATCAGCCAGTCCCATGACAACTCAATGCATTTAGGTATCTAGACGTATTGAAGGCGACTTGCTGAAGTTCAAACTGAGCATCATAATGGGGAAGAAAGGGGATTTAAGTGACTTTGAACGTGGCACGGTTGTTGGTGCCAGACGTTCTGGGCAGAGTATTTCAAAAACTGCTGATCTACTGGGGTTTTCACACACAACCATCCCTTGGGTGTAAAGAGAATGGTCCGAAAAAGAGAAAATATCCAGTGAGCGGCAGATGTGTGGAGGAAAATGCCTTGTTGAGGTCAGAGGTCAGAGGAGAATGGGCAGACTGGTTCCAGATGATAGAAAGGTAACAGTAACTCAAATAACCCCTCGTCACACCCAAGGTATGCAGAATACCATCTCTGAATGCACAACACATCCAACTTTGAAGCAGATGGGCTACAGCAGCAGAAGACCACACCGGGTGGCACTTCTGTCAGCTAAGAACAGGAAACTGAGGCTACAATTCGCACAGGATCACCAACATTGGACAATAGAAGATTGAAAAAACAAGGATATGCCTCTGAGGTCTACGACCTCTTTGAGAGAGAGTTAGCTAGCCTCTTGCACTTTATATGCAATGTTTTAATGTGTCTTTTGTATTATGTGTTAAAAAAACTTACATACAATTTTATAATTGGTGCCTATAAAGTCCATTCTTTCTTGCTTTTTAATTTCAAAAGATTGGAAAAACGTTGTCTGGTCTGATGAGTCTCGATTTCATCTGCGACATTCAGATGGTCGGGTCAGAATTTGGTGTAAACAACATTAAAGCATGGATCCATCCTGCCTTGTATCACCGGTTCAGGCTGGTGGTGTAATGGTGTGGGGGGAATATTTTCTTGGCACACTTTGGGTCCCTTAGTACCAATTGAGCATCGTTTAAACACCACGGCCTACCTGAGTATTGTTGCCGACCATGTCCATCCCTTTATGACTACAGTGTCCCCATCTTCTGATGGCTCCTTCCAACAGGATAATGCACCATGTCACAAAGCTCCAATCATCTCACCACTGGACAATGAGGCCACTGGACTCCAATGGTCTCCATACTCACCAGATCTCATCCAATAGAGCACCTTTGGGATGTGGTGGAATGGGAGATTCCATCATGGATGTGCAGCCGATAAATATGCAGCAACTGCGTGACGCTATCATGTCACTACGGACCAAAATCTCTGAGGAATGTTTCCAACACCTTGTTCAATCTATGCCACGAAGAATGAAGGCAGTTCTGAAACCAAAAGGGGGTCCAACCTGGTACTAGTAAGGTGTACCTAATGGCTGGTGAGTGTAGATGCACACCGGAATTGAAAAATGGCCTGGTAATGGAAGGAAATATACAAGCTGGTACTCAAGTAATTAAATAACTGTCCCACTGTATATATGTAATACCAAACTCTACGCAACAATAAACTGTTTAGTATGCTGAGACCGTTTACATTAAAGTCATTTCTTCCCGGCATCTATTTAAAGACATTTGGAAATACTATCCATAGATTCCCTTTGGGTTTTATTGGACATGTGTCAACAGTATAGAGAAAACAAACACAATCTATAAATAGAAGTGTTTACCCTTTAAGACATTCAACCGTCATCGCCGCAGGATTTCTCGCGCTACGCTCAGACAGCAGCAGCTCAGTTTAATGACAATAGTGACACTGACAGCCAATCAGGAACCGGTGGAAGCCGCTTCGATTCCCATGTCACTTTAAATCACTTTACGGCTCTACGTAAATCACCACCACATGACTGAAAAAAAAAAAAAAATACCTTTACGGAAAGAGACGGATATTGGTATCACCTCCCGCCAAGGAGTAAAAGCCTCCTGTAATATTTTCCATACAATGACGCTCTACAGCAGAGAATTTCCTGGTCAATGAATACAAAACTTGTCTAGCTGCTATAGCGGCTTAAATCGGGCTTTAACCCTCCTCAGTCATTCTTCATCCTATTCCTCCTCCCCCACTCCTGTTATACAATTGGACATTTTTATTTAAATGTTTGTATTTGTTTAGAAATACTTTTTTTTTTTTTCTTATTTTTCAGGGCCCGGCCCCACACTTCTGGCTTTCTTGCTAAGATGAGAATGAAGAGTGAAGGCGAGTGTGACGGGAGTCACTTTGGGCGGGGGAGGCCTGTGGAACCCAGAATCCCTTGGAGAGGTTGGGAAACCCTTGTTTCAGCTCCCCATGCACCTCCTATGTCTAAGTGACCCTGTGTCTATTAGAGGGACAGGGTGACCGAGAACCCCAGTCTGATCTGTACTAATCGGACTCGGTGTACAACCACACTGGAATGTTATATATATATGGTAATAGTACATGCTACATAGAGTAATGGTACATTTATGAGTTAGGAAGTTGGTATTTCTCTAGTAGAGTTTGTTTTAATAAGATACCCTTGTGGTCGCACATGTCAGCTATACGTATCAAGCCCTTGATGGTCCACCATGTGAGCCCTTGAGAATTAAGACCCGGGGTGAAGTCAGGATTACCAGTCAAGGGGGCCAAGGGAGCACGAGAAGATTTAAATGTATGAGGTTTCATCAAACTGTCCCATAGGCTTAGAGAAAAGGATAATGTGGGGCACATTATGATTGGTCTATCTCTTGTTCGTAGCCACATCATGTCACTAATCGGTTTGGTGGGATGGAGAGACAATTAAATTTTTATCCAGGAAGGTTGAGATTGCAAGGAATGGTAGCGAATTAGTTAATTGCACCGCGTTAAAATATTTGGCCAGGTCTGGAGCTCCCAGACCTCCTCTCAGTTTGGGTATATACAAGGGTGCGCCTATTTACCCTGGGTCTCTTGTCCCCCCCAGATAAATTTCATAATCTTGCTCTGCAGCACATATTGAGATCAGACATGCAAATTGAGGCCGGGAGTGTTCTAAACAAATACAGCAACCTTGGAAGGAGATTCATCTTTATCGTGTACAGTCTACCGAACAACGACGGCAGGTTGCTAGCCCAGCATAGGAGGTCCACTGTCAATTTACCTTCATGCATTCTATGCATGAAGTAAAAAAAAAAAACCTTCTTTGTGCAGCAGCCCCCCCCTAATACTTACCTGAGCCCCATCTCGATCCAGTGATGGGCAGGAGAGCCTCAGCTCTCCCTGGGGGACTTTCCCTCCTCACTGGCTAAGACAGCAGCAGGAGCCATTGTCAATCACAGCCAGTGAGCCAATGGGGAGATAGAGGGGACGGGGCCCAGCCATGGCTCTGTGTATGAATGGGCAACTAGGGTTGCCACCTATCCGGGACTCCCCTGGACAGTACGGGTCTTGAATCATGTGCCCGGGTTTTGTACTGCCTGTAACCCAGGCACATGATTCAGTCCAGACCAGGGACAGACCATTCAGGCAGGGAGGGACCATCAGCACACCTGCCACTGTGGAGACAGCAGCAGGGGCATTGCTTATAAATAAGTACTGTGCACTGTGCCTGTGGTGGGAGTTGGCATCCAAAGCTACTTTCTGTCGCTCCCCCCCCCCCTCCAGTCTCCTCCTGCAGGGTCTCTCTGATCTCTGACTCAACCCCCCCAATCACCAGTGCGGTGTGCTGAGAGGACCAGGAGGCGGAGCTCACTGTAACTCCTGTCGGGCTGGCTGCTGCTCAAACACTGCAAGCAGGGAGAGGTGAGCTGAGTTGAGAAAAGTCTCCTTGGGTGGAAAGTTTCAAACTTTCAGGCAGATGTGTTCTTTAGATGATGCAGTGAAGGGTTAAGGTGATAGGAGAATCGGAGGAGATAGTGACTATTTGTGGGTGGGGGGAGTCTGCAGGCAGATCACATTTGACAGATAACTCCTAAGCAGCACACATGTCTGTCTATTCAAACATCCCCCAATTGTTTAGACTAGATAATGTGAAGTCATTAATGACCATTCATGTAACCCTGTATATATGTGATGAGTTTACACCTCTGATTGTACAGACTCAGAGCTTGGATAACGCGGGTTATATGAATGGTCATCAATTATCTTCACATCATCTGGGCATACAGAGTGCTAGTGGCTGGATTATATAGATTTGTACTTACAGTTTAGAACAGATTGTTTTTCATATAGTAGTACTGTTGTATGATTAAGACGCCTTTCACACAGGAGGTGTTTTTCAGGTGTTTTAGCACTAAAAATAGCGCCTGTAAGGCTCCTGAAAAACGTCCAATACATACATACATACATACTGCCCCCACCATCCCCTCCACACTTCTCTCCCATACATACTGCCCCCACCATCCCCTCCACACTCCTCTCCTATACATACTGCCCCCACCATCCCCTCCACACTCCTCTCCTGTACATACTGCCCCCACCATCCCCTCCACACTCCTCTCCTATACATACTGCCCCAACCATCCCCTCCACACTCCTCTCCTATACATACTGCCCCAACCATCCCCTCCACACTCCTCTCCTATACATACTGCCCCCATCATCCCCTCCACACTACTCCCCTATACATACTGCCCCAACCATCCCCTCCACACTCCTCTCCTATACATACTGCCCCCATCATCCCCTCCACACTCCTCTCCTGTACATACTGTAGCACATCCTATACTACTGTGTATGGGTTGAAACGCGTCAGGCTCAATTTTCATATTGTCAACATTCCTTGTTTAATGTTGTTATGGAATTATGTCTGCAAATGTATGTTTAGCTCAACAAGTTTTAAAGTACTTCCTACTGGAGCTCATTTTTGTAAAAATAAATACGTCTATTTTTTCATATACTATTGACTCAATCCGTTTACTTTGCTGCCAAAAAACACCACCCCGGGGAAACTCCTCTCTTTTGTTCTTATTTTTAGGGGTGAGCAGCACTTTTTCTCCTCTCCTTGTGTCCTCTCCTTGCCCCCATCATCCCGCCCACACTCCTCCCCTATACATACTGCCCCCATCATCCCCTCCACACTCCTCCCCTATACATACTGCCCCCATCATCCCCTCCACACTACTCCCCTATACATACTGCCCCCATCATCCCCTCCACACTACTCCCCTATACATACTGCCCCCATCATCCCCTCCACACTCTTCCCCTATACATACTGCCCCCATCATCCCCTCCACACTACTCCCCTATACATACTGCCCCCATCATCCCCTCCACACTACTCCCCTATACATACTGCCCCCATCATCCCCTCCACACTACTCCCCTATACATACTGCCCCCATCATCCCCTCCACACTCTTCCCCTATACATACTGCCCCCATCATCCCCTCCACACTCCTCCCCTATACATACTGCCCCCATCATCCCCTCCACACTCCTCCCCTATACATACTGCCCCCATCATCCCCTCCACACTCCTCCCCTATACATACTGCCCCCATCATCCCCTCCACACTACTCCCCTATACATACTGCCCCCATCATCCCCTCCACACTCCTCCCCTATACACACTGCCCCCATCATCCCCTCCACACTCCTCCCCTATACATACTGCCCCCATCATCCCCTCCACACTACTCCCCTATACATACTGCCCCCATCATCCCCTCCACACTACTCCCCTTATACATACTGCCCCCACCATACCCTCCACACTCCTCCCCTATACATACTGCCCCCATCATCCCCTCCACACTACTCCCCTTATACATACTGCCCCCATCATACCCTCTGGACTCCTCTCCTGCAGATTTAGAGGCAAAGGGGAACAAACCCTGTGCATTCAGATGTAAAGGGGAACTCTGCAGATTCAGATCTAGAGGGGAACTCTGTTGAGTCTGATGTAAAGGGGGACTCTTGTGATTAACTCCAGATGATTAGAAATGTTATTTAATCACAAAATATATGTATAGTGTATACTACATAAAAAATTGCTGTGTATTGCTTTGCACAGAGGTAATGAATTTAATGTACTAAAAAAAAAAAAATAATAATGTTGGCATGCGCTGCTAAAGTGTTCGGGTTTGGCAACCCTAAAAAAAAAACGCATATGTGACGTGAACCTAGCCAAATGCCGAATGTACCCAAACAGAAGCTGCTGAGTTGAAGATATCCATTTGTTTCCCTACACCTGGCACAGGCCGGAGTTTCCTCTGGTAAGGTCGGGCAGGAGAGGAAAGGAAGATTTCGTATTACTGCCGATGTAAATCAAGCGTTCATCCAACAGGAGCGGCTGCGGCTGGCACCCCCACAGACTGCCTGTTTTACAGCGTCATCCCGGTGAGTTAGAGGGTGTATTACACGGATACAAAATGTACTCAACGCACAGAGATGTAACACTATATTACTTCTGCCTTAGTTGAGTCAGAAACGAATTCTGACAGTTTCATAGCTCATCTGTGAAATATACAACAGAATTAAAAAGATGAATACAGAAGTGAAAAAAATTATCTTTTTTTTCTGTGCCTAAAAAAGTACTGAGAACGTCGTATTTTCTGTGGCCACCTTAAACATCGTAATTGGCATTTAAAGACTTATTTGTTGCCTTTGCAAAAGCAAATGTATGTTTTTCAAGCTCCTCTCCTGTACTGTAAATTGGCTGCTGAAGGAGCAATTGTCACTGGAGGATCTACAGTTGAATGGGGGGAGGAGGTCTATTTGGTTGGTCGGGGATCTTTTGCTGCTGGGGGGGGGGGGGGGTCATATGTTGCTGGGGAGTCCGTTGTTGCTGAAAGGGGTCTACTGTTGAGGTAGGGGTCTTTGTTGCTGGCTGCTGGCAGGTCTACTGATGTTGGCTGCTGGGAGAGCTATTATTGCTGGTGGGGTCTGTTGTTCCTGGGGTGGATCTGTTGTTGCTTGAAGGGGTTATATTGTTGCTGGGGGGGGGGATGTAATATTTCTGGGGAGGTAAATTTTTGCTGGGGGGATATAATATTGCTGGGGAGGTCTAATATTGCTGGGTGGATGTATTTTTTTTTTTGCAGGCTGTCTATTGTTGCTGGGGGATCTAATATTGCTAGGGAGGTCTATTCTTGCTGGGGGGTCTAATTTTGCTGAGTGATCTATTGTTGCTGGGTGATCTATTGTTGCTGGGGGATCTATTGTTGCAAGGGGGTCTATTATTCCTGAGGAGGTCTATATTGCCGGGGAGGTCTATTGTTGCTGGGCGCATGTAATATTTCTGGGTGGAGGTATTTTTTTTTGCAGGTTGTCTATTGTTGCTGGGGGATCTATTGTTGCTATGGAGGTCTAATGTTGTCGGGGGGGGTCTATTGTTGCTGGGGGGGTCTAATATTGCTGTAGAGGTCTTTGTTGCTGGTGAGGTCTATTGTTGCTGGCAGGATCTATGGTTGCTGGGGAGGTCTATTGTTGCTAGGGGTGTGTAAAATTGCTGAAGCGATCTATTGTTGATAGGAGGATGTAATAATGCTGGGGAGGTCTATTGTTGCTGGGGGGATGTAAAATTGCTGGGTGGAGGTATTTTTTTGAACATTGTCTATTGCTGCTGGGAGATCTATTGTTGCTAGGGAGGTCTATTGTTGCTGGGGGGGGTTCTATGGTTGCTGTGGAGGTCTATTGTTGCTGGGAGGATCTATGGTTGCTGGGGAGGTCTATTGTTGCTTGGAGGATCTATGGTTGCTGGGAGGATCTATGGTTGCTGGGGAGGTCTATTGTTGCTGGGAGGATCTATGGTTGCTGGGAGGATCTATGGTTGCAGGGGAGGTCTATTGTTACTGGCTTACTTGGTTCTGTATTCTCTAAAAGGTGCGATGTTGGAGGGTTGGGAAGGGGGAGAAACCAAGGGATGGTACATGGAGGTGGGTAGGGGACGGAGACAAGGGGTGACCCAAAAGAAGGGAGTACCTGCACCTGCTCTCTGAGAAACAAAAAGCCTTGATTATATTTGTGATATCATGCGTTGGCCATTGACTTCTATGGTCTTCAAAACGCATGAAAGCGGCCAAAAAACCCCAAAAAACAGACATCAGCTTCAAAAACCTGCCGGCGTGAAGAAGCTCTATCTATAGCATTACCTTTGTCAAAAAAATGTATTTTAGCATAATTTTAAATGTGAATTTAAATGTGACTGTTTGACCGAAGCCTTAAAACCCTATGCAATCAGTAAGTCTAAGAACAACAGAACTAGACACATGGGGGGGGGGTTACTAAAATGGGTGCAGCTGTGCATCTTAACCAATCAGCTTCCAGGTTTTATTGCCAAAGCTTACTTGAAAAAGCTGAAGTTAGAAGCTGATTGGCTACCCTGCACAGTTGCACCAGATTCTGAGCGCTCCAGTTTTAGTAAATCTCCCCCCATACAGGTTTTCACACATATCCTGTTGGATAGTTTTAGTAAAACCACGAAACACTTAGGAGTGTATTTATAAAAAAATTGCCATAGCAAACATGCAAGTACATTCATTTTGTGGTAATGGGGCAGAAAACTAAAGTTATTAGGTTACTACATATGCTGAGCGATTATTTTTCATTGATTTAAAATGGGAAATATTGCAGTTAGCCACTAGATGGTGCTAAGTAAGAATGTTTTATGATAATTAGGCGCCATCTAATGGCCAAATGCGATATTTTCTTTTTCAAATCAATGAAAACATTGGACCAACACTGGAAAATAGCCTAATAGCAGAACTAAGGCCCACGAACTTTCACTAGGTGAATTGCTATTCTTTCTTAAATTCTCACCTTAGAATTAAATACAGTGTGCAGAAGAAAATCCTGTACATAGTTTTCTTCCCTGAAACGGGCCGTAAATGATACTAAAGTGAAAATCAGCATTGAATATAAATTGTAAGTGCGGTGATGCATAACAAGCGTTATGTCTTATGACAACGCGCTTAGATTTTCCGGTGGTAATGGAATGCCAGGCATGAGCAGAAATAGCGTATATTCTTAGGAGGACCATAGATCATATTACAAAAAAAAAGGGAGATACTGATATGTGTGAGTGATACAGAAGAGAAGGAGCCGTTATTCATTCACTCAGCTGGATATTAATGGACTCCATTTGATTGATAGAGCCCTCATTTTTCCCTCGGAATCGCTGAGAGCCCCCTCTGATAGACCATTATACCGAGTACTGCTTGGAGTTCACCAAGCCTTGTAGGCCTGTAGAATGGCCCAAGCCAAAACTATGTTGTGGACGAAGAAATATTAGAGGTATCGATTGAATGATTTTCAGATACAATAGGCCAGCCTTTTTCATCCAGGGTGCCCAGGTACCCTTTGGGGTGCCTTCAGGTTTCTTCAGGGGTGCCCTGGCAAAATGTACAGGTTTTCATTGTGCACCGTTACAACTTTCCAGCCCGCCAGCATCCTCACAACCAATGACATCAATCGGTTGATAAGGGGGACTTGGGGCACCTACTCAGCATCCTTGATTGCCCCTCCTGTGCCCCTCTCTATCAGCACTGGGGTCACAGTTAAGCCTCGTACACACGATCGGATTTTCCGCAGACAAAGCCTAGGTCTTTTGTCCGAAGGGCGTTGGCCAGGAACTTGTCTTGCATACAAATCACAAGGAATTGTCGGCCAACAAACGCGAACGTAGTGACGTACTACGCGTTTTTTTCCAACTCTTTAGCGTAACTCTTTGGGCTCCTTCTACTAATTTCGTGTTAGTAGACGTTTGGTGAGTATTCATTTGCGCTTTTCATTTAGCGCTTTTCATTTTGCGCTTTTCAGTTCCTTTCTGAACGGCCGTTCGTCAACCAGCCATGTCGCGGAATCGGAGGAGATAAGGTGTTATTTATTTTTGGCCTTGGAGTTATTGTTTTGACCCAAGTCCAGTCCAGGAACAGGAGGAGGAGAAGTTCTTGGACCAAAAATTGGTTGCTTTATTAATCGAGACCAATTATGTCATATGCCTTTGCTGCGGGAGCTCCAGGAGAATAATCCGGATGATTTTCGGAATTATCTCCGGATGACGGACCCCTGCTTTCACCAACTCTTGGCATTGTTGACCCCCTATATTAAGAAGCAGGACACATGCATGAGACTTTTATTTAATTTTTTGGATGAATAATGATTTGATTTGGTATATTTTCTATATTTTTGGATGCATAGAATGCACTTTTTGGTTAAGTTCTACTGGCAGATAGCATGTCTAATTTTATTTGTTTTCTTTTTTTAATGCACAATAAAAAAAAGTTATGTAGAATAATACTTGGCTATGTGTTTTACTTCAAATGACAGTTTGGGAGTCGGCAGTTACATTTAAAAAAATACAATGTAAAATTGACAAGGGACACCAACATAGTTGTATCTTTGATATAAAAAACTACGGGATAATGGTGTTGTGGTAACAACCAAAAAAATAAAAAAACATAATAATATTATTCTTGATATCACTAGAAAAAAAAAGTCTTTTTAAATACATTTGGCAGAACTCCATCAGTATCACCAGCAAAGCAGCTTCATTATTATCCCATTAAAGAAGAAGAGAATTGTGCGCTGCATTTCGTGATTTCATAATTTGCCGCGTCACAAATGTTAATTTATCCATTACGAACGCTAGTTTACAAGACCGACCGCTTCCGGCTCGTCCTTGCTTCCGAGCATGCGTGTTTGTACTTTGGACTTTTGTCCGACGGACTTGTGTACACACGCTCAGAAAATCCGACAACAGACCGTTGTCCACAGAAAATTTATAAATCTGCCATCCAACATTTGTCTGCGGAAAATTGGGCAACAATTGTCTGATGGAGCGTACAAACGGTCGGATTTTCCGCCAACAGCCTGACATCACACAATTCCCGTCGGAAAATCCGATCGTGTGTACGAGGCTTAAGTCCATGGGCTTCAATATTGAACTGGACCACCCTTTGTAGCTATAACAGCTTTAACTCTTCTGGGAAGGTTGTCCACAAGGTTTAGGAGGGTGTCTATGGGAATGTTTGACCGTTCTTCCAGAAGCACATTTGTGAGGTCAGGGCACTGAGGTTGGATGAGAAGACCTGGCTTACAGTCTCCGCTCTAATTCATTCCAAAGGTGTTCTGTCGGAGTGTCGGGTTGAGGTCAGTCAAGTTCCTATTTATTACTATTTTATTAAAACGTGGGATATTATATTACACTATGGAAGCTATTTTCTTTCTTTGAGCAATTATTACTGAAGGGTGAACTGGCCAGACATAAAGGATTGAAGACCACCTATTGGTATATTTGGGTAAAACCCAGAGGGGATGTAAGCCTGTGTTAAAGGCAAGGCCAGATTGAACTAACTAAATTTATTTGTAGAAATATGAAGTTATATAATTATTGATTATCTTGTGTTATGAATTGATTATTTGTGTTATTATTTGGTTGTTCTGCACTTTTTCATGTATACATAAGTCAAAACAATATTGAGAATATCAATACTTACCTATGTATGGTTCCATGAGGCCTCAACAAGGATCAAGAATTCTACATGCAGGGCATGCAATGAAAATTACTCTCCCTTCACAGAAGGTGGTCACACCAAGGTTCTTCCAGAGTGTCCTGCACTGGAACATGAGAAATCCCAAAAGAAGGTGTTGAGGTGTGTAGAGGTGCCACCTATTTTTTGGGGCCCTGCTTCTCAACACTGCTTATCTCACCAACTGATGGTGGGAGCATGGAACACAAATTTCTCCAGAGCAGATGGACATTTTGGCCCTCCTATTACTCTTTAATTATCCATCGAAGCCGTACTGTAAACACAAGCCTTATAGGTCTGAAGAATCGTCGAGCCAAAGTACTCTGCTAGGGAATAACACAAGTATTGTTGTTACCGTTGAATGATTTTCAGATACAATTGGCTTTTCGCAGCCCCTGCCTGAACAACGGTCCTCACCAATGGCAGAGATCACATGACCAGCTGAAGAATGGTTATCTACTTATCTACTTCTACTCCACTGTCAACTTAAAATTATGTTAGGTGCTAAGGAATACTAGACTGGTGAAAATGTAGCGCTAAGGAGTGAAAAGCAATAATCAATAGCAATATACCAAATGATATATATAAATGGTGAAAAAATATGATAAAAATCAAACATACAATTAAATTAACATGTGAAGATATATACATATATATTTATATATATATATATATATATATATATATATATATATATATATATATATATATATATATAAATATAATATATATATATATATATATATATATATATATATATATATATATATATATATATATGTGTAGTGTATGGAAACACAAGTGGAAAGTCCCAAAGGTGGAAAGACCTTAAGGTAAACTGGTATAGAGTCCACCACAAAAAAAGGGTTGTTGCTCAGAAGTGGGGTACAACGGCCTTGGCAGACATGTAGGGCACCAGGGATAATGTGTCCTCCACCCAAGATGAGGGGTATGTACTCTTACCGGAAGCAGTGGACTCGAGTGTCAGCGACAACGAGTCAACCATGCAAGAATGGCCCGATCAGCGGACTTCCAGAAACGATCCAAGGAATCCAGCAAACTCCAAGGTGAGGCTGGAACTCAGATGTTCAACAGCCGAAGTGGAAAGCCAAAAACTCTCATCCAAGAGGATATAGAAAGAAAAAATGCTTCCATATGCTGTAGGTCAAAAAGGTGTTTTTTGTCAATAAAACCCACCTTTTCGTCCATCGGCATGATTTCCTGGATTCTTTCTTGGAGTTCGCTGGATTCCCTGGATCATTTCCGGAAGTCCGGGCCAAGTTGTAGCCCAAAAACCCTTTTTTTGTGGTGGACTCTATACCAGTTTACCTTAAGGTCATTCCACCTTTGGAACTTTCCACTTGTGTTTCCATTCACTACATAGATATATCTTCACATGTTAATTTCATTGTATGTTTGATTTCTATCAAATGTTTTCACCATTTACATATATCATTTGGTATATTGCTATTGATTATTGCTTTTCAATCCTTAGTGCTACATTTTCACCAGTCCCTTATATTGAATTTTTGTCACATTCCTATGTAGCAGCTGTTTGTTCCCTTTCTTTTTCACACACCGGGTAGCGCGGTAATATCCCCCATTAACATTTTCCAGCTAAGGAATAATATAAGTATTGATGTAACCATTGAATGAATTTTCAGGTTCAGTTGGCCAATCTTCACCAATGGCAGAGATTACATGACCAGGTGAAGAGCTGTGATCTAACTTCTGTCTAGATTTCAGGTCTTCTTCTTGACACTGCTCCAAAGTACGAAGCATAGAGAAACAAGAAAAGGAAGAAGAACCCCCATAAGACAACTTTATTACTGGGCTTGGGTGTGATGAAGCCAGTAACCGGCTGATAAGTCAAAACAATATTGAGAATATCAATGCTCACATCTGTATGGTTGCATGATGCCTCAACAGGGATCAAGAATTCTATGTGCAGGGCGTGCAGTGAATATTACTGTTTCCAAGCAAAAGGTGGTCACAATGAAGATCTTCAGGGGTATCCTGCCCTGGAAGACAGGAGATCCTGGTTGTAACAGTAATTGAGAAGCTGAGCCACAATAGTAGGTGGTGAGGTATGTACAGGTGTCAGTAATTTATGGGGTCCAGCTCCTCAACACTCCTTATGTCACCAGCTGATGGTGAGTGCATGAAACACAAATTTCTCCAGGAAAGGTGGCCATATTGGTCCTCTTATAACTCCTTAATTATCCATGTAAGTAGGACTGTAAACACAAGCCATGTAGGCAGTAGAATGGCCAAACCAAAGTACTCTGATGTCAACTTAAAACTATGTAATGTGCTAAGGAATAATAAAACTATTGATGTCACCTTTGAATGATTTTGAGATACAATTGGCCAATCTTGGCCTCCACCTGAACACTGGTCCTCACCAATGGCAGCGATCACATGACCAGGGAAGTGCGGTGATCTATTTTCTGCCTAGATTACAGGTCTCCTTCTTGACACTGTTCCAAAGGACGAAATATAGAGAAATGAAAAATGGAAGAAGAACCCCTAAAAGACAACTTTGTGACTGGGTATGGGTGTGATGAATCCAGTAACAGGCTGGTGAGTCAAAACAATAGAATATTAATGTTCACATCTGTATGGTTGCATGGCGCCTCAATAGGGATCAATAATTTTATGTGCAGGGCATGCAGTAAATACGACTCTCTCTGCACAGGAGGTGGTCACACCAAGGTTCTTATGGAGAGTCCTGAACTAGAATATGGGAAGTCCTGGCTGTAACGGTAACTGAGGAGCTGAGCCGCAAAAGTAGGTGGTGAGGTGTGAGGAGATGCCACTGACTTTTGGGGCTAAGCTCCTCAACACTGCTTATGTCACCAACTAATGGTGGGTGCATGGAACACAAATTTCTCCAAGACAGGTGGGCATTTAGGTCAACTTATTACCCTTTATTTATCCATCTAAACAGGACTGTAAACAGAAACCTTGTGAGCTGAGCCAAAGTACTCTGATGTCAACTTAAAAATGTTATGTGCTAAGGAATAATAGTATTGATGTTACTATTGAATGATTTTCAGATACAATTGGCCATCTGCGGCCTCTGTCTGAACATTGTTCCTCACCAATGGCAGATATTACATGACCAGCTGAAGAACGGTTATCTACTTTCTACCTGAATGTAGGTTCTTCTTCTCCACACTGCTTAAGAAGTGTTCTGATGTATGAAGGAAAGAAGAACTAGAAAAGGAGGAAGAAGCCCTAGGAGACAGCCTTGTGAGTGGGTATAGGTGTGATAAAGCCAATAATAGGCTGGTAAGTTAAAACAATATTGATGTTAAAAATGAGTTTGCACAACTACAGTCAACTAATAATTGTACTCTTGAAGCTGCAAGCACATAAGTGTAAACAAGAAATATGATCAAGTGATATGGGGCTGTGCTATCGAAAAATAATATACCCAAAAAAGTCTCAAGAAAACGAAATGCATATCAAACAAATGTAGGCTCTATCGGAAGCCCATGTGGCAGGGTGACAATGCAGGAGCACAACTGGGAGACAAGCACAGAGTTTTTTCAACCTATAGCAGGAAGTGCCTTAACAAGAACCTTCATGGCAGGATCACCAGGATTATTTTAATGCAAGATGCAGTTTTCCTGATGGTGGCAACACTGGACCATGCCTGTGTAATATATGTTCAAGCAACCACTTGTAGTGTCCACTGGAAGCCCATGTGGCAGGGTGACAACCCAGGAGCACAATTGAGAGACAAGGACAAAGCGTTGTCCCCCTATAACAGGAAGTGACTGAACAAGGACCTTCATGGCAGGATTAACGGGATTATTTATTAAAAGCTGCAGGTTTCCTGATGGTGGGAACAGTGGAAGATGCCCATGTAATATGTGTTCAAGCAGCCACCTGTAGTCTCCACTGGAAGCCCATGTGGCAGGGTGACAAAACAGGAGTATAATTGGGAGAAAAGGACAAAGTGTTGTCCCCCATAACAGGAAGTGACTGAACAAAGACCCTCATGGTAGGATAACCAGGCATTATTTTAATGAGAGCTGCAGATTTAAAAAGATCGAAAATAATTTTTGAAATGCCATCACCTTAAAGTTTCTATAAGATTTCATTGACTGGGTTTACATGTCCTTTGCCAGCCACAATAGATTTTTACATTGCCATATAACGTTCGTTAGCTGAAAAGGCACCTTCCCATCCCGGCAAAATCTATTCCACTCGAGAACTCATTGAAACTTGAAGTATTAAAAACGAATTTGTTTTGTGCGCAAGGAAAATTCTTCCAAATAGCAATCCAATTAACTGGCAATATCAGACTAGCGGAAGGTGAATTAAAAGTTCATAAATAATCATTCTGACTTTGATTTCCTTAAATACTCCTTATAAATGGCATCATTCAGCTCCCATTTGAATCTGTCAGTCAAACATAATAATGAGTAAATAAGAAATATTGGCTGCTCCTTTGTTTCCAGTCTTGCATACACTTTCCATTCATTATTCTTCCCGCACTGACAAATAGCTACATCCTTCAGAGCAGTACAGTAATTTGCCACAATGACAGGACGGCCCGGCTCTTTGCATACAGATACCGTATACAGCCACTGATCACACGGGCTGAAGGAGCTGGCTTAAGGGTAGACTCCACTTTTGTGTATATATTATATGTAAACTCTTTTTTTTTCCTATATGTTGGGTATCATGCTGCACTTTATACGTTTTCATAAGCAAATCTATTTTTTGCGAATCTTTTGCAAAGTTTCTTAGTTGGAGATCCTGCCAGTTACAGCACTTCCTGTCCCTGCCTCACATTTCGCACCGAGGTTGTCAGCCTGCCATGCAAGCTCCAACAGCCAAGTGAGGGCGCAAATATGCGTAAGCAGCTGCTTCCTAGAGGTTCTACGGAGTTAACGTTTTTCTCTTGCTGTGGAAATGCTCTCAAGTTAATTAGGACAGCCAGGTGCAATTTCTTACAATATCTATGTTGCACCGTGTCCTCAGGTGGACCTGTTGAGCTAGAGGTGTCTGAGGAGGACGGTTTAACATTTTTCTTGCTTGCCCTCTTCTTCAAGGTCACAGCCCCCTGTAGGTCATATTATACAAATAGGCCTCACTAAGCACCCTGAGAGAGTTGGTTGGGGGAACACTGCCAAAATGTAGCCGTTACTCTCTGTGGTGGGTGGTGCTCAATTTTCTTGGGGGGGGGGGAGCACCTGACCAAGGCAGCCACCCAACCCCCCTTCCCCGTCGCTCAATCAATTAATCGCCGATTCCACCCGTCTCTCGATTGATCAATCCCTACTTCGCTCACCCATCGCCCACCAGGCCCCCCGCCAGCCCCGCACTTACCCCATCCAGGTTGCAGCTTCAGCAGCTCCCCCCTCCCACGTGTCTTCACTCGAGTCCTGGCGTTCGCTTCTCCTCTCAAGGACTTAGGACTCACGACCAACCGGGTCTTAGGACTCGCGGTCAATTCGGGTTTAGGGACCCGCTTCCTGATTGGCCGGGAGGAGAAGCAGGAAGACATTAGCAAATAATAATTTGCTAATGTCACGCAACGAGCGGCCGCAACTGGTTACTCTGCTGGAGTGGATCACCCCCTCGGGGGAGGAAAGTGATTGGAGCCCAGTCGGGGCTCCCAGGGGGTCTGGAGCCTTTAGACCCGGGGTCTCAAACTGGCGGCACTCCAGCTGTTTGCGGAACTACAAGTCCCATGAGGCATTGCAAGGCTGACAGTTGCATGACTCCCACAGGCAGGGGCATGATAGAACCTCTCGTTTTGCAACAGCTGGAGGGCCGCTAGTTTGAGATCCCTGCTGTAGAGCCTCATGGACTTTACTGCCTTTATGCATTACTGCCAAATGATGGGCTCTAGGAGACTTTTGCCACCTCTTGTGCCTAAAGGGATTGCCTTTATGGACTTTTGCCTAAGCTAAACTCAGCTTTGTGTAGGCTGACAACTCTGCTGCTAATTGCGAGGAAACAGCTTAGTGGTGTCAACCTATAGTAGGAAGTGCTGTAACTGGCAGGGTCTCCAGGTAAGAAACTTTGCAAAAAATTTACCAAAAATTATAATAAAAACTATATATTTATTATTATTCTAAATAGTATTACAATATAAAATTGTATATACAAAATGAGGAAGTCAGGTACCAACAGGAATTATGGGAAGACAATATAAATAATATAGATATAAAAATATAATAATATTCTACTTTATATAATAAAGTAGAATATATTAATAACACGTAAATAGTGTTTAAAAGTAACAAGAGTTAACAATGAATAAAAATCATGTACATACATATGGCTCCGTTCACATCAGTGTGGTGCGGGTTTTCTGCGTCGTGTTTTTAGGCTTGCTGCCATGAAACTCTATTAGAATAAAAGAGCATCCAAGTCCAGCATGCTGCATCTTGGACGCATTGTCATAAAACGCGATGTGGCAAAAACCACACCACACTGAAGAGCTATACATAAAAAGATGGACATATGTATGACTCTGACGTTCCCATACTGCCAGACCCAACCACAGCGCTTCTCAATTTAAAACCAGATTCCCTATCGCACACGCAATTTAAGCTTTTCATTCAACTTCTTACAGCTGTGAAACAAACCATAGCTAAAGCGTGTAAATCTCTTTCTTTAGTTGTAGCTGAGGCCAAAAAAAGAGTGACCCATTTCATGATACACACTAAAATGGAAGCCATCGAAAGGGATCAGGTCTCTGAGTTTGGCACTGCGCAGGCGACTGGACCATCCCCGTAGACCCCTCTCTCTTTCCTCCACTTCTCTTTCCTCTCTCTCCTTTCTTCTTAGATGTGGAGCTTCCCCCTCCCTATACACTATAGTATACAGTGTATGCTTCCTTTTCCCAGACTGAACCTCTTTTATCTGCCCCAAGGTTACTCCACCCCGTTTGTAACCTAATGATTGTAGTATACACTTTTACTCTGAAACCTTACTTGTTTTGCAATAAGAGTATCTTACCATTTGTTGCAAGCTAATGCTATCTGGCAGAGTATTCTGTATTGTGCTCCATCCTCTCTGTTTATGCTAGTTTACTTTTGATCTTTGTTATACTATGTAAATCCAATAAAAACTTCTTTAACAAGGACATATGTATAACCCTTCATTTTTATTTTTGTTACTGTAGGATAGTTCCCCTCACTTCCATACTGGTAAATTGTAGTCAGCCGTGCCGGGACTTCCAGAACTTTCCTGCCAAGACCTCCAGAATCCCTGGCAAGACTTCCAATGGTACTCACAGAATTCCTACCAAGTGCTTGTAGAGTACCATGAAAAAAATGCTGGGCGTGTCCTCTAAACAAAAGGCTATTTAAGCTTCAGCCTTTAACGTGGCTGGTGCTGTGTCCAGCCATTCTTTGTGCAAAACAGCTATTATACTTACTGATTGCCTTATTTGTTGCTGACCTGGATTGACATGGCTACCCTCTTGCCTGCCGCCTGCCTCCTGCCTACAATCTCTGACTGGACCTGACTACTCTCTTGCCTGCCCATGATCTCTGTCCAGACATGACCTGCCACCGGCTCACAACCTATGACTGGGCCTGAGTACCCTCTTGCCTGCTGCAGGCACATGACTTCTTCCCAGGGCTAGCTAATGTCTTGCCTCACAAAGGCCCATGACCTATGCCTGGATCTGACTACTCACTTGCCTGCCCATAACTTTCCCCATGGACTTGGCCACTCTCTTGCTTGCTGCAGTTCCACAATTTCTGCCTATATCTATCTACCTTTTTGCATACCATAGGCCCATGACTTCTGCCCTGACCTGGCTACTATTTTGCTTTCCCATGACCTCTGCTCAGACTTGACTACTCTCTCGTCCGATGCAAGCCCATGACCTCTGCACATGCCTGACTACTCCCTTGCCTGCTGCCTGGCCATGACCTTTGCCCAAACCTGACTACTCCCTTGCCTGCCACCTGGCCATGACCTTTGCCCAAACCTGAATACTCCCTTGCCTGCTGCCTACCCAGGACCTCTAAAACAGAAAAGAAAGGGCGCACCAGCCTTGTGCATTATCCTTAAAAAAGTTTATTTAAAAAAGAGCACATAAAGACTACTACTCACAAGGGTAGATGAAAATCAAGCGTAAATGATATTGGTGATGGATCCACCATGGATCCATGGATGGCTCTGAAGAAGAAGGTGCTACCTTCGAAACGCGTCAGCCAGCAGCTGTCTGCATGTCCTGTCCTAGGTCTGGAGACTGCTATCGGTGGATCCATCACCAATATCATTTACGCTTGATTTTCATCTACCCTTGTGAGTAGTAGTCTTTATGTGTTCTTTTTTAAATAAACTTTTTTAAGGATAATGCACAAGGCCGGTGCGCCCTTTCTTTTCTGTTTTCTGTCTGATTGTTAGGATATCCCTATCCTTGAGGGCAGCAAGGCTGAAAGCTTCCGTCCATCTTGAACTTTGAACTGTCGGGCCTACACATTTATGCGCAAGAGTTTTTGTTTTGTTGTATTACCCAGGACCTCTGCCTGGTCCTGCCTAGTGTTTTGTGTACAGTCTCCACACTGTAGCCTTTAGGTCCAAGATACTCCCTTGTTTGAGCAATCCTGAAGGGGATGATCTGGTGACAGCTTGCAATGAATAAAACTGGGAGTACTCCACTATCAGGTGTTATGGTAAAGACCGTCACTTAGACTCCGCTCCTTGATTGAGCCTGTCAGGAGACATCATAACATCAGCAAGACATGGTGTGAAGCTAAATATCTAGGAAAGTGCCCAAGATAACAGAAAAAACCAAGGGTTCTAATCCTTCATCACTATAGCCACTCTATAACTAAGAAAAAAAGTTTTTAACTTGACATGCACTTTAAAGAGGGAGTCCACCTTAACCGCCAAAAAAAAAAAAATATTAAAAGCCAGCAGCTACAATACTGCAGCTGCTGCCTTTTAATACATGGCCACTTACCTGTCCCAGGGTCCAGTGATGTCGGCAGGCGACGTCGAGAACCCGCTCGGTTCTCGGCAGCTGCCGCCGCCATCCTAGGTGAGGGAATCAGGAAGTGAAGCGTTGCGGCTTCACTTCCCGGTTCCCTACTGCGTAAACGCGCGAATCACGCTGCGCATCTGGTAACTGGTCCCCGCTATCTCCTGGGAGCTGTGTGTTTCCCAGGAGACAGCGCGGAGGGACAGGAAGAGGCATAGACTCCCATGGGAGTCTATGCCGGAAGTGGGTGCAAATACCTGTCTTAGACAGGTATCTGCACCCCCCTCCCCCCTGAAAGGTGCCAAATGTGACACCGGAGGGGGGGGGGGTTCCCAAAAGTGGAAGTTCCATTTTTGTGTGGAACTCCGCTTTAAGTTCCAACCTGAAAAAAAGCCAAATGGAGTGTAAGTGGTGAAGGAAACAACAAGGTCTTCATGGAATAATTGATATTTCATGCTAATTTCATGAGTCCTTCTGCAAGAATAGGGTTTACCTTTTATAAAACATTTGCCTTCTTTGTCAAGACAAAAGAGGTTAAAAAAAATTATATGAATATGAACATATAGCATTTTAGAAACGCTATGAAGTAAATTCCTTCCACTTTTATGTATGGTTTGTTAAAGGACATTTCTTAAGGACAGCTGTCCTTTAAGGCCAACCACAGAGCGACCAGAAGACAAAATTTATGGCATACCGTAGTTATTATCATCCTGAATTCAGGATAAATCATTAAAGCTAATGAACTTTTATGTGTTTCATTTTTTTTTTTTTGTCGTGCTTTTACTGTTTAAAAAAAAAGAAAGAAAAAAAAGAAAGAAAAGTGAAATTGGGAGAGAAGCCGCTTGTCATTTTTCATTCTGCCTGCCTGTGGATTTTAATTAAAATCTGGCATTTTTGTCAGGCTGAATTACTATGTGTACGGTATTATGAGTACTATAGTAGAAATGAGAAAAATACAGCTTCCTTGTCACAGGGTGTTCGCTTTCAACAAAGTGTATTACAGCCCGGGAATTTTGGAGCAAAAAACAAATGTGAATTATATTGGAAGAATGTATCCCCCCCCCCAGATTATAACTCCTAAATCTAGCAATTATGTTCATCAAACACTTGAAAGTTAACCTTTAACCCTTAATGTAATCCCTTAAAGTGGATGTAAACCCGATTCATGAAATTTGAGCTGGGCTCCTATATCTGCAGTATTTTCTTATTGTCTCTCCAAAGCACTAAGTCCCATAGCTTTCTCCTGCTCCTTCTTCTGCCTGATAACTTCTAACAAGTTCTCCGACACGTGGTAAAACCAGCCTGCATTTTGTGTCATGGTGGGAGCTACAAATAGATTAGCAGAAATTTGCTCTACGCACTGGACAGCTCTGAAAGTCTCTGCCTATGAGGAGGGGGGGGGTGCCTTTCCTCCAATCAGCTGTCTCCCAGTGTAATCCAACACTACACTGCTACTGCTGAATAAGGAAGTGAAAATTCTAACACAATGTGCACTTTCTAAACAGTATATAAAGCTAAAGACAGCAGATATACATGTAAAACTTATGTAGGAGGATTTGTTTCATCTCTGTGTATCATCTGAGGCTGTTCACTTCACTGGGTATATATGAGGGTTTACATACAATTTAAATTTAAAATGTATCTAAAAAATTAAGAGTTTTGGGGTTTTGGATACATATAAAAGGGTTGGACACTCTGGTTTTAATTGCTGTCTGTGTCCCCACTGTAGAGATTTACCCGCTCCAGGTATCCCAGGGTTCAAACCCTGTGTCACTATGAACTCTGGCTGTTTGCCACTCGCTGAATGAGTGAACTAAAAAGCCTTTTCGCCACCCACTGAATTGAGCCTTTGCTTGCTGCAGGAACTGGCTGCCACTAAATGTGACAACTAGAGATGTAGTACCACCTCGGAGTGTGACAACTGGAGTTAAAGTACCACCTAGAAGTGTGACAAATGGAGTTGGAGTACCGCTACTAAATATGACAACTGGAGTTGGAGTACCACCTGGAAGTGTGACAACTGGAGTTAGAGTACCACCTCTAAGACCCCATAAACACTATTAGATTTTCTGCAGGTTTTTGTCTTCAGATTTACCAAAACCATATAATATGAGGTCAAACCTTAAGAGTTTCAATTTGTATGCAATCAGCCTTTTGTTCGCTCTTTTAAATGTATTACCCAATGGGATACATTGGCTAATGCCCTTATTTAATATGCTCTTAAAGCAAACCCATCTCTCCTCTGTATTCTTTTTTCCTAATATTTTATCCCAATTTATGCCTTTTAGTAAGGTTTGTAGTTTAGGGAAGTTGGCTCTTTTGAAATTCAGTGTCTTTGTATTCACTTTATGTTTCCTATTTGTGTGATTTATACTGAAATGAATTGACCTGTGATTGCTGTTACCTAAATTGCCACGTATTTCCACATCCGTGATCAGGTCTGTATTGTTGGTAATCAGTAGATCCAGTAATGTTTTATTTCTAGTTGGTGCGTCTACCATCTGACCCATAAAATTGTCCTGCAAGACATTAAGGAACTGGCGAGCCTTAAATGAATGCGCGGTTCCCTCCGCCCAGTCTATGTCAGGATAATTAAAATCCCCCATTATGATAACACTTCCCATCCTTGCTGATAACCCAAATTGTGATAGGAGATCTGTCACCACTTCCTCCCTCAGGTTAGGGGGCCTAAAGCATACTCCCAGTAATATTTCCCCCTTAGCTTGATCCCTTTGGAGCTCTACCCATAAGGATTCCACCTCCTCCCTAGCTCCCTCAGTGATGTCATCTCTCACATTCACTTGTACATTATTCTTGATATATAGGCATACCCCTCTCCCTTTTTTACCCTCTCTATCCTTGCGGTAAAGGGTATACCCTTGAATGTTTGCCAGCCAATCATGAGAGCTGTTCAACCAGGTCTCTGAAATTCCCACAAAATCCAAATCCCCCTCGTACAACAGTATCTCTAGTTCACCCATCTTGTCCGCCATGCTCCTGGCATTGGTGAACATGCCACGTAGTTTAGACCGATCGCATATTGTCCTCGTATTGGGTGTTTCGAGATTGCAACTAGGACTTTCTACTATACTCACCTTGTGTTTTTGTGCTTTGGTCAACCTACCACTAATGCCCCCAATACTACCCTCTGGAATATCTTCCGCGCTGACTATCTCTACCTCTGGACCCTCCCCCCCATCGCCTAGTTTAAAAACCCCTCTAACTTTTTGGCCATCTTCATTCCCAGCAGATCTGCACCCTCCTCATTTAGGTGCAGTCCGTCCCTTTTATAGTACCGGTTATCGACTGAAAAGTCGGCCCAGTCCTCCAGGAACCCAAACCCCTCCTTACTACACCAGCTCTTCAGCCACTTGTTTACTTCCCTAATCTCCCTCTGCCTTTCTGGTGTGGCTCGATGTACCGGTAGTATTCCTGAGAATACTACCTTGGAGGTCCTTTTCCTCATTTTAGCTCCTAAGTCCCTGTCCTTCTAAGAATTGAGTCCCCTACCACCAGAATCTGTCTTTCCTTTCCCTTCGCTGCGCCCCACTCTCACTGGAGGAGTTCTTCCCCCGGCAGCTAGGAGAGTCCCGCAGCTCCAGCAGTGCTGGTCCCTGACTGGTTTCACCAATGTCACTCAATGGAGCGTACTTATTGGGATGCTCCAGTCCTGGATCAGCCTCCCTGGCACTTCCCCCTCTACCCTTCCTGACTGTCACCCATCTACTCTTTGCTAGTGCCTGCACCTCTTTGTCTCCGCCCGCCTCTGTGCTGGCCCCTGCCAGCACCTGCCATGTACGTTCCACCTACTTTTTTAAGTCCCCCCCTCCCCCACATTGCTGATCACATTACAGGAGGTACGTCATATCTGGCCGCCAGTTGGCTCTTGGGGTAAAAGTGTCATCAATCCCATGAGTCAATGTGCAGTCTCCACTTTTAGCATTGCAGTATTTGTATGTACCAGCAAGTACCGGACAGATAAAATTATCTGACATCTGGGTCAGTCATCAGGCTACTTACCTAACAGGATTCCTCAAATGTTATTATTCTAGTATGCGTTTTGTTCAACAGTACCGAGCCCCGATGAAGGGGGAGCCCTTAAACCCCCGGAACGAGTTAGATAGTTTTTAGTGGTTCCCCTTTCATCAGAGTTTGGTACTGGCAAAGTACTGGACAGATAAAATTTGAGTCTTATCTGACGTCTGGATCAGTCATCAGACTACTTACCTAACAGGATTCCTCCAATATTATTATTCTAGTACGCGTTTTGTTCAACAGTACCGAGCCCCGATGAAGGGGGAGCCCTTAAACCCCCGAAACAAGTTAGATATTATAATATAAAAGTCTGAATTACTTTTATATTTGAATCTTTGTTCAACTGTACCGAATTGTTTCCCCTTTCATCAGAGCTTGGTATGGGCAAATGCTGGACTGATATAGTTTGAGTCTTATCTGACACCTGGATCAGTCCTCAAACTTCTCACCTAACAGGATCCCTCCAATGTTATCATTACAGTATGCATTTTTCTCAACACTACTAAGTGTTTAATGGATCCCCTTTCATCAGGGCTTGGTATCAGCAAATACCAAAGTGATACAATTTGAGTCTTATCTAACATCTGGATTAGTCATTAGACTACTTACCTAACAGAATCCCTCCAATGGAATAATTCCAGTACGCATTTTGTTCAACAGTACCAAGCCCTGATGAAAGGGAAGCCCTTAAACCCCCGAAACGTGTTGGATTTTATAATACAGGAGTCTGAATTAAATCGAAATGCTTTTGAAGCTTTCCTTCTTGCGCACCCAAAAATAAAAAAGTGACACCTGCACTATTTTTGCCAACACATCACACCTCAATCTGTGTATTGTGGTGCGTAATAGCAAAGGTGCATTTTTGCTTACTGTATATGTGCATTGTGGTGGTATTCAAAAGGTATGGCGACGCATTTTAACCAGTGGCATAACTAGAACCTTCAGGGACCTGGTGCAAGAAACCAGACAAACTTGGAGCCCTTCCCTCCAAGCCTGGGGCCCTTCCCTCCGAGCCCTGTGCTGGGGCCCTTTCCACTCTTCCCAGAGCCCTTTACTCCCATAACAGGGCCCTTTATTATAGTCCAGCAGCGGGACCTTTTCACATTTTCTGCAGCGGCCCCTTTCCTGCCGTCTTGGGCCCCCCCCATGGTGGCGGAATGCCAGGGCCCAGTCGCAAGTGCGACCTTTGCAACCCTGCTGGTTCCGCTACTAACTGCTACACCCATATCCCCATGCATTTCTATTTTCTGGTAACACATGGTAATGCACGCATTTTACAAAGCGTTACCGCCACTCGGTGGTGAGAATCCGTCCTAAAACGGCTTTCTTCTGCAGAGAATGGCGACACATTAAGCCTTGCTTTAGAAAATCTTAGTGTCATGCATACACCACTTAGAACTGATACATTTTTGTTGGAAATGTACTTTCACCGTTGCATATTTTTTTTTTTTTTTCATAACAAGAAACTGTCACCCAACTGTCTCGAATCAGTTTTACTGAATCCGTTGGCGGCAGCGTCCCGCTGAGCACGTGCTATGCTGTTTCAATTGGATTTTCTAGTGATCAAACAGTGTGGCAGGCGAACAGCGAGTGAGGTCAATCAGAAATACCAAGTCTCGCCCGGCGAGGGCTTTGTCCCTTCCAGTTACGTCTCATGAGTCGCACAAAATTACATTGGCTTTTTCTTTTCTTTTTTTTTTTTTTCCCTTGCATATGGTAAATGAGGAAAATCCCCCGGCCGCCTGTTTTCCTGGAAAGGGCGCGGAGATTGTGCTGGGATGAGAAAATGACATCCAGCGCAATGTGCTTTCACAAGATCCCCATTCACAGAGCTTATTATGCGATGGCATTCCAAGGAGCGGGGGGAAATCTACGGACCTTGTAAGGATCATTGGCATTCCATTTGTATCTTTATTAGACACAGGGAAAAGGGAGAAGAGCAAAATGGCTACACGCCAGCGGGGGCACAGAGGGGATTGACTGCTGGTGGTAACAATGGGCCAGGAAAGTGATTTTTTTAGTATCTGTGGGTTCTATAACAGAGTCCTCCATGACCATTTTTGATAGCCCAGGCTACATACCTAATATTCCTCACCCACTCACCCATTATCACACTATCACTGGAAATTTTACCAAAATTTGGTTGAAAATTTGCACAAATTTAATTATGCAAATACATAAAAAAACTTAGTAAAATGAGTAGAGAATGGTGCTCTTAGCTGTAAAGGCAATTTGAAACCCCTACTTATCAACATTCTTAATCATCTTATATTTGCTCCCTTTTGGTTTGTTAAATCTGACCTCCAACCTTCCCTTCAGTCTTGCACAGTGGTACCAGTCCTGTACTGAAATGGCTTACTCTGATTTCACTGCACTCTGTGAGCTTCTCACAATGTGCATTAGAAACTGCAGAAAGTTAGACATGGTCTGCCTCCTTTACTGGCTGGAGGGCATCCAGCATCATCTAGTTTGATCCTCCAGATTTCCCCTGACACGCTCCTTTCATTCATCGGGTTTCAGTTCTTTCAATCATGGCGCCTCACTGTCAGAAAGCCACTGTGACACAGACGTGTGTATGGTGCTGCCCAAGGAATGGTATCCAGGTACACGCTGATGCACAGGAATGTGCACACATATGTCCACAATGCCCATTGGTGCCAGACGGCTTATTTAAAGGATGTTCAGACTCATGCTCATTGCTGACTGGTCTTCAGCCAATCCCTTGTGCCCTCCTTGAATCCTGTATGCTATCCGTTGCTCACCTGGCTTGTTATTGACCTGACCTTGGATTCTGCCTCTGCTCATCGGTTCCTGACTTCGGCTTCTCCTGACCACGTTCCTTTCTGATGCTTTGGTACCTCACTGCCTGCTCGTATGCTTCTGACTATGCTGGCATCTCTCGTTTGGCTGCACATCACCCCCAAGTGCCTGCTCTGGCTGTCCTTCATCCCAGCTCCAGTTGTCACAGTGTGTTCCTGCCTCAAGCCTGCTGGGAGCTCCAGCAATTCACATATTCAGAACCTGCAATCCCGACGGAGTGCCCCTTAAACCTCGACTGGTCTACCCTGCATCTCCTCTGTTCTTGACCTGATGCCCTGCCTGAACCACCAAGCCTACGTCTTCAGTCGCAATTTCTGAAATCAACATCTGCTAGCACTTGTGTTCCTCCTGTCCCTTGGCACCATCTGTTCTGCCTTCAGTGGGGCTTGGGCTGGAGAGTGGCCGACCTTGTCAATTCAGACTCATGCTCATTGCTGACTGGTCTTCAGCCATTCCCTTGTGCCCTCCTTGAATTCTGTATGCTATCCGTTGCTCACCTGGCTTGTTATTGACCTGACCTTGAATTCTGCCTCTGCTCATCGGTTCCTGACTTCGGCTTCTCCTGACCACGTTCCTTTCTGATGCTTTGGTACCTCACTGCCTGCTCGTTGCCGACCCTGGCTATGCTTCTGACTATGCTGGCATCTCTCGTTTGGCTGCACATCACCCCCAAGTGCCTGCTCTGGCTGTCCTTCATCCCAGCTCCAGTTGTCACAATGTGTTCCTGCCTCAAGCCTGCTGGGAGCTCCAGCAAGTCACATATTCAGAACCTGCAATCCCGACGGAGTGCCCCTTAAACCTCGACTGGTCTATCCTGCATCTCCTCTGTTCTTGACCTGATGCCCTGCCTGAACCACCAAGCCTACATCTTCAGCCGCAATTTCTGCAATCAACATCTGCTAGCACTTGTGTTCCTCCTGTCCCTTGGCACCATCTGTTCTGCCTTCAGTGGGGCTTGGGCTGGAGAGTGGCCGACCTTGTCAATTCAGACTCCTACCAGGTATGTGACACTCAGCTTCACATGTTGTCATTACCCAGATCAGTCTGTATGCAAATACAATCTGGCTATAACCCATGAAGTTGCAGAGATCTGCTGCCTTCTACTGTACGTAAGTGGTTCTGCTGCTTTTGTTCACAGAGATGATTTATGTACATCACTTCCTGTCTGCTTGTGTCTGGGTCAGAAACCCCAGAAGGAGGCAGTGGAGAGAGAAAAAAAAGAACTGAGACACATGACCTTATACACACAGTGGCTGCTGCTGTGTTTTCACCCAGACCAGAAGCAGAAACTATTAGGCAAGTATTCCTATGTTCTGCAGCTGCCCATTGAGAAATAGAGAACTGAGACACATGACCTTATAAGGCAAAGACCTTATAAGGAAAAGGAAACTCCACTAATGAACATTCTTATTCTTAATCATCTTATATGTGCTCCCTTCTGGTTTGTTAAAGCGGTTGTATACTCCACTTGGACATTTTTACCTACAGGTAAGCCTATAATAAGGCTTACCTGCAGGTAAAATTAATATCTCCTAAACCTACACGGTTTAGGAGATGATCACTGTGCATGCAGTCGCTGACATCAGCTGACCGGATCGGGCTGCGGGAGCTTCGTTCTAAGGTAAGTATTTCATAATGTGCTAGCATGCAGCTAGCAGGGAACACCCTGTATAATAAAGCCCCCAGTGCCACCAAATAGTCCCTATCAGTGCCACCAATCAGTGCCTATCAGTGCCACCAATCAGTGCCTATCAGTGCCACCAATCAGTGACCATTAGTGATGCCAGTCACTGCTGCCTTTCAGCGCCTGCTCGTCAGTGCCCATCAGTGCCGCCCATTAGTGCCCACCAGTGCCATCCATCAGTGCCGCCTATCCATGGCCATCAGTGTTGCCTATCCGTGCCACCTATCAGTGCCCACCAGTGCTGTCTATCAGTGCTCATTAGTGCCGCATATCAGTGCCACCTATCAGTGCCCATTAGTGTGGCATATTAGTGCTTCCTCATCAGTTCAGCCTAATCAGTGCCCATAAGTGCCACCTCATCAGTGTGCCCATCAGTGCTGCCTATCAGTGCCCAACAGTGCAGCCTCATCAACGCCCATCATTGAAGGAGAAAAATTACTTATTTACAAAATTTACTGACAGAAACTGTCAAAAATGTATTTATTCTTTCAAAATTTTCAGACTTTTTTCTTTTTTTTAGAAAAATAAAAAACCCAGCAGTCATTAAATACCACCAAAAAAAGCTCTATTTGTATGAAGAAAATGATGAAAATTTTGTTTGGGTACATTGTTGCATGACCGCGCAATTGTCATTCAAAGTGTGACAGCGCTGAAAGCTAAAAAATGGCCTGGGAAGGGGGTAAAAATGCCCTGTAGGCAAGTGGTTAATAATGTTTGGGGGGTGGAGGGTCTTGCTCCTGATCCTGCGACCACTGTGACAGCCAATCGTAGTGGTCACATGATTGGGCTGACCTTCCCACCCCTCGGGCTCAGCTAAAGGTACACCAGAGCTGAACTGGAAAGGATTAAAGCCCCATCACTACGTGACATGGCTTTGTTGATAAACAAAGCCACGTGAACATTGAAGATGTGATGAAAACATTATATAATTGTACAAACATTGCATCATTGTCTAAATATTGAATAAAATTTATAAATTGGTTTTAAATACTCAAGGTATTCCATGCATAAAGATAAAAAACCTTCTGAGCTCCCTCTCGATCCAGCGATGTGCACAAGAGCTGAGCTTCTCCTGGGTCTCTCATTCCTCATTGGCTTAGACAGTAGCAGAAGCCATTGGCTTCCGCTACTGTCAATCACAGCCTGTGAGCCAATGAGGCAAGAGTGGGGGGTGGGGTCGAGCCACTTCTCTGTGTCTTATGGATGCATAAAGTGGGGCTTGGGAGTGAGCACGCCCCCCCCAGAGCAAGCGGTTTACTATTGGAAGAACAGGCTAAAGAGGAGGGGGCAGGAGCGCAGGCGAGGGACCCAAAAAGAAGAGGATCCGGGCTGCTCTGTGCAAAACCACTGCACAGAGCACGTAAGTATAACATGTTTGTTATTAAAAAAAAAAAGAAACTTTAAAATACCCCCCAAAATAAATAAATAAATTAATAACATTTTATAACTTTTTCTTTTTTATTATGTATTTTGTTACACATTTTTTTGAAGTAAGAAAATAAAGGCACAAAAAAGAATTAAAAAAAAATAAAGAGACAACACAAAAAATCTGCATCTGTGTTTTTGTTTATTTTAGGTTATGGAGAATATAATAGATGGAGCTAGAACACACTGGTTGGTGGGTGGGAAAAAAAAACCTTGAATGCCCCGTACACACGGTCGGACTTTCCGACGTAAAAATGTGCGATCGGAGCTTTTTGTCGGAAATTCCGACCGTGTGTAGGCTCCATCGGACAGTTTCCATCGGAATTTCCGTCGCACAAAATTTGAGATCTGGTTCTCAAATTTTCCGACAACAAAATCAGTTCACGTAAATTCCGATCGTGTGTACACAATTCCGACGTACAAAGTGCCACGCATGCCCGGAATCAAGCAGAAGAGCAGCACTGGTTGTACGTCACCGCGTTCTTGGCGATCGGAATTTCCGACAACTTTGTGTGACCGAGTGTATGCAAGACAAGTTTGAGCCAACATCCGTCGGAAATAAATCCATGGATTTTGTTGTCGGAATGTCCGATCGTGTGTATGCGGCATTAGTAGGGCAGGAATATCCAATACGTAATAAAATTCAGGGGCTGATGTAGCACACCAAGCTCCACCTATACCTTAAATCAGTGGTGGCTGGTGTGCAATATTTTGGGGGGAACAAACAAACCTGCCCCCTCACGTGCACACAGCGCCACCACCAACCCCCCCATGCACAGGCCAGCCTCCATACTCACACTGCTCCCCGCACCGCGTCCCCCTCATTCTCCCATCTGCAATCTCCTCCTCGGCGGTGGGAGAGCGGCTTCCCCTGACGGAGAGCTGCGGCCAATACACACTCCTGGTCCGGGCTTTTGCTAAGGGCTCTCCTAGGAAGATGGGACAGGCTCTATGGAGCCGGGAAGGTAGCGATCAGTGCTGAGGGGCCGTTGCTTCTCCTCCCAGCCGAACAGGAAGTGAGTCCTGAGACCCGATTGGCCGGGAGCCCTAAGACTCCCTGGCCAATCGGGTCTCAGGACCCACTTCCTGATTGGCCGGGAGGAGAAGCAGGAAGACATTAGCGAATATTAATTCACTAATGTCACACAACTGGGTGGGCTCAGGGCGCAGTCCTCTGCACCCCAAGCCCACCCTTTTTTTAAGCCAATTAGAGCCTCAGGATCTAATCATGTGCTTCAAAAAAGAAAAAAAAAATTGGAATCCATGTGTCCGGTGCCCCACATGTAGATTAGGGGCCATGCGCATGGATTAGGGGGGCGGCACCCCTGAGCCCCCAATGGAGCCGCCACTATTGCCTTAAATCAGGTAGACTGATCCTTTAATATATGAAATTGCGATCCTTAATTTTTCTCAAAGCTGATTGGACACAACGGACTCTCTAATTGGCAGCCGCAGCCCCGTGGGAGAATTTTTGGGATGGGCCCACTTTAAGAAAGTCTCTGTTGGAAGACTTTTCCAATCTATTACCTGTACAAGCAGAATCCCATTCCTCAATCCATCTCTGGCCGCATTTACAGAAACAATCACATCAAACGCACTCAGGAGATATATTTACAAAATGAAATAAAATGCCCACAAAACCTGCTGGCGTAAATAAGATTGATTCACGACGTGCGCAGTCTATACCACTAACCCCCAGTATCTGAGGAGGCAAGGCAGCCGCAAATCCTCCTTAATTTATCTCCTTTATAGAGTTCAAAGCAGAACTTTAGAAAATATATCCATGTACAGATATCACAAATTCTCCTTTTAAGTGTTCCCAAGATGGGTGACACTTTTATAACCACAAAATTGGCATCATTTTATTTTTTTTGTTTTGTTTGAATGTCAAAAGTGAAATTAAGGCTGAAGTTTACTCTCCTTATATTTTGTTTTACCCGCCAACCCTCCCCCACTCCTCCCCATCATCATCATCATGTTAAAGTTATTCTAAAGTATAGAAATTATTTTTTTTCCTTCTAAATAACAAACATGAGATATATAAGTGCTTTCACCGGTGCGAACGTCAGAGTAAGAACAGGGGAGAAGGATCTCAAGTTGGATTAGCATCATGGATGGGAAGTTTTATCATAATGGGGGATTTTAATTATCCAGACATAGACTGGGCAGAGGGACCCACACATTCATCTAAGGCTCGCCAGTTCTTAAATGTCTTGCAGGAAAATCTTTGGGTCAGATGGTAGATGCACCAACTAGAAATAAAGCGTTACTAGATCTACTGATTACCAATAATACAGACCTGATCATGGATGTGGAAATACGGGGCAATTTAGGAAACAGCGATCACAGGTCAATTGGCTTCATTATAAATCATACAAATAGCAGGAATAGGGGAATACAAAGACACTGAATTTCAAAAGAGCCAACTTCCCTAAACTACGAACCTTTCTAGAAGATATAAATTGGGATAATATCTTAGGAACAAAAACAAACAGAGGAGAGATGGATTTGCTTTAAGAGCATATTAAATAAGGGCATTAGCCAATGCATCCCATTGGGTAATAAATTTAAAAGAGCGAACAAAAGTCCTGGGTGGCCTAACTCCAATGTAAAAATGCATATAAAAACCAAAGAAAAAGGCCTTCAAAAAATACAAAGTTGAGGGATCATCATCAACATTCAGACTTTATAAAGAATGCAACAAGAAATATAAGGGTGCAATAAGGGCAGCTAAGATAGAACACGAAAGACACATAGCGGAGGAAAGCAATAAAAATCCCAAGAAATTCTTTAAGTATGTAAACAGTAAAAAAGGGAGGACAGACCAATTTCTTCTTCTTCTCAGTCTTCACGAGGGAATCGGGGGGCTTCAGTAACCAAAACTGCACTGTTTATCCTCATGACACATCACAGGAAGCACCTCCATGGTTACCAGAGTACAGAATTAAAATTAGACTTGGGAAACTTAACAAACATTAATAAATGACCGGGGCCAGATGGCTTGCACCCGAGGGTACTTAGGGAACTCAAGTCAAGTAATTGCCAGACCATTGTTCTTAATTTTTACTGACAGTCTACTGACTGGAATGGTACCAGCTGATTGGAGAAAACCCAATGTAGCACCAATATTTAAAAAGGGCCCAAAATACATCCCTGGGAATTACAGACCAGAGGGGATGATAAGGGACTATATAGAATATTTTAGTAATGAGAATGATATCATTAGCAGTAATCTGCATGGATTCATGAAGAATCGTTCTTGCCAAACCATTCTATTAACCTTCTATGAGGAGGTGAGCTGCCATCTAGATAAAGGAAGGCCCGTAGACGTGGTGTATCTGGATTTTGCAAAAGCATTTGACACAGTTCCCCATAAACTTTTTCTGTACAAAGTAAGGTCCATTGGCATGGACCATAGGGTGAGTATATTGATTGAAAACTGGCTACAAGGGCGAGTTCAGAGGGTGGTGATAAATGGGGAGTACTCTGAATGGTCAGGGGTGGGTAGTGGGGTCCCCCAGGGTTCTGTGCTGGGACCAATCCTATTTAATAAACGACCTGGAGGATGGGATAAACAGTTCAATCTCTGTATTTGCGGACAAAACTAAGCTAAGCAGGGCAATAACTTCTCCGCAGGATGTGGAAACCTTGCAAAAAGATCTGAACAAATTAATGGGGTGGGCAACTACATGGCAAATAAGGTTTAATGTAGAAAATGTAAAATAATGCATTTGGGTGGCAAAACTATGAATGCAATCTATACACTGGGGGGAGAACCTCTGGGGGAATCTAGGATGGAAAAGGACCTGGGGGGTCCAAGTAGATGATAGGCTCAGCAATGGCATGCATCCAAGCTGCTGCTAACAAAGCAAACAGAATATTGGCATTAAAAAGGGGATCAACTCCAGAGATAAAACGATAATTCTCCCGCTCTACAAGACTCTGGTCCGGCCGCACCTGGAGTATGCTGTCCAGTTCTGGGCACCAGTCCTCAGGAAGGATGTACTGGAAATAGAGCGAGTACAAAGAAGGGCAACAAAGCTAATAAAGGGTCTGGAGGATATTAATTATGAGGAAAGGTTGCGAGCACTGAACTTATTCTCTCTGGAGAAGAGACGCTTGAGAGGGGATATGATTTCAATTTACAAATACTGTACTGGTGACCCCACAATAGGGATAAAACTTTTTCGCAGAAGGGAGTTTAACAATACATGTGGCCACTCATTAAAATTAGAAGAAAAGAGGTTTAACCTTAAACTGCGTAGAGGGTTCTTTACTGCAAGAGCGGCAAGGATGAGGAATTCCCTTCCACAGGTGGTGGTTTCAGTGGGGAGCATCGATAGTTTCAAAAAAACTATTAGATAAGCGCCTGAACGACCACAACATAGAGGGATATACAATGTAATATTGACATATAATCACACACATAGGTTGGAATTGATGGACTTGTGTCTTTTTTTCAACCTCACCTACTGTACTATGTAACTTTGTAACTAATAATTCTAGCACTAGAGCTCCTAGATAACGCAAAACTGATGAGCTGTAAAGGCTTTTTCCTATGGAGATTTTTGGGCACCATAGGTTTTGGCAATATTGCGGGCACACGCAATTTTAAGACGTGGAGTGTTTGGCATCTATTTAATTAATGCAACCTCATCTTTTATATTTTAACCAAAAATGGGCATTATATTGTCTGTTTTTTTCACTAAAATTAATTTTATTATATTTTTTCCTGAAAATTTGCTTTTAATAAACAGTTGTGCAAATATCATGTGACATACAAATTTGCAACTATCACCTTTTTATTCTACAGGGCCTCTGCTTTCATAAAATATATAACGTTCTGGGGGTTTAAGTAATTTTATTGCCAAAAATTAAGATTTTTACATGTATGTGAAAAATTAAAAAAAAGTGCTCTGGAGCCGAACTGGGTAAAGTTGAAAAAAGAAAATACATGCCCATCAAGTTCACATTTATGACTATGTCCAGCCCTTCTTCTGAAGCAATCTAAATAAGGAATTCCGTGAATCTATTCTCCATGCGTATCATTTTTGTAGGTACATTTTTTAATACCATTCCATTTTCAGAAAGCCCCATCTCTGCAGAAAACCTTACCTGAAAGTAGAAGGAAATTCGAGCAGACCCCTTTTAAAACCCCTGTACATGTCTCAAGGGACAGCAGGAGAAAGGTGAAATGCGATGGGTTCGACTTGCACACTTGGTTGACTTGATTACCTACATCAAAGAAGCAACAATGTTTCAAGGGGAACGCATTTATTCTTTGAAAAAGAAAGAAAACCGGTGTCAGTGTTAGATCCTCATTGTTGGATTCCCATTTCGTTCTCCAAAGGCCCTACATAATGTAAGCAATTTTCTCCTGTTATCAGTTTGCAACACCTGAACCTTCTCTAAATGTAAGAAATCACCACAGCTTAAGCACAGCTGAGTGAAACAAAAATCTAATTAGCAGCTTTATCAGTACTATAGAGGATCAAAGCAGGTGAATGAGATTATAAGTAACGGAGTATATTCCAGCGGGACCAGGGAGAAGGAGAGCGCATTGGAATAAAAGTTCCCCGTCACTTTGTTTCATTAGCAGGAGATTTAGAAGTAAATGGGATGTATTTGCTGGAGCAGCGTAGTCATCATCAGACATCAGCGCTTTCATCTGCTGAGCTTCTGCCAGTCTGTCATCATTAGTCCTATTTGTTTGTTTCACTTATTAGAAATTAGAGTTCTATTTGCCCGCCAAGATTGGGCAGAATTGGTTCAGCAACGCTCTACGGGCTTAGAATAAATGCTACTTCTATTTTATTTGCTGACTCAGTACCCATTCATGTTCAGAGTGCTAGGAAAGAGAGGAACACTTTATAGGTAAGGTTGGTGGACACCTGAACATTACACAAATACCTAAAGTATGTGGACCGCCCGCTCCCCCCCAAATTATTGGAGGTACAGCACACAAAGACTTTCTAGACAATTGTGGTCTTCCAACCCTGTGGTAAGAATTTGGAGAAGGTCCCCTTCTGTTATGGCATGACTGTTCCCCTGCGTACCAAGCCAAATCCATAGCCATGGTTTGACCAGTCTGGTGTGGAGCCCTGACCTAAACCCTACTGAATACCCTTTGGATGAACTGGAACGCCAATGGTCAGCCAGGTCTTCTCATCCAACATTAGTACCTGACCTCGCAAATTACCTCAACCCTACTGAACACCTTTAAAGTGGAGTTCCACCCACTTTTACAACTCTTCAGCATCCCTCACTAAACTGTGCACTGTAAATGAATTGGATATTTTTTTTCTCAGCACTTACTGTATATCTGCTGTATTCATTTTTCACTTCCTCCTCCCTGGCCGCGGCCCATCGCATCATTTCCTGTTTGCAATGCCTTCTGGGAAGGGGCTGCAACTTGCTCTGAAATGCAGTCTGGCTTCAGATGCCCACACTTAAGATGGCCACGGCCTGCTGTAAGTTTATAAAATAACAAACTACTCCTATAAACTAACAAAACAGACCTTAATTTACAGACTAACTTTACTAGAATACATTAAGCTTGTGTATTATGGGGGTATTTTTATTTAAAAAGTATAATTTTGGCCGGAACACCACTTTAAGGGTGAATTGGAATGCCAATGGTCAGCCAGGTCTTCTCATCCAACATTTGTACCTGACCTCGCAAATTACCTCAACCCTACTGAACACCTTTAAGGGTGAATTGGAATGCCAATGGTCAGCCAGGTCTTCTCATCCAACATTAGTACCTGACCTCGCAAATTACCTCAACCCTACTGAACACCTTTAAGGGTGAATTGGAATGCCAATGGTGAGGCAGGTCTTATCATCCAATGTCAGTAACAGACCTCACAAATTACTTCAACCCTATTGAACACATTTTGGATGAAATGGAACCGCAATGATGAACCTGGTATTCTCAGCCAACATCAGTACCGTCCTGACCTCACAAATTACCTCAACCCAAAAAACATAGAAGCCTAATAATTACCATGTTTGTAAAAGTGACTCTTAACCACTTCAGCCCCGTAAGATTTTACCCCCTTCCTGACCAGAGCATTTTTTGCGATTTGGCACTGCGTCGCTTTAGCTGACAATTGCGCGATCGTGCGACGTTCTGCCCAAACAAAATTGACGTCCTTTTTTTCCCACAAATAGAGCTTTCTTTTGGTGGTATTTGATCACCTCTGCGGTTTTTATTTTTTGCGCTATAAACAAAAAAATGCCGTCAAATTTGAAAAAAAAAGCAATATTTTTTACTTTTTTGCTATAATAAATATCCCCAAAAAATATATAAAAAAAACAAATTTCTTCCACAGTTTAGGCCGATATATATTATTCTACATATTTTTGGTAAAAGAAAACGCAATAAGCGTATATTGATTGGTTTGCACAAAAGTTATAGCGTCTACAAAATAGGGGATAGATTTATGGCATTTTTATTCATTTTTTTTTTTTTTACTAGTAATGGCAGCGATCTGCCATTTTTTATCGGGACAATGGTCCCAAAATAGTGTCAAAAGTGTCCAATGTGTCCGCCATAAGGGAGATAAAAGAGAAACCTCTCATAGTGCAGTATATACAGTTGTTTAAAAGAAGTTTAAAATACACTTACATTGTCACAAGGTGAATCACAGCATTCAAACAGCTTGGGAACGCCGGTTTGCGCTCCACCTGCATTCCAAAATGGGTGATGTGATGTGTTCCGATAGTCCCACCCTACGTGTTTTGTCAGTATGCATCTGACATCATCAGGGGGCCCTTGCCGCTTTGCTTTCCACCTGCGTTCCAAAATAGTGGAAGTGACATGCCCCGATAGTCTCATCCTACGAGTTTCGTCAGTATGCATCTGATGTCATCAGGGGTCCTTTGCCGGTTTGCCCAGTCAAAGCACCCCCCCCCCCCCGTCAGTTAGTAAGCCCTCCCTAGGAGCACATTTAACTCTTTGATTGCCCCTGAGGTTAACCCCCTTTCTTGCTAGTGTCATTAGTACAGTGACATTTTTTTTAGCACTGATCACTGTATTGGTGTCACTGGTCCCCAAAAAGTGTCACATAGTGGCCGATTTGTCCGCCACAATGTCGCGGTCAATTTTTTCAAAATTGTCGGTCTTTTTTTGTTTCTAGCGCAAAAAATAAAAACTGCAGAGGTGATCAAATATCACCAAAAGAAAGCTCTATTTGTAGGGAAAAAAAGGATATAAATTATTATTTGGGTCTAGCGTCGCACGACTGCGCGATTGTCAGTGAAAATAACACAGTGCCGTATTGCAAAAAATGGCCTGGTCATAAAAGGAGGGTAAAACTTCCGGAGCTGAAGTGGTTAAACACATTTTCACTGGAAGTATGAGCACTTTTAGTATGTTCACAATTTTGTGGAAGTTAGAGCGCGGTTAATAACCAATTAGTAAATTATCATTTTTCAGGCTATTTATTCGCTTTTAAAAGAGCAGCTCTCTATCCTACTTGTAAGTTTGTATTTTTGTGTTTTTTGTTTTTTTGATTTGCATTATTACTAAGTTTTATATACTATATATACTTTTGTATATACTTTATATCCTATAAATTTACTATATATTTATATATTACTGATATATTTGCATAATCCTAATTAAATCTAGACCAAATCATTGGCTGAAGGAGTCAAGGACAGCTATTCATTGATAAAAGGCGTATATTCAGGAATGAATTCCTGCAGATATGTAAAGACACTGGAAGGTCCATTATAAATACAGAGTGTCTCTTATGCACCTGCTTAGTCCACTAAACATCACTAATAAAAACGTATTAGTGTAGTTTTTCAGTGCCGCAGCTCCTGAGTGCTCGCCGCAGTGGAGGAGACGGCAGACGTCTAATTTACTGGTAAGGAGGCTTTTACAAGAGAACCGAAAATACTCCTAATGACACATCCAGGCGTACAGACAGCACACCAAAAATGAATTTTCGAACTGCACCTTCACCCTGTGCTGCCTTTAATTTGTGAAAATGAATTCTCATTTTCTTTCGTCATTAATGTTAAAAGTGGCTTTGGGTTCGAAAGGTTTTACAGCCAGCGCTGGAAACTGCGGTAAAATAATTAAAATGTTCAGACTCCGCCAAAGATGTCCCGCCACCTCCGCCTTGTTTTTTTTTTTTCCTTTTTTAATCATTTTAACAGAACTAGATGGCTACAGTTAATGGAAAGCAGAATTTTCAAAGGAAACCTGTCCCATTGGGGGACAGAGTTCTTAAAGGGCTTTTATTCAATTATTTGGGGGTGCCCATTAAACCACTGAACAGGTATAAACCCATATACACTGTGTATCGGTGGGTTTGGAGAGCAACAAATTATCTTTTAACAAATCAAGCCCAACCTTTCATTGGAAGCCCTGCTGAATAGACAGAAGTTCTCCTACATTGGACATATTATGAGATTGCTGAGATCTCTGCACACCAGCTGTGACCATTATGAGGAGTTCCCACCATCCTTTTGATGAGTTCCCAGCTCTGCTCACCTGCTGTGCCCATTATGAAGGGTTCTCATTATCCCTTTTCTGAGCTCCTGTGTCTTTTCACCTGCTATGCCCCTTATGAGGGGCTCCCACCATCCCTAAGTGTAGATACCAGGTCTGCACAACTGCTGTGCCCATTATGAGGGGCTCCCACCATCTTTGAGTGGAGATACCAGGACCAATAAAACTGCTGTGCCCATTATGAGAAGCTTCCACCAATCCTGCACTGAGTATCCAGGTCTGTACACTGGCTTTGCCGTTTATGAGGGCCTCCCACCATCCCTGCACTGCGTCCCAGTCCTGTACACCAGCTGTGCCCATTATGAGGAGTTTCCACCATCCCTGTGCTGAGTTCCCAGCTCTGCTCACCTGCTGTGCCCATTATGAAGGGTTCTCATTATCCCTTCTCTGAGCTCCTGTGTCTTTTCACCTGCTATGCCCCTTATGAGGGGCTCCCACCATCCCTAAGTGGAGATACCAGGTATGCACAGCTGCCATGTCCAATATGAGGGGCTCCCACCATCCTTGAGTGGAGATAACAGGACCACACAACTGCTGTGCCCATTATGAGAAGCTCCCACCATTCCTGCACTGAGTACCCAGGTCTGTACACTGGCTGTGCTGTTTATGAGGAGTTTCCACCATCCCTGTGCTGAGTTCCCAGCTCTGCTCACCTGCTGTGCCCATTATGAAGGGTTCTCACCATCCCTTCTCTGAGCTACTGGGTCTCTTCACCTGCTATGCCCATTATGAGGGGCTCCCACTATTCCTGCACTGTGTCCCAGTCCTGTACACCAGCTGCGCCCATTATGAGGAGTTTCCACCATCCCTGTGCTGAGTTCCCAACTCTGCTCACCTGCTGTGCCCATTATGAAGGGTTCTCACCATCCCTTCTCTGAGCTACTGGGTCTCTTCACCTGCTATGCCCATTATGAGGGGCTCCCACTGTTCCTAATGCCCCATACACACGATCAGAAATTCTGCCAGCAAAAGTCGGATGTGAGTTTTTGGTCTGAAATTCCGACCGTGTGTATGCTCCATCGGACTTTTGCTGGCAGAATTCAAGCCAGCAAAAGATTGAGAGCAGGTTCTCTATTTTTCAGTCGGAAAAAGTTCCTATTCGAAAATGCGATCGTCTGTATGCAATTCGGATGCGCAAAAGGTCACGCATGCTCGGAAACAATTCGACGCACGCTCGGAAGCATTGAACTTCATTTTCTCTGCTCGTCGTAGTGTTGTACATCACTGCGTTTTTGACGGTCGAAAGTTCAGAGAACTTTTGTGTGACCCGTGTGTATGCAAGGCAAGCTTGAGTGGAATCCCGTCGGAAAAACCATCCAAGTTTTTTCTGACGGAATTTCTGATCGTGTGTACGGGGCAAAGGGGAGTTACCATGTCTGCACAACTGCTGGGCCCATTATGAGAGGCTTCCATCAATTCTGCACTGAGTAACCAGGTCTGTACACTGGCTGTGCCGTTTATGAGGAGTTCCCACCATCCCAGCACTGCATCCCAGGTCTGTACACCAGCTGTGCCCATTATGAGGGGATCCTATCATCCCTGCACTGACTTCCTTTATCTGCACACCTGCTGTACCTGCTGTAAGAGGCTCCCACCATCCAGGTGGTCTGCACACCCACAGTGCTCTTTATAAGGGACTCCCACCATCCCTGCATCAAATTTACAGGTCTGTGCACCTGTTGTGCTCATTATGTGGGATTTCTACCATCCCTGTGCTGAGTTCCTGGGTCTCTCCACCTTCTATGCCAATTATGACCTGGTCTGCAACTCTGCACAACTGCTGTGCCTATTATGAGGAGTTCCCACAATCCCTACACTGGGTTCCTGGGTATATCCACCTGATGTGCCCATTATAAGGCACTCCCACCATCTCTGCTGTTGGAGAATCCAAGGCACAAAAGAATCCAGGTGCTGACTCCCTTCACTAGTCTCCACACAGGCCCGGACTGGTCATAGGGCACACCGGGCATTTGCCCGTTGGGCCAGGATCACACGTCCTAACAAGAGCTGGATAATGCAGTGGCCTCCAACCCCTGAACTGGGGGCCAGAACCAGCCCATGGCCTGTCGATGACCAGGCCTTACAGCAGAAGTCCCTTTTGCGGTTTGCCATGTGGGGGACACAGCAAACATGTGGAAGAAGGTGCTCTGGTCAGATGAGACCAAAAATGAACTTTTTGGCCTAAAAGCAAAACACTATGTGTGGCGGAAAACTAACACTGCACATCACCCTGAACACACCATCCCCACTGTGGAACATGTTGCAGGGATGCTTTTTCTTCAGCAGGGACAGGGAAGCTGGTCAAAGTTGATGGGAAGATGGATGGAGCCAAATACAGGGCAATCTTAGAAGAAAACCTGTTAGTCTGCAAAAGACTTGAGACGGCGGCGGAGGTTCACCTTCCAGCAGGAATGGCCCAGTCAAAGTCCAGACCTAAATCCAATTGAGAATCTGTGGCAAGACGTGAAAATTGCTGTTCACAGACGCTCTCCATCCAATCTGACAGAGCTTGAGATATTTTGCAAAGAAGAATGGGCTGAGATGTCACTCTCTAGATGTGCAAAGCTGGTAGAGACATCCCCCAAAAAGACTTGCATATGTATTTGCATTGAAAGTTCGGTTCTACAAAGTATTGACTCAGGGGGGCTGAATACAAATGTACCGCACACTTTTCACATATTTCTTTGTAAAAAATTGTGAAAAACATTTATCATTTCCTTAAACTTCACAATTAAGTGCCACTTTGTGTTGGTCTATCCCAGGGGTCTCCAAACTTTCTAAACAAAGGGCCGGTTTACTGTCCTTCAGACTTTAGAGGGGCCGGAGTGAGGAGTGGAAGTAGAAAATGCCCCAGCCAGCATCGGGCTAGTTTCCTACCAGATCTACTAGAGAGGGCATGTGAGGGGCACTAAATGTTGGTTCGTTTGTTTACAACCGTTTGAATTACAATGCCTTCTTGATGCCAAATGCACTTACTTTTATATGTTCTGCAATGTACTTTCTGTATTTCCTATGAAACTTTTCAAAAAAGAAAAAACTTTTTTGTGGAAAAAAAAAAGAAAAGAAAATGCCCCAGCATCAGCGGGAGTAAAAAAAATGCCTGTAGTCAGTAGAACAAGGAATAGCGGCCCATCATTGGTATTAGTGGGAGGAATAGTGCCCTATTGTATATATCAGTGGGAGGAGTAGTGCCCCATCACTGGTGTCAGTGGAAGGAAAAATGCCCCATTTTTGGCATCAGTGGAAGGCATGGTGCCCCTTTATTGGTGTCAGTGGGAGGAATAATGCCCCCTTATTGGTGTCAGTGGGAGGAATAGTGCCCCGAGGGCTGGATAAAGGCAAGCAAAGGGCCGCAGTTTGGGTCTATCTAATAAAATCCCCAAATAAAATACATTTAAGTTTTTGGTTGTAAGGGCTCTTTCACACGGGGGATCCGTATGTCCGTTTTTCATCCTTCCGTTTTCGGATGAAAAACGGACATACATGTATCCCTATGGAGCGTCGGATGTCAGCGGTGACATGTCCGCTGACATCCGACCCGCTCCGATCCGAAAAGTGTAATGTAACGGAGGAAAAACCTACTTTTCCATCCGTTTTCGGATCGGATCGGATGACGACGGACACTACGGACCGTCATCATCCGATCCCCCCATAGGGGAGAGCGGCGCTCTGACAGGTCCGTCGCTGCACAGTGTGCAGAGACAGACCTGTCATCTTCCTGCTCAGCTGGGATCGGCGGAGCTATCCCCGCTGAGCAAGCGGATGTTCACGGGGCGGATCATGACTGATCCGCCCCGTGTGAAAGAGCCCTTACATGACAAAATTTGGAAAATTTCAAGGGGTACGAATAATTTTTCAAGGCGCTGTAATTGGGCACTATGATATAAAGGGGACTGCACTGTAAAGGGGCACTGTAATGCAGTGCAGTCCCCTTTATATCATAGGGCCCCTTTACATTGCAGTGCAGAGGACCCATTCCGTGAATATCCTGCGCCCACCCACCCATGACGTTTTGAAAGACGAGCAACTTTTTCTTTTAAATTCTGACTCAGTTTGCGAGTGTTGTCTCGCAAAACGAGCAGAATTCAAGCTAATGGGGTTTGCAGTACCACTTTTGGCCAGAGGTGCGGGGGGCGCCAGTGACACTCGGAGCAGTTCGGAGCCATTGGGAAATACTCAGAAACACTCGGAATTACTCGGAAACACTTGGAAATACTCAGTTCCCAAGTGTTTTTAAGGCTTTCCAAGTTCAGCGGAGCTGTCCCTGAGTATTTCTGAGGCTCCTCAACACCCCCCCCACACCTCTGGCCACATGTGGTATTGCATGCAATAGAAGTCAATGCGGAACAAATTATCTTTGTTTCCATTGACTTCTATGGGGGAAACTCGCTTTGATATACGAGTGCTTTGGATTAGTAGCATTCTCCTTGAACGGATTATGCTCGTAATCCAAGGTTCCACTGTATAACTTTATTATCACCTTTAGGTTGACCAACCCTTTCATTTTTTTCCTTTCCTCGCCACAAGCCAGATCTCCCCTTAAAAAATCCGGGGAAATCCTGCCAATTTCCATCATTATGCTGGAGGTGTGACGCGAATCTATTTCGAGTGTCAAAGACTACTTTGCCGCACAAATTTACAGCAGCCTCCTTCTAAACTCTGTAATATTCATTAACTTCTGCTTTGAAATTCCTGCGACGGCATAAACCCTTCGCCGCTTGCCTTCCATATGTTTTCTGTAGAGACGCGTCATCTGCCATATATTAAATGGAAAGTTCTGTAAACTCAGATTTACCAACTCCCGACTGATTTATTCCCCACACTCTGCGCTCCGCAGCGCTCACCCCACAACGGCTAAAGTTTTTGTTTTTTTTTTTTGCTTTCTGAAGAAGAAGAAAAAAAGAGGAAGCCGAAAAGGTTTTCCCGGCTGTTACGAGGTTGAGAAGTCTGTAGCAGCTATTAACCCAAGGGTTTTAAATCAGAGCGCGGCACTGAGTCATTCCGATGTTTAAAAAGGGGGAAAACTAATGTGCCACAACAGATGGATGTTGGTTATCAAGATGACAGCGCCGAAAAAGTCAAGGTGAGTCCGACTTTGAGGGACAATTTATTTTAATTTCATTTTTTTATAACTCTTCTGTGCCTAGCCCAAGAATGTGCTATTTCACGCCGCATGTTTTGCGTGGAAAGGATCGTTCAGTGGATTTATTGGTTAACCGAAAACACACCGTTTGTTTTGAAGGGATGTGCCGAACGTACTTGAGTTCAGCTCGAGGTGGCTTCAGTGGACTTTGCTGAAGTTCAGAAGGCGAATCAGAGCCCATTGAAGTCAATGGGAGCCATGTCTTAAAAACCAGTAATGGACATTTTCTAGGCTAATAGGCAAGGGATTGTGAAATGGCGCAAAAGGGGGTGGGCACTGGCAAAAGCATGTACCGAAGCAAAAACAAAATCCGTTTGGCTTGGAATAATGCTTAACCACTGGCTGACTACCCACCGTCATTATACTGCGGCAGGTTGGCTCTATTACACAAATCGCTGTAGCTGTACGTTGGCTCGTGTAATAGATACAGTGGGCGCGCGCACGGCACCGGAGGCACGGGCACAGCACTGGAGGCAGGGGCACGGCACTGGAGGCACGCGCACAGCACTGGAGGCACGGGCACGGCACCAGAGGCACGCGCACAGCACTGGAGGCACGCACACGGCACTGGAGGCGCCCGCGCCATCATTATACTGCGGCAGGTTGGCTCTATTACACAAATCGCTGTAGCTGTACGTCGGCTCGTGTAATAGATACAGTGGGCACGCGCACGGCACCGGAGGCATGGGAAAGGCACTGGAGGCACGGCACTGGAAGCGCCCGCGCCATCATTATACTGCGGCAGGTTGGCTCTATTATGCAAATCGTTGTAGCTGTACGTCGGCTGGTGTAATAGATACAGTGGGCACGTGCACGGCACCGGAGGTGCCCGCGCCTTCATTATACTGCGGCAGGTTGGCTCTATTATGCAAATCGTTGTAGCTGTACGTCGGCTCGCGTAATAGATACAGTGGGCGCGCGCACGGCACCAGAAGGCGCGGGCACAGCACTGGAGGCGCCCGTGCCGTCATTATACTGCGGAAGGTTGGCTCTATTATGCAAATTGTTGTAGCTGTACGTCGGCTCATGTAATAGATATATTGGGTGCGCGCACGGCGCTGGAGGCGCCCGCGCTAATGCACGTGACCGGCGGCTAAGATGGCCACCAGCGATCGCTCCACAGAGAGCCAGAACGGGGATCTGTCAATGTAAACAAACAGATCCCCGTTCTGACAGGGGAATAGAGAGACATCTGCTGTTCCTAGTGATCAGCAACAGCGATCTCTCTCCTCCTCTAGTCAGTCCCCTCCAACCACAGTTAGAAACACCTCCCTAGAAAACACATTTAATCACTTGAGCATCCCCTAGTGTTAACCCCTTCCCTGCCAGTGCCTTTTATACAGTAATCAGTGCATCAGTGCAAATCGAACAATCGAAAATTGGAAAAATGTTGCCAGGTCTGATAAGTCTCAATTTCAGCCATGACATTCTGATGGTGGGGTCAGAATTTGGAGCAAACAACATGAAAGCATGGATCCATCCTGCCTTGTATCACCGGTTCAGGCTGGTGGTGGTGTAATGGTGTGGGGGATATTTTCTTGGCTGACTTTGGGCCCCTTAGTACCAATTGAGCATAGTTTAAACAACATGGCCTACCTGAGTATTGTTGCTGACCATGTCTATCCCTTTATGACTACAATGTCCCCATCTTCTGATAGCTCCTTCCAGCAGGATAATGCACCATGTCACAAAGCTCCAATCATCTTACCACTGGACAATGAGGTCTCTGTACTCCAATGGTCTCCACACTCACCAGATCTCATCCAATAGAGCTCCACACTCACCAGATCTCATCCAATAGAGCACCTTTGAGATGTGGGGGGAACGAGAGATTGGCATCATGAATGTGCAGCCGACAAATCTGCAGCAACTGTGTGATGCTATCATGTCACTATGGACCAAAATCTCTGAGGAACATTTCCAACACCTTGCTGAATTTATGCCATGAGGAATGAAGGCAGTTCTGAAGGCAAAAGGGGGTCCAACCCGGGACTAGCAAGGTGTACTTAATAACGTGTATATATGTTATGAAAAGAAATGGTGGAAAGTTTCAGTTTGGCCCCGCCTCTGGCTGACTGCTTATTGGAGAAGATCCGAAGTTGGATTTCGGCCCCGCCCCGTCCCGACGTTCCCTTGGCAACCAGAGACGCTTCCTGCAAACTTCGGGCGGAGGAGCGAGATGGATTGCTAAAGCTACTGGTCCTGCATTGTACCCCTGGTTTTGGGAGACCATAATCCCTATGCTGGGTGAGACTGCCGTAATAGCAGTCATCGCCGTCCGGTAAGCAGATTCTACTTACACACTTCTTGGTGGATCATCTACTGGCACTTTTGTCACATCTTTTCCTGGATGGGTGTTTTCTATTTACCTGTGGATTTACAGTGTATTATATTTTTTGGACTTCTTTTTCAATAGTTTTTTTAGTTCACATGCACTTGTGATCTATGTTTTGTTTGATTGATTTGTTAATGTTTGTTCACTGATTGATGTTATGTCACTTGGTGAGATCTCATTTCTTTTCATAACATATATATATTTTTAGCGCTGCACTTTGCTGTTTACCATACTTTTAGGAGTCAGATACTGGACTTTTTAGGGTGCTAGCAGCTTTTTTCTTTCATAATTTACTATTGTTTCTTAAGATCCGAGCGCAGCTTTTACCCTTTTTTATGTACTTAATAACGTGGCCGGAGTGTATATATTCAGTGGAAGGGATACATTTGAGCTAACTTGTTTCCTAAGTTTTAGATTTTTTTTTTATTAATTAGTTCAACAAATTAGCACCCAAAACAACCACCTAAATTTTACTACACTGGAAAAGATCAAACGGCCTTATGGTGACCGTCCAAGCCTCTGTCCACACACCAGGAATGCCATTCTTATGTCCTATGGCTAACCTGAGATGTCCTATATGGAAAAAAAATAAGATATAATAAAACTCAATCTAGAAATTTGTTGTAGATGTACCTATCACCCAACCCCCCCCCCCCCCCCCCCCAATTGACTGTGTTTGCCATTATCTGAAACTAATTTGATATCTGGTGTTCAGCCGAGCAGAGAGAGTCATCTCAGAAAGAATTAGAGGTGGTGGGGGGGACGAAATAGAAAAAAAAAAAAGCATTCCCAGCGTTTCTAGAAAATGATGGCGAGGCGAGAGCCCCACCGCAGAGCTCCCACTGATAATTAATGACAAGAGACAGAAACAAAAGTCCCAGCCGGAGCGGTGAGCCGTATTCTTGGTGAGCACAAACGGATTCAAATTGTTATTGATTTAGGTTGAGGCTTTTTCTGCAGATTATTGGCTGACTGTTTCAATTAAAGCTTAAAAACGTAATGCTTCAAAATGGATTTGCCATCTCGGGGAATTGAATACATACCATTATGACAAGTATGGAGTATACATTTAGGTTAAGCATCCATAATGTAGTTACTAATTTAAGATTATTATCATAAATGAAAGCATAAGTCTTCCTTGTCAGAGATTTACAGTAAACCGCGTAAGTCGGTATGACCAGAATCGGCGGGTCACAAGATCTAATAGTCTGTTTTTTCCATTAAGAGAACTCAGTCCTTTATTTATCACCATAAATCCTGGAATCGGCCTTTGCATTGTTTAAAGGAAAACTCCACTCTCGTCCTTATAATGCATTAACCTCCCCCGATATTGTCCAAACTGTACTGTGAGATTCTATTCATTTGCAAAGGTTTTCCAGCGCTTTTTTTTTCTACAAGGCTAAGGCTGCGTTTGGAAGATGTGCTTATGGCCACATTCACACTTTCCCACGGGAGACTCAGTGGGGTGTTCTTCGAAGAGCTGCAGGTGGGAAAGCCCCATTCAAAGTAATGCGAGGCTGACGGCTCCCGCATCCATTTGCAGTTTAACCACTCTTACCCCCTTCCTGCCCAGGCCAATTTTCAGCTTTCGCCGCTCTCACACTTTGAATGACAATTGCGCGGTCATGCAACACTGTACCCAAGTGAAATTGTTATTATTTTTTTCACACAAATAGAGCTTTATTTTGGTGGTATTTAATTTGCCACTGGGGTTTTTATTTTTTGCTAAACAAAATGAAAAAGGACTGAAAATTTAGAAAAATAAACCAACTTTTTTTAGTTATAAAATTTTGCAAATAAGTAATTTTTCTTTGTCACTGGTGTGCGCTGATGAGGCTGCACTGATAAGGTGGCACTGTTGAGGAGGCACCGATGGGTACTGATAGGTGGCACTGATGGACACTGATAGGTAGCACTGATGGGCACTGATAGGCAGCACCGATTTGCACTAAGAGGAAGCACTGATAGGCAGCACTGATGTGCACTGATAGGCGGCACTGATGGGCACTGATATGCTGCACTGATGGGCACCGATTGGCACTATATGGGGCTGCACTGATGATCAGTAGACACAGCTGATCACATGGTAAAAGGCCACTGTGATTGCAGTCACAGAGCGCATCCAATGTGTGCCACAGGAGTCGTGCAGGGGACGGGGTTCTGGAAGGATGTCTATTGCTTCCCTCCCAGAACTGGACGCCCACACTGTAGCCATCTTTTGGTGATAGAGCAGTTGGAAAGTGGCTAATCATACAAGCTTCCTGATGACGCATGTATGTATGCGAAACTGCGTAGAGGCTTCTGGGTAATAGCGGACGTCACTTCCTGTCAGGAACCCGTACCAGATCGAGGCTTGGATCCCGGGGAACGAAGCGGCGTAGCGGAACCCTAAAACCAACTGCTGGAAAGACTCAGTGCCGGTCCTAAGGCACTTTAAATTGTGAGTGCACATTTTACACATTCTGGATAATAACTTATTGGTCAAAATACATTTTATATAAGTATGTTGTGCAATGATGGATGTTTAATTCTTATGAGATACCAAGACAGGCATGTAGATATGAGGAGCATCTAGTGGTTAACTAGTTGGAGGAACGCCAGGAAAGTGGAGTGGTTATCCCAAAGGGAAAACTTTTTCTAGGCTCCGGTGAGTGCCCATTTCAGAAGGTGGTGGCGGCACATGAAGTGGTGAAAAGTTCCTTTTATAGAGCACGGATGAAAATTGCAGCATAGTATGCACATTGAATGTATATGATAAATGGAAGTGGACTTTGGAGATTATTATAAAATACCTATGTCCTAGGTCGTGACATTTTGCACTTTATAATTTGCACTACATATTGATCTATTGACACGTTGCACTTTATAGTTTATAGTTTTTTTACTGTTAAGGCTGGCATAAAAGGTATTAGTGGTAATATTGCACTAGCACTTTTTGGATCAGCGCAGTTACACTTTTTGAATAAATCATACAAGCAGCCATTACCTGCAGATGATTGGTCCTTGGCGCAGACTGTTGCTTTGATTACATGCAAAACAGCTGCAAATGGCTGCGGGCGCTGTCAACCTTCCATTGCTCTGAATAGGCCTTCTTACCCACAGATGTTCTTTGAAAAGGCTGCTGAGAAACCATAGTCGGCCCCAACACAAGTATGCATGAGGTCTACACCATTTTGGCCACCATATGGCCCAATTTAGGAGGACTATAAAACAATATACATTGCACCAGTCTAGCACAATACCTTCGTATACACTTTATTAAATTAGTAAAAGCAAATAATATACAAACAAACGTCAAAAGGCATATCAAATACTCAAGATGTGACTGTTGCCAGATCCACAAGACTTAGCTTGTAGCAAGACACTTCAGCGTCCAATATGGCTAACCTGTTTTGAGGGGCATCCCCTCTTCCTCAGAGCTAAATGAGGTCCTGTTCTGTGATTGGATGAAACATTCCATCTAGTCGCTAGGTTGAAGAGGAACTCTGTAAAGGCAGTCAGAGAACGGGGCCCTATTTTATGGAGCTGCAAGAAGGCTAGGTCCTACCATGTTGCATAGTTACATAGATAACCAACTTGAAAAAAGACACATTCAGTGAGTTCAGCCAAAAGAAAAATGAATAAGCCAATTGAAAACCTGCATCCACAGAACCCTTAACCTGCGGATGACCCAGAAGAGCGCATGGTCCCATTTGCTTCAAAAGGGAACTGTTTTCTTACTGAACCTCTAAGGCAGTTGGACTTTGCACCATTGTATCACCAACATCTCCCCCCCTCCACTTCCGGAATCTAAAAAGATGACTTTTTTCTTGTTGGTTTGCCACCATTTTTATCTAGGCAAAAATAATGTGTACCCTGCTCCAGGTGCTGCAAGAAAGCACAAAAGAGGGTGAAAACACCTAGTGCATTACCAAAGGTTTTGTAAATAAAATCATAACTGCCAAATCCATACTCACAAACATAGAAAGTACATGAGCTTTGTATTACACCAAATCATGAACCAATGCGGATATCGCGTGGCCTGACCTGATGCACCTCTTGGTTGGCAAGCTGACGTGTTTCTGGGGTGAACCCCCTTCCTATAACTTCTGTGATGTGTTCCATGTTCACGGAGTCATGTCAGGTTTTCCCTTTTGCATTTTTAATTCACCTGTGTTGGTTAATCATGTGACCTTTTTATATACTATTTAAGTGTTACTTATCCTGCTTTTTATTAACCATGACTAAGGACTAATGTCTGAAACGTGTAGGATGTTTTTACAGCATTATACATATTTACTTGATAAAGAAAAACTATTTTATGGATGTCATCTCAAGTTCCAACCATCCCTTTGCTTACTCTGGCACGTTGGAGGTGTCAGCAGCCTTGAGGTCTGAGAACCAGGCGGAGCTGTTAAGGTTGTAGTGCCCATATACCTGTTTTGCCCTCCAAATTTTATTTATTTATTTCAGGTACTTATATAGCGCCGTCAATTTACATATACATTGTACATTCACATCAGTCCCTACCCTCAAGGAGCTTACAATCTAAGGTCCCTAACTCACATTCATACATACTAGGGACAATTTAGACAGGACCCAATTAACCTACCAGCAAGTCTATTGGAGTGTGGGAGGAAACCGGAGTACCCGGAGGAAACCCACGCAGGCACAGGGAGAACATGCAAACTCCAGGCAGGTAGTGTCATGGTTGGGATTTGAACCAGAGACCATTCTTACCCTTCTTACTGCTAGACGAAAGTGCTACCCACTACACCACTGTGCCGCCCCAAATGGCTGGAGAATAGTAGACCTGGCCGTATGTCATCAGGGGGCCAAATGCAAAAAGTATAAACAGAAAAGTCAGTGCTTCTACCCATATAACACATAGAGAGCAGAGCTCCCGGGTGCTCGATCCACAGGGGCAAAAAACAAATCCTGGACGGCCGCACACCGATAGGGCATCTTTATTGTAAAAAAAATCCAGTACAGTCAGTTCCTTTTAGCAAAAGCAGGGATAAATTACTGACGCATTTCACACTGTATGTTGGTGTGAAAATCTTTCGTTAGCAGCTATAGCAACCGCTTGCGATAATCAGTAGTGAATCCGGCAGGCTGGTTGCATCCAAGTTGATCAATCAGTCAACTTGATACATTCAGCCTGCCCATTATCGGTTCAAATCTCAGTTCCTGCTGCTGGTAAGTGAGCTACCTCATCCATAGGGAAGGTCATCTCTCTGGCTGGTTATCAAGCAGCAGTTTGAATGATGACTAGAAAAACTTAAAATGTCACCATAAGTTGATTAGAATAGCCACCCGTAGGGCTTCGGCTTTGGTTTCACGCCATCTTTTCCTGGAAATCTTTTACCTGCCTTCAGGCCCGGACTGGGACAAAAAATAGGCCCGGGCATTTTGGATTGAGCAGCCCATGACATGTTAACTGGCCCCTTCCCCACTCTCCACCCTGACAGATTCCCTGAGAGAGGGGAGGGGGAACCCAGCAGAGGTGTGGAGGGGGGGGGGGTGAGGTGGGACCAGGAAATAGCATGGTGGGATGGAGAGCACAGGGAAGAACCTTGAGAACATGGGGTGGGGCGAGAGCACAGGGAGGAAGAGAAGAGCACAAGGGGCAGTGGAGAGCATGGGGGGAGGTTGAGAGCATGGGGGGAGGTGGAGAGCACAGGAAGGGCGGCGGAGAGCAAGGGGGTAGGTGGAGAGCACAGGGGGCTGGTGGAGAGCATGGGGGGGATGTGAAGAGCACATGGGGGAGGTGGAGAGCACAGTGAGGGCAGCGGAGAGCATGGGGGGAGGTGGGGAGCACAGAGAGGGCGGCGGAGAGAATGGGGGGAGATGGAGAGCACAGGGGGCTGGTGGAGAGCATGGGGGTGTGTGAAGAGCACAGGGAGGGTTGCAGAGAGCATGGGGGGAGATGGAGAACACAGGGAGGGCGGCGGAGAGCATGGGGGGAGATGGAGAGCACAGGGAGGGTGGCGGAGAGCATGGGGGGAGATGGAGAGCACAGGGAGGGCGGCGGAGAGCATGGGGGGAGATGGAGAGCACAGGGAGGGCGGCGGAGAGCATGGGGGGAGATGGAGAGTACAGGGGGGCTGGTGGAGAGCATGGGGGAGAGGTGGAGAGCACAGTGAGGGCAGCAGAGAGCATGGGGGGAGGTGGAGAACACAGGGAGGGTGGCGGAGAGCATGGGGGAGATGGAGAGCACAGTGAGGGCAGCAGAGAGCATGGGGGGAGGTGGAGAACACAGGGAGGGCAGCAGAGAGCATGGGGGGAGATGGAGAGCACAGGGAGGGCGGCAGAGAGCATGGGGGGAGGTGGAGAGCACAGGGGGGAGGTGGAGAGCATGGGGGGGCTGGTGGAGAGCACGGGGAGGGCAGTGGAGAGCACAGGGGGGAGGTGGAGAGCATGGGGGGGGCTGGTGGAGAGCACAGGGAGGGCGGCAGAGAGCATGGGGGGATGTGAAGAGCACATGGGGGAGGTGGAGAGCACGGGGAGGGCAGCGGAGAGCATGGGGGGAGGTGGAGAGCACAGGGAGGGCGGCAGAGAGCATGGGGGGAGATGGAGAGCACAGGGAAGACTGCGGAGAACATGGGGGGAGATGGAGAGCACAGGGAGGGTGGCGGAGAGCATGTGGGGAGGTGGAGAGCACAGGGGGGCTGGTGGAGAGTATGGGGGAAGGTGGAGAGCACGGGGGGGCTGGTGGAGAGCATGGGGGGATGTGAAGAGCGCATGGGGGGTGGCAAGCACAGGGAGGGCGGCGGAGAGCATGGGGAGAGGTGGGGAGCACAGGGGGGGCAACGGAGAGCATGAGCGGGCAGCGGAGAGCAGGGGGGGATGTGGAGAGAATAGGGGGGAAGCAGAGTGCGTGGGGGGATATGAACAGCGCAGGGGGGTGGCGGAGAGCACGGGGGGTGGCAGAGAGCACAGGGAGGGTGGCAGAGAGCATGGGGGGAGGTGGAGAGCAAAGGGAGGGCGGCAGAGAGTATGAGGGAGGTGGAGAGCATGGGGGGGTGGCAGAGAGCATGGGGGAGGTGGAGAGCACTGGGGGGGGCAGAGAGCATAGGGGAGGTGGAGAACACTGGGGGGCGACAGAGAGCATGGGGGAGGTGGCAGAGAGCATGGGGGAGGTGGAGAACACTGGGGGGCGACAGAGAGCATGGGGGAGGTGGAGAGCACTGGGGGGGTGGCAGAGAGCATGGGGGAGGTGGGGAGCACTGGGGGGGGTGGCAAAGAGCATGGGTGGTGTGGAGAGCCTAGGGGGGCAGCAGAAATAAGAAGGATAGGAGAAGCGGTGGGGGCGGCTGCATATAGAACAATCATTCTCTCCATCTTCCTCCTGCAGTCTCCTGCTTCTCCTCTACCTCTCGCAGGCATTCCGATACTGCAGGAGGAAGATGGAGAGAATGATTGTTCTATATGCAGCCGCCCCCACCGCTCCTCCTATCCAGGTTATAGGTGGGTGGCGGAGAGCACGGGGCTGCACTCACGTTTTCTGTTATCGGCTTCAAGATGTTAGCAGCAGCAGGTGTCTGCTCTGGCTCCTCCCCCTTTCGCAGTCACGCCCCCTGGCACCGACGGCTGACGGCTGACCTATGCGGGCGGCCGCAGAAGGCTCTAGCTCCACCCCCCCTATGTTTACGTCCCCCCAGCGCCGATGGAGTTTAACTGGCAGCCGGGCGGCCGCGGAGAGGCTGCGTGAGCGGCGTGGGCTCAAAGAGCCTTGTGACCCGCAAGGACTTGCAGCCTGGTGGCCCAGGCGGCCGCGGCCCACCGGGCGGATGCCCGGTTTGCCCTATGGCCAATCCGGGCCTGCCTGCCTTATAGCAATACAAAACCTAACATTGTGGATGGAGAACATCCATCTTTTCATTTCCTGGCTGTGTGTACCTGTACCTACAGTACGTGAGGACTGAAAAGTTCCACCACTATTCATAGTCACGAAAACGAATGATCTTGGATCACCCGGCGATCTCTCAAATCTAGCAATTATCTATTAAAAACTGTACAGTCAAACACAATGCACATTCACAGTAAATGGTCATGGACTATCCATCAGTGTCATCAACCATGGAGAGTAATTATGTTCTAATCACGTTTGACCAAAGGTCGCATTGAGTTAGCATAATTTCTCAACATCTTCGCCTGGCCTTGCCTCGGAATAACAGATATTTTTTTTTTTCTGCTACAATGTCTAAGGTTATCTGCAATTTGAATCAACTGTATAGAATAATTAGCAAGGCTTATGCCGGCATTGTAGGAAGTTGTATGCAGAAGATTAATGAGAAAGCTACCTTTGCATTTAAACTTTTAAACATCTATACATCACAAAGTAGTTCTGAAGCAACGCATGAAAATGAGCTCATTAAAGGTGTAATCAATTTTAACCCTACAATTGAATACAGGGGATGCAGCTCTCCACAACACACCTGGGGCGTCTGCTTTTCATTCAGGTACAGATGTTGCCCTCCTGGCCACCCCATGGTTTAAATCTCAGGGCAACCCATTATTCAAACTACCGTTGCTTCTGGTTGTAGGAACACCATTTTTCAGCCATATGAATATGCAGAAAAGGTATTCCAATGGGTGACCACTGTAGGCTCCTTGCTGTGCCACATAGAGGCAGACCAAGAAGCTGCACAACATTCATACACCTACATATACTCAAATGACACCCTATTGCTGGGGTAGGCAACCTCGGCACTCCAGCTGTTATAAGACTACAAGTCCCATGAGGCATGGCAAGACTCTGACAGCCAGAGGCATGACTCCGAAAAGGCATGATGGGATTTGTAGTTTCAGCACAGCTGAAATGCCAAGGTTGCTTAAGCCTAGCCTAATGCTACTATATGTGGTTTTACAAGTGTTTCAATCCTCCATTTTCCTCATCAATATAGCAGCTACACTATATTGTCAAAAGTATTGTGACACCTGCCTTTACACGCACATGAACTTAATGGTATCCCAGTCTTATGCCCCGTACACATGGTCTGATTTTCTGACGGAAAATGTGTGATAGGACCTTGTTGTCGGAAATTCCGACCGTGTGTAGGCTCCATCACACATTTTCCATCAAATTTTCCGACACACAAAGTTTGAGAGCTTGCTATAAAATTTTCCAACAACAAAATCCGTTGTCGGAATTTCCGATCGTGTGTACACAAATCCGACGCACAAAGTGCCACGCATGCTCAGAATAAATAAAGAGATGAAAGCTATTGGCTACTGCCCCATTTATAGTCCCGACGTACGTGTTTTACGTCACCGCGTTCAGAATGATCGGATTTTCCGACAACTTTGTGTGACCGTGTGTATGCAAGACAAGTTTGAGCCAACATCCGTCGGAAAAAATCCTAGGATTTTGTTGTCGGAATGTCTGATCAATGTCCGACCGTGTGTACGGGGCATTAGTCCGTAGGGTTCAATATTGAGTTGGCCCATCCCTCTTCTGGGAAGGCTGTCCACAAGGTTTAGGAGTGTGTCTATGGGAGTGTTTGACAATAATAAAAATAAAAACTACTGACGCTGTCCACTGCTCTACTGACACCAATTTCTGCCCTACTGACAGCGTCCATTGCTCTCCTCACACCGTCAGTATACTGTATATATACAGCCTTATTCCAAAATGGATTAAATTCATTATTTTATTCAAAATTCTACAAACAATACCCCATAATGACAACGTGAAAGGAGTTTGTTTGAAATGTATGCATAAAAAAACGAAAAAATCCCATGTACATAAGTATTCACAGCCTTTGCTCAATACTTTGGTGAAGCACCTTTGGCACCAAATACAGCCTCAAGTCTTTTTGAGTATGATGCTATAAGTATGGCCCACCAATTTTTGGGCAGTTTCTCCCATTCTTCTTTGCAGGACCTGTTAAGCTCCATCAGGTTGGATGGGGAGACTCGGTGCACAGACATTTCCAGATATCTCCAGAGATGTTCAATCGGGTTCAAGTCTGGGCTCTGGCTGGGCCACTCAAGGACAAATCACAGAGTTGTCCCGTAGCCACTCCTTTGTTATCTTAGCTGTGTGCTTAGGGTTGTTGTCCTGTTGGAAGATGAATCTTTGCTCCAGTCTGAGGTTCAGAGCGATCTGGAGCAGGTTTTCAGGAAAATAATGAATTTAATCCATTTTGGAATAAGGCTGTAACATAACAAAAATGTGGACTAAGGTAAGCGCCGTGAATATTTTCCGGATGCACTGTATGTAAAGTGCTGTGTAAATTGATGGCGCTATGTAAGTACCTGTAATAAATAAATAAATGAGCTTGTCAGTCTAACAAAGGCCACAACCCTCTTGTTTTGAATTGTACTGTTGGTGTAGTGTCTCCCTACATTGTAAAGTGCTGCACAAACTGTTGGAGCTATATAAATCTTGTATAATAATAATACTTACAGGAGGGGGATGCACAGAGGTGACATAATTAAGGGGCAAATGATCCTTCATTGTCCAATCACAGCCTGGGGCTGGTCCCAGACAAGGGCCGTCTTTAAGGCGAGGCAAATGGGGCAGCTGCTCTGGGCCCTGTCATTGTTTGGGGGCACGACCTCCTGACAATCGCTCCCTGGCACATAGTGTAGCTGAAGGGAAAGGCATAGCTCCCAAATGTCCCTGATTTCGAGGGACTGTCCCTGATTTGGAACAAAGTCCCTCTGTCCCTCTTTACTCCTCATTTGTCCCTCATTTTGGTCTGATCTATATAGTTGTATATAAAATGCACTTTTTATCTTACAAAAAAGTGTTTCACAGTGCTAAACCTTTCATCCAATTTCTAAATTGTCGCATTTGTAAATTTCAAAAGCCAGTATGAAGGAATAATAGTGGTAAAAAAAGCACTTGTGGGTTTAATCAATCAATTATTTTTGTACAATTCTCCTTTAAGGGGGCGTGGCAAAGGGGTGTGACCTTTGCCTACATACTTTTACTAATAGGTGTCCCTCATTCCCATCTCAGAAAGTTGGGAGGTAAGGGAAAGGGAAGCAGCGATCGGAGGTGTCCATGCCTGACAGCGGAGCTGGCCGAGTGGAGACACACACTGGCAAGCAGTGGGAGAGAACGGAGGAGTAGGGATGAGCCGAACACCCCCCGGTTCGGTTCGCACCAGAACCCGCGAACGGACCGCAAGTTCGCACGAACGTTAGAACCCCATTGACGTCTATGGGACTCGAACGTTCGAAATCAAAAGTGCTCATTTTAAAGGCTAATTTGCATGGTATTGTCCTAAAAAGGGTGTGGGGACCCGGGTCCTATCCCAGGGGACATGTATCAATGCAAAAAAAACTTTTAAAAACGGCCGTTTTTTCGGGAGCAGTGATTTTAATGATGCTTAAAGTAAAAAAAAAAAAGTGAAATATTCCTTTAAATATCGTACCTGGGGGTGTCTATAGTATGCCTGTAAAGTGACGCGTGTTTCCCATGTTTAGAACAGTCCCTGCACCAAATGTCATTTTTAAAGGAAAAAATCTCATTTAAAACTGCTTGCGGGTTTAATGTCATGTCGGGTCCTGCCAATATGGATGAAAATCAGTGAGACAAACGGCATGGGTGCCCCCCAGTCCATTACCAGGCCCTTTGGGTCTTGTATGGATATTAAGGGGAACCCCGCACCCAAATTAAAATAAGATAAGGTCCCTATATACTCTGAACAGCAGTATACAGGCGGTGCAAACAAGACAGGGACTGTAGGTTTGTTGTTAAGTAGAATCTGTTTGTAATTTTGAACATTTTTAACGTGTTTAGCTCCAGCCAAAAAATCTTTTCTAAGCTTTTTGGAAAACATAGGGAAGGGTTATCACCCCTGTGACATTTGTTTTGCGTCTTTCCTCCTCTTCAGAAGATTTCACCTCACTTTTTTGTCCCAATGAAAAATGTTTTTTGAAAATTTGGGTTTTTTTGTGGAACAAGGATTGGAAAGCATCAGTGGAAAGGAGAAATTGTTTTCCCATATTAACTCTTACATGAGAGAATTTCCCTTCCTATGGGTAGATTTCATCTCACTTCCTGTTGTCTCCTTCCGTTTGCAAGTAGGAGTCGTTTGTAAGTTAGATGTTTGAAAGTAGGGTCCTGCCCTATATACTCAGCAGAAATTTGGGCCTTAGGTGTTGCTGTGGCCAAAACACTGTAAGCCCTCACAGGGCCCTGCTGTGAAATATTAGATCAAGAATTGTAATTACATGCCCCTGTTGAACAGGAGCTGAAAAATTAGGCCTTAGGCACTGGTGCTGGTGCCACAACACTGCAACCCCTCACAGACACTCTAGTTGGAACGCAGGAACGAGCCCTGCTGCAAAGTATTGCATCAAAAATTGTAATTACACGCCCCTGTTAGACAGGGGCAGAAAAATTGGGCCTTAGGCACTGGTGCTGGTGCCACAACACTGCAACCCCTCACAGACACTCTAGTTGGAACGCAGGAACGAGCACTGCTGCAAAGTATTGCATCAAAAATTGTAATTACACGCCCCTGTTAGACAGGGGCAGAAAAATTGGGCCTTAGGCACTGGTGCTGGTGCCACAACACTGCAACCCCTCACAGACACTCTAGTTGGAACGCAGGAACGAGCCCTGCTGCAAAGTATTGCATCAAAAATTGTAATTACACGCCCCTGTTAGACAGGGGCAGAAAAATTGGGCCTTAGGCACTGGTGCTGGTGCCACAACACTGCAACCCCTCACAGACACTCTAGTTGGAACGCAGGAACGAGCCCTGCTGCAAAGTATTGCATCAAAAATTGTAATTACACGCCCCTGTTAGACAGGGGCAGAAAAATTGGGCCTTAGGCACTGGTGCTGGTGCCACAACACTGCAACCCCTCACAGACACTCTAGTTGGAATGCAGGAACGAGCCGTGCTGCAAAGTATTACATCAAAAATTGTAATTACACGCCCCTGTTATACAGGGGCTGAAAAATTGTGCCTTAGGCACTGGTGGTGGCGCCCAAAACCAAAAATGTTCTTACAAGCTATCAGCGTGATGATTGAGGAGGAAGAGGATAATTACTCAGGGATAGTCACTCAGCATCAGCATAGGCAGTCTTTGAAGGGATCTGAAAAAAATTATTCAGTTACATCAGCATCAGGTGCTTGGTAGCTGGTGGTGATCCAAGACTGATTCATTTTTATGAAGGTCAGCCGATCGACCGAGTCAGTGGACAGACGCACCCTGTGATCGGTTACCACGCCTCCAGCAGCACTGAATGTACGTTCCGAAAGAACGCTGGATGCAGGACAGGCCAGTAGCTCAATTGCATACTGTGCAAGCTCTGGCCAGTGATCCATCCTCAAGACCCAGTAACCCAGAGGATTTTCGGTGGGAAAGGTGTCCAAGTCTGATCTTGCCCCTAGGTATTCCTGCACCATGTAAAACAGACGCTGGCGATGGTTGCTGGAACCGATCATACCTTGGGGCTGCGGACCAAAAAATTGTCTGAACGCATCGGTCAGACGGCCACCTTCTCCACCGCTCCTTCTTTGACTGACCGAAGCCTCAGCAACACGTTGTCCAGAAACAGGAGTTTGTAACCTCCCAGTCTCTGGGAACGCGTTGCACAGACCTTTCTGCAAGGCCTCCCGAAGATGTTTCATCCTCTGCTCCCTCTGCGATGGCAAGATAAGGTCCGCAACCTTACCCTTGTAACGTGGATCAAGGAGGGTTGCCAGCCAGTATTGGTCCTTCTCCTTGATACCACGAATACGAGGATCCTTACGCAGGCTTTGCAGGATCAGGGAGGCCATGCAGCGTAGGTTTGCTGAGGCATTCGGTCCGGAGTCCTCTGGGTCACTAAGGACAACAACGTCCGCAGCCACCTCCTCCCAGCCACGTACAAGTCCATGTGTTCCTTGGGACTGATCCCTTAAAGACTGCTGATGCTGAGTGCCAGGCTCCACCTCCATACTGACACAATCTTCCTCCTCCTCCTCCTCCTCGTCCTCTTCCTGTGTGATCGGCGGGCACGCAGGAACACTGTCTGGATAAAGGGGGCCTTGAGAGCTAAGGAAGTCCTCCTCTTCCTGCCTCTGTTCTGCCTCAAGTGCCCTGTCCATTATTCCACGCAGCGTGTGCTCCAACAGGTGGACAAGGGGGACAGTGTCACTGATGCATGCACTGTCAGTGCTCACCATCCTCGTGGCCTCCTCAAATGGTGACAGGACAGTGCATGCATCCCTGATCATGGCCCACTGGCGTGGGGAAAAAAAACCAAGCTCCCCTGACCCTGTCCTGGTGCCATAGTCGCACAGGTACTCATTTATGGCCCTCTGCTGCGTGTGCAGCCGCTGCAGCATGGCCAATGTCGAGTTCCACCTGGTGGGCATGTCACAGATTAGGCGGTTCTTGGGCAGGTTAAACTCCTTTTGGAGGTCCGTCAGCCGAGCACTGGCATTATATGACCGGCGGAAATGCACACAGACTTTCCTGGCCTGCCTCAGGACATCCTGTAAGCCCGGGTACCTGCCCAAGAACCGCTGCACCACCAAGTTAAGGACGTGAGCCAAACAGGGCACATGGGTCAGTTGTCCCTGTCGGAGGGCAGAGAGGAGGTTGGTGCCATTGTCGCAAACCACCATTCCTGCCTTAAGTTGGCGTGGCGTCAACCACCTCTGAACCTGCCCCTGCAGAGCTGACAGAACCTCTGCCCCAGTGTGGCTCCTGTCCCCCAAGCACACCAGCTCAAGCATCGCATGGCATCTTTTGGCCTGCGTACTTGCGTAGCCCCTTGAACGCCTACGGAGCACCGCTGGTTCCGAGGAAGAGGCCATGGAGGAAGAAGAAGAGGAGGGGGTGGAGGAGAGAGGTGTGTCACAATCAGCATTTTGGAGGCGTGGTGGCGGAACAACCTCCAACACTACTGCACCTTGTCCTGCATCCTTCCCAGCTGCCAGCAGAGTCACCCAATGCGCCGTGAAACTTAAGTAACGTCCCTGTCCATGCCTGCTGGACCATGAGTCAGCGGTAATATGCACCTTACCGCTGACCGCCCTGTCCAGCGAGGCATGGACATTGCCTTCCACATGCCGGTAGAGAGCTGGAATCGCCTTCCGTGAGAAAAAGTGGCGTTTGGGTACCTGCCACTGAGGAACCGCACATTCCACAAACTCACGGAAGGGGGCAGAGTCTACCAACTGAAAAGGCAGCAGTTGAAGTGCTAGCAATTTTGCCAAGCTAGCATTCAACCGCTGGGCATGTGGATGGCTGGGAGCAAACTTCTTTCGGCGGTGCAGCAGCTGGGGCAGGGAAATTTGCCTGGTACAATCTGGCGTCGGTGTACCAAAAGCAGATTGCCCACAAGTACTTGGCTGTGACACACCTAATTCTACACCTTCATTCCTCTCACTGCAGGTCTCAGAGAGGACTGAAGGTCTAGTGGGGTTGGAAATCTCAGCTGATGAGGAGCAAGGAGAGATCCTCTTTGTTCTTTGGTGTGGGTCTTTTAGATATGCTTGCCAACGAACTGCATGGCAGGTCAACATATGTCTGGTCAAGCATGTGGTACCCAAGCGGGAGATGTTTTGGCCACGCGAGATACGCTTGAGACATATGTTGCAAATAGCAGCGGTGCGATCTGATGCACTCGTCTCAAAAAAGGCCCACACCAAAGAACTTTTTGAATAACGCGCAGAGACTGCAGCGCCCTGCACATGTGGAGCTTTGGGGTGTGATGCAGTCAATGTGCTGCCCTTAGGCTGGCCCCTGGAGGGCATCCTGCCTCGTTGGTGATGTGCCGCCTCCTCCTCCTCCTCCTCCTCCTCTCTCCTATCAGGCACCCACGTTGAGTCAGTGACCTCATCATCCCCTCCCTCCTCATCACTGGAGCAAACCTGGCAGTATGCTGCAGCAGGGGGAGCATGACTGCCAGATTGCTGTCCTTCTTGGGCACCCCCTCTGTCCGTGCTCATGTTACTGCCTTCATCGAGCTCAGTATCATCATCAGAGCCTTCCAAACGCTGGGCATCCTCCTGGAGCATGTACCCAACACTGTGGTCAAACAGTTCGAGGGAATCCTCATGAGGACATGGTGGAGCTAGGGAAGGAGTCACTGATGACATTGAGCTGAGGGAAGAGGCCGCTGCTTTGCCAGACAAAGCACCCTGGGCATGGGTGAGAGAGGATGAGGAGGATGAGGACGGCTTGGTCATCCACTCGACCAAGTTTTCCGCATGTTGCGGCTCAACACGGCCAGCTGTCGAAAAAAAGGCCAAGCGTGTCCCATGGCCACGTGCTGATGAGGATGCACCGTCTCCACGACCAGCACTAGACACAGAGCCTGCTTGCCCTCTCTTATTGGCTTGTGACTGTCTGCCTCTCCTTCTTGGCCTTCCAGACATACTAATGGCCTGTAGCTGCACTAAGCTGGGATAGAACACCTGTAATTTTCTTCAGGTAGCTTTATATACTGTAACCAGACAAGCCTGCCTGTCAGTAGGAAGATAACAGGAACGGATCTAGCTGAACACTGTGAGCAGGACGCACTGCACTAAATGTAAATAGCAGGAACGGATCTAGCTGAACACTGTGAGCAGGACGCACTGACTGCACTAAATGTAAATAGCAGGAACAGATCTAGCTGAACACTGTGAGCAGGACGCACTGCACTAAATGTAAATAGCAGGAACGGATCTAGCTGAACACTGTGAGCAGGACGCACTGACTGCACTAAATGTAAATAGCAGGAACAGATCTAGCTGAACACTGTGAGCAGGACGCACTGCACTAAATGTAAATAGCAGGAACAGATCTAGCTGAACACTGTGAGCAGGACGCACTGCACTAAATGTAAATAGCAGGAACGGATCTAGCTGAACACTGTGAGCAGGACGCACTGACTGCACTAAATGTAAATAGCAGGAACAGATCTAGCTGAACACTGTGAGCAGGACGCACTGCACTAAATGTAAATAGCAGGAACGGATCTAGCTGAACACTGTGAGCAGGACGCACTGCACTAAATGTAAATAGCAGGAACGGATCTAGCTGAACACTGTGAGCAGGACGCACTGACTGCACTAAATGTAAATAGCAGGAACGGATCTAGCTGAACACTGTGAGCAGGACGCACTGCACTAAATGTAAATAGCAGGAACGGATCTAGCTGAACACTGTGAGCAGGACGCACTGCACTAAATGTAAATAGCAGGAACGGATCTAGCTGAACACTGTGAGCAGGACGCACTGCACTAAATGTAAATAGCAGGAACGGATCTAGCTGAACACTGTGAGCAGGACGCACTGCACTAAATGTAAATAGCAGGAACGGATCTAGCTGAACACTGTGAGCAGGACGCACTGCACTAAATGTAAATAGCAGGAACGGATCTAGCTGAACACTGTGAGCAGGACGCACTGCACTAAATGTAAATAGCAGGAACGGATCTAGCTGAACACTGTGAGCAGGACGCACTGCACTAAATGTAAATAGCAGGAACGGATCTAGCTGAACACTGTGAGCAGGACGCACTGCACTAAATGTAAATAGCAGGAACGGATCTAGCTGAACACTGTGAGCAGGACGCACTGACTGCACTAAATGTAAATAGCAGGAACGGATCTAGCTGAACACTGTGAGCAGGACGCACTGCACTAAATGTAAATAGCAGGAACGGATCTAGCTGAACACTGTGAGCAGGACGCACTGCACTAAATGTAAATAGCAGGAACGGATCTAGCTGAACACTGTGAGCAGGACGCACTGCACTAAATGTAAATAGCAGGAACGGATCTAGCTGAACACTGTGAGCAGGACGCACTGCACTAAATGTAAATAGCAGGAACGGATCTAGCTGAACACTGTGAGCAGGACGCACTGACTGCACTAAATGTAAATAGCAGGAACGGATCTAGCTGAACACTGTGAGCAGGACACACTGACTGCACTAAATGTAAATAGCAGGAACGGATCTAGCTGAACACTGTGAGCAGGACGCACTGACTGCACTAAATGTAAATAGCAGGAACGGATCTAGCTGAACACTGTGAGCAGGACGCACTGCACTAAATGTAAATAGCAGGAACGGATCTAGCTGAACACTGTGAGCAGGACGCACTGCACTAAATGTAAATAGCAGGAACGGATCTAGCTGAACACTGTGAGCAGGACGCACTGCACTAAATGTAAATACCAGGAACGGATCTAGCTGAACACTGTGAGCAGGACGCACTGACTGCACTAAATGTAAATAGCAGGAACGGATCTAGCTGAACACTGTGAGCAGGACGCACTGACTGCACTAAATGTAAATAGCAGGAACAGATCTAGCTGAACACTGTGAGCAGGACGCACTGCACTAAATGTAAAGAGCAGGAACAGATCTAGCTGAACACTGTGAGCAGGACGCACTGCACTAAATGTAAAGAGCAGGAACAGATCTAGCCTAATCTAGCTCTCAAATCAAATGACACTGTCTGTCTCTCTCTCTATCAGCACACTGGAACACACTACACAGGGCCGCCGTGCAGGCGGCCTTATATAGTGTGGGGCGTGTACTAAATCCCCTGAGCCATAATTGGCCAAAGCCACCCTGGCTTTGGCCAATTACAGCTCTCTCTACTGACGGCGCTGTGATTGGCCAAGCATGCGGGTCATAGTGCATGCTTGGCAAATCATCAGCCAGCAATGCACTGCGATGCCGCAGTGAATTATGGGCCGTGACGCGCCACACGAATTTGGCGCGAACGGCCCATAACGTTCGCAATTCGACGGACGGTCGAACAGCCGATGTTCGAGTCGAACATGGGTTCGACTCGAACACGAAGCTCATCCCTACGGAGGAGTAAAGGGGAATCGCAGAGAGGAGACAATGACCGTCCTAAGGCAGCAAAAATAAGGAAAGCCGTTGGTGCGAAAGTCACAAATTGAAATAGAACATGTGCTTGGCTGAGCTGATGTTTGCTTGCTGCTAACATTACTAGGAATGCCTGTACATACACTGGTCCCTATGTTTTGTGATTAGCAATCTGAATGAGTTAGTGTGTTCTGTTGAGTTGAACTTTCACATCTTCCAGCTGCTAAAGTCACTTATCTCTGCCTCTCTGCTTGCTATGCCCATTGACAGTATTGTTTTGAATGTAATCCTGGTCGGCTTCATTAACCCCATCTTTTCTGCCACATGTTACATTCTGCTGCAATGCAAGACAACACTTCTACTCTGGCAAGGGGACTGTTGTGTGAGTTTGTAGCATAATCTAGCAATCAATCAATGAGCAGTAATTATGTGCAGTAACCTCTAGCAATCAATCAGTTAACAGTAATGATATGCAGTAATCTCCAGCAATCAATCAGTGAGTGGTAATTATGTGTAGTAACCTCTAGCAACCAATCAGTGAGTAGTTATGATGAGCCATAACCTCTAGCAACTAGTAGGCAGTATTATGTGCAGTAACCTCTAGCAACCAATGGGTGAGCAGTAATGATGTGCATTAACCTTTAGGAGCCAATCAGTGAGTGGTAATGGTGTGCAGTAACCTCTAGCAACCAATTAGTGAGTGGGAGCAGTAAGGATTTGCAGGAACCTCTAGCAACCAATGGGTGAGCAATAATGATGTGCAGTAACCTCTAGCAACTAATCAGTGTGTGGTAATGATGTGCAGTAACCTCTAGCAACCAATCAGTGAGAGGGAGCGGTAGGCATGTGCACTAACCTCTAGCAACCAATGGATGAGCAGTAATGTTGTGCAGTAGCCTCTAGCAACCAATCAGTGAGCAGTAAGGATGTTCATAACTTCTAGCAAGCAATGGATGAGCAGTAATGATGTGCAGTAGCCTCTGGCAACCAATCAGTGAGCAGTAAGGATGTTTATAACCTCTAGCAACCAATGGGTGAGCAGTAATGATGTGCAGTAGCCTCTAGCAACCAATCAGTGAGCAGTAAGGATGTTCATAACCTCTAGCAACCAATGGGTGAACGCTAATGATGTGCAGTAACCTCTAGCAATTAATGGGTGAGTGGTAAGGATGTGCAGTAACGTTTAGCAACCAGCAAAAATGTTGTGCTGTAACCTCTAGCACCTAATCAGAGCCGTTATGTGTGCTGTAACCTCTGCAACCAATCGCAACTGCTTCCTGATCTGCTACAGTAAACTGAATTTGAGTCTAGCTGACATCTATTGTATGCCTCAGGGCCAGGTGGAGAGCAAAATTGTATTGGGGGGGGGGTTTGTTTGGCACTGGGCTGGGGGGGGTGGGCAAGAAAATGTTTGCCCAGGGTCCAATCAATATTCAAGACGGCCCTGTCCTAGACCAGGTTACCTTGCTCAGCTGCAGAGTGGTCTAGGGATTGATCCAGGACTTGGAGGTGCAGGTAAACCGATGGATCAGAGCCATAAATCAGAACCACAAGTAAGACAATCCATTGTGTATTTACCTGCTAGCTTTAAATCTCCCCAACCTTGTATGCCACCAAAAAGTAAATAAATTACTTTGACAAAGCCATGTGTTTAACCAATCAGTTGCTTTTTACTGTCAACCACAAATCAAGTTGAGTGTTTTTTTGGTGAAATTTCTCAAACACTCAGATCATCTTAATTGGCAAAATCTCGACAGCTTGACATTTCTGTCTGTTAGCCCGTCTGACCTCCAGCTGCAAACTGTTGTGAAAAGAGAGTTGCGGATTTGTGTTCTACCACCTTGACCCCGATGCAAACTGTGTCTTCACAAAAAAAAGTCTGATTTATATGATTAGCTAACAAGAAAATATGACAACTTAATAACAGGCATTAGCTTTTATGTGTGATTTGCTATAGAAAGAAAAAGATCGGCGACATTCTTTAGAAAGTTCCTTTTTGGAGAAGGAAAGCTGTGTATCTAATCATAATAAGTGAAGGCATTAACCACTTGCTGACCGCTCTATAGCAGTCTTACTGCATCAGGGCAGCAGTTGCGCACCGGATCACGTATATAATAGTGATCCTGCACTTCCGCCTGCAGGGGGCGTGCGCACGCACGCTCCGCCAGTGGGCCGCTTTTGCTGTGATTATTCATAGCAGCAGCCGATCTGCGGGTGCCGAGCACTCAATGTCCTATGGCACCTGCAGATAGTGGGGCTGAGGCACAGAATGGAGCTCTGCCTGTGTAAACAAGGTAGAGTTCTGTTCTAACAAGGGGGGAAGAGATGGGTTTTGTGTTCCTGCAAAGCAGAGACTAAAATCCATCTCTTCCCCTAGTAAAAACAGCACATAGAGTACACAAAACACTGGCTAGGCACACACTTAACCCTTTAATCGCCCTAGATGTTTAACCCCTTTTGGATTTATCCTCATTTTCCCCCAGGAGTGAAGCTGAAAGTCTTCATTGCCGGGTTCCCTTACCAGGAGTGGCGGCGGCAGCACCTGGGAGTCGATCCGAAGATCGGCTTCGGGGTGCTGACATTGCGGGCTCCCTGGACAGGTAAGTGTCTATATATTAAAAGTCAGCAGCTGCAGTATTTGTAGCTGCTGACTTTAATTTTTTTTTGCGCTGGCAGAACTCCGCTTTAAGAGGGGATATGATCAACATGAACAAATACAAAAGGGGTCCATATAGTGAACTTGGTGTTGATTTATTCACTTTAAGGTCATCACAGAGGACAAGGGGGCACTCTTTACGTCTAGAGGAAAAGAGAATTTATCTCCAAATACGGAAAGGTTTCTTCACAGTAAGAGCTGTGAATATGTGGAATAGACTCCGTCCAGAGGTGGTTCTGGCCAGCTCAGTAGATTGCTTTAAAAAAGGCCTGGATTCTTTCCTAAATGTACAGAATATAACTGGGTACTGACATTTATAGGTAAAATTGATCCAGGGATTATCGGTTTGCCTCTCGGGGGGGATCAGGAAGGAAGTTTTTCCCCTGCTGGAGAAAATTGGATCATGCTTTGCTGGGGGTTTTCGCCTTTCTCTTAATCAACAGTTGATATATATGGAAATGTATTTTGTTTTTTTGGTTTTTTTTTGGCTGAACTAAATGGACTTGTGTCTTTTTTTAACCTTTTTTTTTAACACAGGTAATGTTTATTGAATGAATTGTACAGTACACTTGGGAATACAATATACATATCACATACAGAAGTATTTATGGAACAGGATATACAGTGGAAAATGCAGTAATCTACTAAGCGTATAATGTAGGGGCATGAATCAACTATATTTTATCAATCCATTTTAGTTATATATCGTTCTTATTCCCCAGTTAGTTTACAAAACGTCTTGGAAGTAGGTATAATGCTTAGGTTAGAAACCTCTCTTCATCAGGGGGACCAAATGCCTTCTCAGGGAACCCTCTGCCATAAAGAAGGAGGAGGGAAAGGAAAAGCGACCAAGGGAGGGAGGAGGGGAGTTAAAGGGGAGAGGAAGGGAAAAAATGGGTAGAAGAGTGGGGGGAAGGGAGAGAAAGAAAGAGGAGGTGATGTGAAGGTAGGTAGGGGTGAGAAGGAGAGGATGGATCCCAAGACCCCCCAGGAGAGAGCAGTTCAAAAGTTTAAGGGATACAACCATACAAGGATGAAGGGAAAAGGGGAGGAGTGATATAGGGAACAGGTGGAAGGGGGAGGGGAATGGACCCTCCACTGAATCTGCAAATCCTATACCTCCGTGCCTCAAAGTCCTTTGTATCAAGTGTTAGAAACACCACAGCCGCCATTCTTTAATAAACCCCTAAGGGGGATCTCAGAAACATCTATATGGTAAGGTGTCTAGCCTCAACCCAGGCCGCCCATATTTTATCAAACTTCTGAGGGCAATTACGGCCCATATAAGTAAGTTTATATAACGTCAGCGCCGCATTGATCTGAGCTCGCCACGCCTTTACCGTAGGAGGGTCAGGTGACTTCCAGCGCAATAATATCTCTTTCCTGGCATAATAAGCTGTATAAAACACAAACAGTTTTGTATACTTAGCAGCGGCCAAGTTATCTGTGATGCCCAGGAGAAAAATAAGCGGATCTACCTCTAAGTGTAGCCCTGCCACTCCGTTTACATCTGCCACTACTGCGGTCCAGTAAGTCTGTAAGACTGGGCATGACCAGACCACATGGAAGAAGGTCCCCACCGACTGTCTGCATTTGGGGCAAGTATCATCCAGTCCCGGGTATATAATGGAAAGTCTATGTGGGATGTAGTACACCCTATGCAAAAGCTTTAACTGGATAAACCTGTCCTCTAGCTGAAATCATAAATGGTAAACATTGCTGCAGTCCCTGTGACCAGTCCTCCTCAGTCAGAGCAGGAACATCCAACTGCCATTTGTTGAATAGCGGGAGCATTTTAGAGGTATCCTTGCAGGTAAGCCTAAGGTATATAGAGGACAGCGTACGATCTATATCAGTGGCTATCAATAGGGATTCAACCGAATGTACCGTTAGTTCCATCCCCTCAGGAAATTGCGCTCGGGCTGCATGTCTAAGTTGCAAAAACCGGAAAAACATCCATGGGGGGAGGTGGTATTTACCCTTCAGCTCTATAAACGAGAGAAGTTGGCCTTCTTTGAAAATATCCCTCAATGTCCGGATATCGTACCTGGCCCAGACCTGAGGGTCTGGGACAGATTGGAAGTGCGGCATTGTTGGGTTGCCCCACAGCGGAGTATGCGGAGAGACACTTTGCTTGTCATTAAAGTATTGGGATACCTGCTGCCAAACCTTAACCGTCGTTTTCATAGGTGTTGTGACCTGGGGACTGTACCTCGGACCTCTGTAGACCAGGTTACTGAGTTCAGAGTATGAGCCAAGAATCGCTGCTTCTAGATTGACTGCTGGATTAGTGTTGTCCTGAGTAACCCACCATCGTACTGAGACTAACACTGCCGCCCAATAGTATTTCTTAAAATTTGGGAGGGAGAGGCCACCCTCAGAAAGCGATAGCTGTAGTGTTTGTTTGGCAACCCTGGGCGTTGTTCCTGCCCATAAAAAGGAGGTGATAGCTTGGTCCAATTTTACAAAGAATGAGTTTGGGATGGGAATCGGATTATGGCGAAAGGCATATAAAAATTTAGGAAGGAAGGACATTTTAATGAGGTTCACCCTTCCAACCGGCAGCAGCGGTAGCTTCTTCCAGACCAAACAACGCTGGATAAATTGTTGGAGGATGGGGTATACATTATCAACTAGGTATTGTTTCGGATCAGCCTGTATTTGAATGCCTAAATATTTGAACCTCGTCAATCTTTTGAGAGGAAGAGGGGGGCCAGCTGGTGGCGGAGCATCCGTCAAAGAGAACAGGAGGGATTTCTCCCAGTTCACCCTGATCCCAGAAAACATCCCAAATCGGTCAATGATAGATAAAGCAGCTGTTAGCGATTGTTGGGCGTCACAGAGGTACAGCAGCATATCATTCGCATAAAGTGATACTTTTTCTATCAGGGGAGGAAACGAGATACCTCCCACCTCCGTAGAGGCTCTGAGGAGTACCGCTAGTGGCTCAATCGCCAGGGCAAAAAGGGCCGGAGAGAGTGGGCAGCCCTGCCTGGTGCCTCGGTGGAGGGGAATAGAGGATGATAGGATGCCATTCGTACGGATTCTAGCCGTTGGGCCTGAATAGACTAGTCGTAACCACTTTACAAAGTTAGGTCCTATCTCAAATTTACGTAGCACAAGCCATAGATATTCCCACTCCACCGGGTCAAAGGCTTTTTCTGCGTCCAGCGAGGCCACCACGTTAGCCTCACCCTCAGCAGCCGGTCTCATTAATACAGTATATAGTCTCTGCAGATTAATATCTGTTCCCTTGCCCGGCATGAAACCGGTCTGGTCTCCATGTACCAGTGACAAGATGACTGTATTGAGTCTGGTTGCCAGAACCTTAGCAAGGATCTTTGCATCCACGTTAAGGAGAGAGATGGGCCTGTACGAGGAGCATAGTTCAGGATCCTTGCCGGGCTTGGGAACCACCACAATTACAGCTCTTGACATGGAAGGGGGCAGAGAGGCGGAATCGAAGGAAGCGAAAAGGACCTCCAATAGTCTGACAGCCAGGGTTTCAGCATGCGTCCTATAGAATTTAACGGGGAATCCATCATCCCCCCGGGGTTTTACCCGATTGAAGAGATCCAGTAGCATTTTGGAGCTCTTTGAGGGTTAGTGGAGCGTCAAGGCGGTTACGAGCTGCCTCCGATAGGGAGGGCAATTCAACAGCTGCAATATATGTTTGAAGTTCATCTGTAGAGTATCGCACTCTGGATGTATACAGGTCCCTATAGTACGAGGCAAAACAGGTATTTATATCTCTAGGTTCAGACAGCAACCGCCCCGAGGCATCTTTAATATTGGCCACATTGCCGAGACCACTTGCTCCCTGGACAACCTCGCCAGGAGACGTCCAGTCCGCTCACCCTTCTCAAATATACGCTGTGTTTGATGTAATAACAATTTTTTGGTGGCCGTTGTTCGAAGTAACACAACTTCCCTCATAGCATACTGCAAGTCTACTCTGTGGGCCTCATCTCTACTAACCACATACTGAGCTTCTAAGTCTGTAGCCCTCCGCTCAGCCTGGAGCAGTGCAGCCCCAGTCTGACGTCGGGTGAGACCTATGGCGTTTTGGTAATGCTCTTTAGCGTGGTATTTGAACATCTCCCAACTGGATGCGGGTGTTATAGCAGGTGGGTTATCAGTCCAGAACTCCCACACAGCCACTTCCGCGTCTGCCGCTATACGATCATCAGAACCGGGATAAGCGTCAAAAACAGTCGGTGGGGACGGGGGTCATATTCAATCGGAGCAGGACCAGAGAGTGGTCAGATATACCCCTAGGCAGGTGAGAGACCTCTTGTACCATGTTCAAAATGGCACTCGTGGCGAGCACCAGATCGATACGGGACATGGCTCTATAGGAGGCAGACTGGCAGGTAAAAGATCTCAACAGGGGATTTTTCCAACGCCAGACGTCTGTAAGACCAAAAGTAGCAGCCCATCTGGACAAAGAGGACTCCGTTGCCGCATCTGGCGTCAACTTATCCATATTTGGACACGGAGGCATATTGAAATCCCCCGTCAAGAGCACCTTATCGGTAGAGTAACCTGCTATACATTTCATAATTTTGTGAAGTATTGTTAGCGATGCCGGAGGAGGTATGTAAAGTCCCACAATCACCATGGGCACATTTGCAACAACTGCATGTAATATTACAAATCTACCCTCGGTGTCTAGATGCAGGTCCAACAGTGTAAAAGATAGGGTCTTGTGCACTAGTACACTTACCCTCCTGGCATATGCAAAGAAGGTGGCATGGTAGTAGTGACCCACCCACGTTTTTTTAAGACCAAGGACCCGGCCCCAAGTGAGGTAGGTCTCTTGTAAGATAAAGTTATCCGGGCGGTGCACTTTAAGGAAGTTAAAAACTAAGGATCGTTTGATGCGAGAGTTCATCCCTCGAACGTTCCAAGAGATTAACGTTATAGGGGCCATGGGAATTTTAGATCATTTGAATCAGCCTGAAGGAGGAGTGCACCCGGACCCCAAGGGAAAGAAGTTCTACCCTTCCCCCTCAGCATATTAGAACTTAGCACCTTGGTTAATACCCATCTTCGTGAAGCAGTGTATCCATATAATGTACATTCCTGTGTATAACTTTCATAACAGTACCCTTCCAAACTTAATCCCAGCACACCCCCCCAAACCAGAGTGTGCTTGTTCCCCATAACTAGGTATGATCATCGACCAATCGGGGTCATGAACTAGAGGACCAGTAGTAGAAATCTACCACTCAAGGGTATAGTAATCCCAGGCTGAAGGAGATGCCGCCATCAAGCGGGAATTCACATAGCTTTCACCAGGCCGAGGCCAGGGGCACAAACTTGAGAGATTAATTAACCAAACAACCCCCCCCCCCCACAGAGACAGAGATAAAATAAAAAAAAAAATATAAAAATATAAAAAAATAAAAATTGTGTAGACCAAAAATGTAACATAGGTCAAAAATAAGTTGGTTGAGCCAAGTAGAGTTATTGCATTCCTTGGTCCAAGAGCCGGGTAGCATGCATTAAAGTAAGCAACTATCTAAGTTCACAGCAGCCTATTCATCAACTCTCTTCGTCAGTGTGTCCCAGGAATGCGGGGGATAAGCCCCCCCCTTAAGTGCAACACTTAACTCCAGGAGAAGAGTCAGGCACCTTAAACAGGGCAATCAGCATAAGTTCCTATATCCACATAAAATAAAAAAAAGGAAAAAGGGGGAGAAGGGAAAAAAAGAAAAACGAAAAAAAATACACTGATGCTTGTCTCCTACAGAGAGGATGTCCATCAATCAGAGTGCTTAGCAGATGACAGGCTAAGTAGGGGAGAACTATCCAGCAAAAACCTCCCTTCTCGACCTCAGATACAGGATTCTGTATAGATAAGTTGCTTTGCAGTGACCAATCATTAGGCCAAAGGAACTGTATATAGCAATCAGGGTTCCCCAAACCAATCAGCTACAGGGAGCAGTTGCTGGGTGTCAAGATGGCATCTCTCCTAGTGACGGGCCAAGGTGTTTAACCATTGCGAGGCCTCATTAGGGGAAGTGAAGAATCTAACACTTTCGCCGTCTTGAACGCGGAGCCGGGCAGGAAATAACATACTATATCGCAGTCCCTTGGTTCTGAGAGCTTGCTTCACCGCGTCAAAGGACTTGCGTTGTTTTTGGGAGTCTACCGAGAAGTCCGGGAAAAACATCAGTCGGGCCGCCTCATGTCGGACATCTTGCGGGCCTCGCGTAGTATCAGGTCTCGGTCTCTAAAGTTCAATAGCCAAAATATAAACGCGCGAGGTGGGGTCCCAGGAGGGCCTTGGGCCGGCGGCATCCTGTGGGCCCTCTCAACAGCAAAATATGGGGAGAAAGCTGCCTGTGGAAACAGTGATCGAAGCAGCCGCTCGGTATAGGCAGACGCATCAGAGCCCTCCGACCCCTCAGGGAGTCCTATAATCCTCAGATTATTACGTCGGTTACGATTTTCAGAATCTTCGGCCCTTGCTTCTAGATGTTTTACCCTCACCTGCAGGGTATGCAGGGAGGTCGAGTGATCCCTAACCACATCTCCTGTGTCTCCCACTCTGCGTTCCACCTCAGTCACACGGTTCCTCACCTTCTCAAAATCCTGTCTGATGAGGCTTATTTCCAATTGAACAGTGTCTATCTTAGTAGTAAGGGTAGACAGGGAGGACTGACAGCCCGTGATGGCTTGCATCAGAGCGGCAAAGTAGCTCTGATCCATGAGAGCGGGCTCCGGCCCATCCGTCTGTGTCGCCATGTTGCTCACCTCCCCCACGTGGACGGCCGCACTGCCTGGACTGATCTGGGTATTGCTCAGTCTGCGATGGTCAAAACGTTGCCGGCTCCGTGTCCGCATCCGCAGGGGGAGGCTGGGAGAGGGCTCAGACGGGTGAGAGGATTACCAGGATGGGGTAACAGGATAGATTCCCCGCGATGGCTGCAGAGCTCCTTAACCAAGCGTCCTACCCCGTCGCCATCTTGGACACGCCCCGTCTTTTTTTAACCTTAACTATAATTATATTTCTCGCACAATTCTCCCATTATTGATGAGGAAATCGTTAGTTTTTCCAAAAAATTCCAATATGCCTGGTCACTCATATTCGATGGGTGCACGAAAATTGTCCGTTGCTACAGCCCACTAAGGGTGCGAAATGCGAACAAAAATTCTTAGATAAGATTTGTGATAGAAAATAATTTTTCCGAAAATTCAACTCAAGTATGGTCGGTCTAACTCTCCCCACTCTATCAAAAAAATAAAAGGTTTTACCTTGAGATAGATTTCATTTCTCCCCCCAAAATTTGGCCATTACCTGGCTATGAGGAAACGACTCCTACCTGCAAAAAGTAGGAAAGAGCAGGTGAGACTATTAAGGTACCAAGGAGTAGAATAATCAACCAATTTAGAAAAATATAAATTTTATTTAAACAATTCATTAAAATCGCAATAAACATTTACAAGAATCACGTATTATTTCTTTTGACATGTACAACCACTTCTTACTCTACATGTTTCGCTCAGAAGAGCTTCTTCAGGAGTTTTTTTTTTAAAGTGTCGCATGAAGTAATATATACGGACGCTTGTATTCATGAAGTTTTAATTTTTGATTCATAAACTGAAGCCAGGATTTACAAAGTGAGAAGACCTCAATTCTAGATAATAGGAAGCGTAGAACCAGATTTACAAAGTGAGAAGACCTCAATTCTAGATAATAGGAAGAGTAGAACCAGATTAAATTGGTTATACTCTTTATATTATCTAGAATTGAGGTCTTCTCACTTTGTAAATCTGGTTCTACTCTTCCTATTATCTAGAATTGAGGTCTTCTCACTTTGTAAATCTGGTTCTACTCTTCCTATTACCTAGAATTGAGGTATTCTCACTTTGTAAATCTGGTTCCAATCTTCCTATTACCTAGAATTGAGGTCTTCTCACTTTGTAAATCTGGTTCTACTCTTCCTATTATCTAGAATCAAGGTCTTCTCACTTTGTAAATCCTGGCTTCAGTTTATGAATCAAAAATTAATACTTCATGAATACAAGCAGCATCTGTATATATTACTACATGCGACACTTTCAAAAAAATTACTGAAGAAGCTCTTCTGAGCGAAACATGTAACGTCAGAAGGGGTTGTCCATGTCAAAAGAAATAATACATAATTCTTGTAAATGTTTATTGCGATTTTAAAGAATTGGTTAAATAAAATGTATATTTTTCTAAATTGATTGATTATTCTACTCCTTGGTACCTTAAAAGTCCCGCCTGCCCTTTTCTCCCTTTTCTCTGTTTAAATGGGATGCGGTACCAAATTTTGATCTCTTATCACCCAGCTCTTAAATATAAACTCCTACCTGTATTTTGTATTTTCCACATGCATTCTTCTATGTGCACATCTGACCTGTCTGCTTAATCTTCCTGATTTGTTGCTTGGCGGGCTCCAGACCTCCACTGGGAAATCCGATCTTGGCCAAACAAGTTCAGTCGGTTCGTTAAACTCTTCAAGAAGCCAAGACGTTGTCACTTTAAACTGTAAAGTACATAAACATGTCGGAGGAAAGAGTCATTCATTAATTGGTGAAAATGTTTGTCATAACCGGTCTGCTGATAAATGAGGTTTCCAGTGTGATGTAGCCGAGATCCGCTTCATTTCAATATGTCTTCTCTAATTAGGGAACATAAGTGGATTGACCTTGAACATGACTTGAATGCTGTCTTACCATGGCTAAATACAAAGAATTTATTCAGCAGACAGCCATAATCATCTTCCGGGAGTCAAAAAAAAAGAAATGCCTCCTGGTCTCGCTAGCTGTGCGGTCTGACTTTTCCATTGTGTTTCAAGGATCACGCTAAAGGCGTGTTTTAAATATTTTTGGAATTGACAAATCTGTTTTCACTGAGGAAATGGGAAGAATGCCGCATCTCTACTGAAAACATTGCTATTCTGTCCATGAGAATTATCTGAACTATTTAAAGTGTTACTAAACCCACAACAGTAAATCAGTCTGTATATGCAGTAAAGCATGCTTGTTATACTCACTGTGAACCCCCCCCCCCCCCCCGGAGTCAATACTTTGTAGAACCACCTTTCACTGCAATTACAGCTGCAAGTCTTTTTGTGGATGTCCTTACCAGCTTTGCACATCTAGAGAGTGACATTTTTGCCCATTCTTCTTTGCAGAATATCTCAAGCTCTGCCAGATTGGATGGAGAGCGTCTGTGAAAAGCAATTTTCAAGTTTTGCCACAGATTCTCAATTGGGTTTAGGTCTGGACTGTGACTGGGCCATTCTAACACATGAATATGCTTTGATGTAAACCATTCCATTGTAGCTCTGGCTGTATGTTTAGGGTTGTTGTCCTGCTGGAAGGTGAACCTCCGTCCCAGTCTCAAGTCTTTTGCAGACTCTAAAGCCGCGTACACAACAGCAGAATGTCCGACAGAAAAAGTCAGACGGAATCGTTTCATCGTCTATTCTGATTGTGTTGATGCCTCATCTGACTTTTTTTTCCGAAAATTTTGACGGACCTAGAAAAGGAACATGTTCTAAATATTACCGACGGAACCAATTCCTATCGGGAAAACCGATTGTCTGTATGCTGTTCCGACGGACCAAAAACGACGCATGCTCTGAAGCAAGTACGAGACGGAAGCTATTGGCTACTGGCTATTGAACTTCCTTTTTCTAGTCCCATCGTACATGCTGTACGTCACCGCATTGTGGATGGTCGGACTTTGGTTTGACCATGTGTAGGCAAGACCGCTTGAATAGAATTTCGTCAGAGTTCCGTCGGAGAGACCTTCGGAGTTTATTCCGATGGCAAAACCGGTCGTGTGTACGCGGCATAACGAGTTTTTCTTCTGAGATTGCCCTGTATTTGCCTCCATCCATCTTCCCATCAACTCTGACCAGCTTCCCTGTCCCTGCTGAAGAAAAGCATCCCCACAACATGATGCAGCCACCACCATGTTTCCATGGTGTGTTCAGGGTGATGTGTAGTGTTAGTTTTCCGCCACACATTGCGTTTTGCTTTTAGGCCAAAAAGTTAAATTTTGGTCTCATCTGACCAGAGCACCTTCTTCCACATGTTTGCTGTGTCCCCCACATGGCTTCTCGCAAACTGAAAATGGGATTTCTTATGGCTTTATTTCACCAAAGTCTTTCTTCTTGTCACTCTTCCATAAAGGGCAGATTTGTGGAGAGCACGACTAATAGTTGTCCTGTGGACAGATTCTCCCACCTGAGCTGTAGATCTCTGCAGCTCCTCCAGAGTTACCATGGACCTCTTGGCTGCTTCTCTGATTAGCAAAAACAAAGAAACAGCGCTCTATGGGTGAAGCATAAAAACTTGCAGACCTTTAGCCAAGTAAAAAGTGAATATATTTGTTGCACTTCTGGGAAATAAACAACTGTCAATGATCAAAGCTTGCAGGGGTTGCAGAGGCAATCATAAAAGCATGCAGTCAATGTATAGATACTAATGAAAAAATAATAGGAACGGTCCCACTGTGACATCCAGGTGGAGAGGGATTAACATCAACAGATCAGCTTCTACCTCTGGCCAGTAGTCAGACTCAGCCGGTGTCCAAGATGGACCACAATAGCGGAGGACCCTTGTGGACAGCTGTCAGCTCTATAGCTGATCGTGGGTGGGAACCCCGCTACATTGCAGGCGGTATGATGTAATGTCCACCGCTGAGGAATGGGACCAGGAGAGCCGAACAAGCTGGCTGGAGCCAAGCGCACAGGATGACGTAGGCGCCGCGCCGGAAGTGAAGGGAAACAGGATGTCAGTGTGTCATGGTGGACCGCAAGCTTTGGGTTGCCATGGGTGGGTGAAGAGGAATATAAAATCGCAGCATACGTGGATGATGTCCTTATGTATGTAACCAACCCAAGGGCGACGCTTCCAAACATAATCAAAGAGATGAAAAAATATGGTGAACTCTCGAATTTTAACCACTTGCCAACCGCCGCACGAACATTTACGTCGACAGAATGGCACGGACAGGCAAATGGGCGTACGGGTAGGTCCCTTTAAATTTGCCGCCGTGTGGTCGAGCGCGCGCGACCCTGCCGCGAACTCCGTGAGTGTGATCGCTGGTCCCGCGGACTTGATGTCCGCGGGGATACCCGCGATCGTCTCACAGAGAGGAAGAACGAGGATATGCTGATGTAAACAAGCATTTCCCCATTCTTCCTAGTGACAGGACACTGATCACAGCTCCCTGTGTCGTAACACACGTAGTCCATCCCCCCTACAGTTAGAATCACTCCCTAGGACACACTTAACCCCTACAGCGCCAGCGCCACCTAGTGTTATCCCCTTCACTGACAGTAATCAATGCATATTTAATCACACTGATCGCTGTATAGATGTGAATGGTCCCAAAATAGCGCCAAAAGTGTCCGATGTATCCGCCATAATGTCGCAGTCATGATAAAAATCGCTGATCGCCGCCATTACTAGTAAAAAAATTATTAATAAAAATGCCATAAAACTATCCCCTATTTTGTAGACGCTATAACTTTTGCGGAAACCAATCAATAAACGCTGATTGTGATTTTTTTTTACCAAAGATATGTAGAAGAATACATATCGGCCTAAACTGATTTTTTATTTATTTTTTGGGGATATTTATTATAGCAAAAAGTTAAAAACAATGCGTTTTTTTTTTTCAAAATTGTAGCTCTTTTTTTGTTTATAGCGCAAAAAATAAAAACGCAGAGGTGATGAAATACCGCCAAAAGAAAGCTCTATTTGTGGGGAAAAAAGGAGGTCAATTTTGTTTGGGAGCAACGCGGCAATTGTCAGTTAAAGCGACGCAGTGCCGAATCGCAAAAAAGTGCTCTGGTCTTTGGCCAGCCAAATCGTCCGGGGCTTAAAGTGGTGTTCCGGCCGAAATTATACTTTTTAAATAAAAAAACCCCTATAATACACAAGCTTAATGTATTCTAGTAAAGTTAGTCTGTAAACTAAGGTCTGTTTTGTTAGTTTATAGCAGTAGTTTGTTATTTTATAAACTTACAGCAGGCCGTGGCCATCTTAAGTGTGGGCATCTGAAGCCAGACTGTATTTCTTCCTGGATCTCATCCTTGCAGATCTCGCACATGCTCAGTGCAGCACAAGCAGTGCAATAGGTTTCAGGTCAGGTTTCCATAGCAACAGCAGTGTCAGAGGAAGTGGCCGCCCCTTCCCAGAAGGCATTGCAAACAGGAAATGATGCGATGGGCCACGGCCAGGGAGGAGGAAGTGAAAAATGAATACAGCAGATATACAGTAGGTGCTGAGAAAAAAAATTAAAAATATCCAATTCGTTTACAGTGCACAGTTTTGTAAAGGATGCTAAAGAGTTGTAAAAGTGGGTGGAACTCCACTTTAAGTGGCTAAAATAAACCCCATCAAAACAGAAATATTAAATATAAGAGTATTGGAAAAATGAAGAACTTGCATTACAAAGGGAATTTCTATTCACATGGGTGAAAAGAGAGTTACCATATCTAGGAATTCAATTGACACCTACCGCCGGCAAGTTATACCTGGCAAATTATATCCCATTACTGAATGAGATCAAAGCGGAATTAAAGAGGGGCTCACTGCAATCTATATCATGGATGGGAAGGAGAAATACATTTAAAATGGTGATCCTTCCCAAAATAATATATAAATTCCAAATGTTACCAATAGCTATACCACAGAGTTTTTTTCAGAACAATAAAAACAATGATGATAAAATACATATGGCAAAAAAAAAACCAAGACTAAAATTTGCACTAATTACTAGGAAAAAAAAATCACGGAGGACTAACAACCCCAGATATAAATAGATATTATAAGTCAGTAATTATTTCACGGATTGTAGAATGGGTTAATGAAAAAAGTGAAAAAAAGTGGATTAAGATTATAAAATAAGTAAAACAACATTTCACAAAAACATTTGGATACCACGTAAGCACTAGATTCGGAGGTACACGATTTGACTATAAACGTATTTAAAATCTGGGATACACTACACAGACAAAAAAAAAATTGGGCATATAATTGACCATTAACTGCTTCAGCCCCCGGAAGATTTTACCCCCTTCCTGATCAGAGCACTTTTTTGCGATTCGGCACTGCGTCGCTTTAGCTGACAATTGCGCGGTCGTGCGTTGTTGCACCCAAGCAAAATTGACATTCTTTTTTTTCCCCACAAATAGAGCTTTCTTTTTGGTGGTATTTGATCACCTCTGCGGGTTTTATTTTTTGCACTATAAACAGAAAAACAATTTTGAAAAAAACGCAATATTTTTGAGTTTTTGCTATAATAAATATCCCCCAAAAATATATAACAAAACAATTTTTATTCCTCAGTTTAGGCCGATATGTATTCTTCTACATATTTTTGGTAAAAAAAAAAATCGCAATAAGCGTATATTGATTGGTTTGCACAAAAGTTACAGCGTCTACAAAATAGGAGATAGATTTATGGCATTTTTATTATTAGTTTTTTTTTTTTACTAGTAATGGCGGCGGTAAGCGATTTTTATCGGGACTGCGACATTATCGCGGACACGTCGGACACTTTTGACAGATTTTTGGGACCATTGGCATTTTTTCAGCGATCAGTGCTATAAAAATGCACTGGTTACTGTAAAAATGTCACTGGCAGGGAAGGGGTTAACACTAGGGGGACGATGAAGCTGTTAACTGTGTTCCCTAGTGTGTGTTCTAACTGAAGGGGGGATGGGACTGTCTAAGGGAGATGACAGATCGCTTATACTTAGTATGAACAAACGATCAGTCTCTTCTCCCCTCAGAGAAGCGAAAACCGTGTGTTTACACACACAGATCCCGGTTCTCGGTGTGTCAGGACTCAGGAGCGATCACGGGAGCCCGGCGGGCGTGATGACCGCCGGGCTCCCATGGTCGCTCGTGACACACAGAGAACCGGGATCTGTGTGTGTAAACTCGCTCACAAACTCGCATCAGTCAGGGGGTGAGCGATGGGCACGTGCGCCCCTAGTGGCCACAGGGCGAAGCGACGTAACATAACTTCGTTTCACCCAGCCGTGCCATTCTGCCGCAGTAAAACTGCGGCGGCTGGTCGGCAAGTTAAGATTGTTAAGTAAAACAACATTGCACAAAAACATTTGGATACCACGTAAGCACAGAACACTAGATTCAGAGGTACACGATTTGACTATAAACGTATTTAAATCTGGGATACACTATACAGACAAAAAAAATTGGGCATATGATTCACCATTAATTGCACTCACCGGAACAAATTTTTTTTTGCCCAGGAAAAGGGAAGACTTTTAGGTGATAGAATGGGGAACGCACAAATAAGGGATATCCCTATACACGGGAAGATGAGAACACTATCGGAAATAAAGGAAATAAATAGATGGAAGATAAGTGATTGGGAATACCTTCAATTACCTTCAATCAAAACATTTGGTAAATACATTGCCCCAACCAATCAGAGACGGGAAGAATTTAGCCCCGTTGGAAAAACTCTGTGGGGTACAAACTCCATTGAAACATGGTATATCTAAAGTATATGGAATATTGACAGACCTGGAAGGACACCCCCCTATATAGGGACATGAGGCAAAAAGAATGTTCTGGACTCCGGAATATAGCCTTTATTAGTAAAATGTCCAACAGATACAAGCCACAGCAAAAAAATGGGACCAATGTACTGACGCGTTTCACACTTAACAGTGCTTAGTCATAGCTACCAGTCATGGGGCATCTATGACTAAGCACTGTTAAGTGTGAAACGCGTCAGCTCGTTTGTCCCATTTTTTGCTGTGGCTTGTATCTGTTGGACATTTTACTAATAAAGGCTATATTCCGGAGTGTGGCTGTCCAGAACTTCCTTTTTGCTATATGCTTAGCCGACACCTGGTGTTCCAGTTCCGAGGAGAGTTCTTTATCCATATTTCCACCTGGATCCCTTTCCCTTCCCCTATTGTTCCTGGATTATGCACCCCCCTATATAGGGAAATGGGAAAAACGAATAGGGACGAAATTAGAGGACCAAGAAGTAGAGAGAATGATGGGAGCAGTATATAGTTACGCAACAGACATAAACACAATAGAAATTAATTATCAACTACTGGCAAGATGGTATCTGACCCCGGACAAAATACACAAATATCAACAAATCCCCACTGTGTTGGAGAGAATGTAACCAGGGGGCCACAGGGACACATATCTGGTGGGAATGCCCGAAAATTAAGCAATATTGGCAGGATATCTTGGAATACCTAAAAGAGATAACTGGAGAAAAGATATCCAACAGCCTGCAGATCAATGGCGACCCTAGGGGGGGGCCAGAGGGGGCCCTGACCCCCCCAACATTATGCTGGGCCCCACCATGTGCCCCCCCCCCCAAAAAAACTTTTTTTTTTTTTTTTTAATTTTTTTTTTTTTTTTACAAAAAGGCAATTTCTTTTTGTTTGTATTCATATCGGATGTGCCGCATCTTACTCGGGCCACTGCTGGGGTAACACAGTCTCTATTGAGAGGGAGAACGTCCCCAGTGGGTGATTCCTCCCCCCTCCCTCTGCTCGCTGACACTGCATAATGCGAGCGATCACACAACCACGGCTGTCCGATCTGCTCCTTCCCCTGCATTCTCATTGGCAGGGAGAAGAGCGAGTTGCAGGAAGGACTACACCAGGACTCTCAGTTACTGAAAAAACAGACTGAGGGCAGGGGCAGGACAGCAAGAGGAGGCTGGGGAACCCCACAGTGGCAGAACACCAGGGCCCGGTGGCAAGACAACCTTTGCAACCCTGATAGTTCTCCCACTGCTTTGGACCCTTATATTTTCTTGGTATGCTGGTGACATATATCTCTTGTTCTCTGTCACCCTGGGGGGGCCCCAATACAGTAGGAAGGGAGCTCACTGCATAACATGTGAAAGGGCCGTTGTGGGATCGTAGTAAAGGGCCCCAGGATAGATATATCTATCTATCTATCTATCTATCTATCTATCTATCTATCTATCTATCTATCTATCTATCTATCTATATATATTTTATCTATATATATATATATATATATATTTGCGTTTTATATTGCCCCCCTATTTTTGTCCCTGTCCCCCCATGTGCCCCCCCTAAATATGAAAGCTGGAGACGCCACTGCTGCAGATGTCTCTTTCATGGATCAAAAACTTCAAACCAACAATATGGGAAAACATTAACCCCAATATTACTGAATGCTGCAAAAGGTTTAATTCCAAAGAAGTGGTAAAGTACAGAAAAACCCGAGGTAAGGGAATGGTTTGAACGAATAGAATACTACAGCAGAATGGAAATACCTGTGCAGCAGAAAAAAAAGGGCAACCAGAAAGATACAACAGTATCTGGGGAAAATGGAAAATGTTTAAAACCTCTGAGAAATACTTAGAAAAAATGTCCGGCAGGGTTTAAGTAGGCCAAGAAATAAGAAAGTGGGCCGGGAGCAGACCAAATGGGAGGGGGGAGGGGGGTGAAAGGGAGAGAAGTAGCTAGGAGGAAGAGAATATGGGAAATGAAAGAATAGAACTTATAGAAGATTGACATAAAGCAATGTTAGCGAATAAAATTTTAATATAAAATTTTGAATAAATTTCATATGAGAAGAAATAAAAATAAATAAATAAACTCCTGTGAAAATACCACAATGATGTGAAACCGAGAAGTAGACAGTAAATGATCGTAAAGTTGAATAAGTCTCTTGACAGTATTTGCTGAAGTGGTAAAAAAAAACAAAAAAAACAAACAAAAATAAGAATAAATTCAAATAAAATAGAAAAGAATATAATAGGAAATAAAATAATAGAAAAGAATAGAAGAATAGAATAGAATAAACAATAGAAAAGACTAGAATAGAATAGAAAAAATGTAACAATATAATCGTTGTCCGAAATTCAAATTTTGAATAGAATAAATTTGAATTCAAATAGAACAGAAAAGAATAGAAAATAAAATAAATTAGAAAAAAGGGGATAGAATAGAAAAAAAACAGAATAGCACAGAATGGAAAATTAAGGAATATAATACCCCGTTTCCCCGAAAATAAGACCTAGCGTGATTGTCGGTGATGGCTGCAATATAAGCCCTACCCAACAAATAAGCCCTTGTACGTCTTATTTTCAGGGTAGGGCTTATTTTCGGGGAAACAGGGTAGGGCTTATTTGGGGGGTAGGGTTTATATTGCAGCCATCACCGGCGATCACGCTAGGTCTTATTTTCGGGGAAACAGGGTAGAATAAAAAAAAACAGACTAGAATAAGATAGAATATAACCATCTTCTGAAATTTGAATTCCGAATAGAATCAATTCAAATTCAAATAGATTAGAAAAGAATAGAATAGAAAAAGAAAAAAAGAATAGAAGAGTAGAATAGAACAAACAATAGAAAATAATAGAAAACAATAGAAATAATATAACAATACGTTGTCCGAAATTCGAATTTTGAATAGAATAAATTCAAATTCAAACAGAATAGAAAAGAATAGAATAGAAAAAAAGGGACAGAATAGAAAATAAAAGACTAGAGTAAAAAAAATAGAATAGAAAATAAAAGAACAGAATAACATAGAATGGAAAATAAAGGAATGAAATAGAATAGAATAAAAAATTAAATAGAATAAAATAGAATATAACCATCTGCCTGGAGTTTGCATGTTCTCCCTGTGCCTGCGTGGGTTTCCTCCGGGTACTCCGGTTTCCTCCCACACTCCAAAGACATGCTGGTAGGTTAATCGGATCCGGTCTAAATTGGCCCCTAGTATATGTCTGAATGTGTGTTAGGGACCTTAGATTTTAAGCTCCTTGAGGGTAGGGACTGATGTAAATGTACAATGTATATGTAAAGCGCTGTGTAAATTGATGGCGATATATACGTACCTGAAATAAATTAAAACATTTTTTTAAAATCTTCTGAAATTCGAATTTCGAATAGAATAAATTCAAATTCAAATAATAGAATAGAAAAGAATAAAAGAAACAATAGAAAATAATAGAATAGAATAGAAAGAATATAACAATATAATCCTTGTCCAAAATTTGAATTTTGAATATAATAAATTTGAATTCAAATAGAATAGAAAATAAAAGAATATAATAGAAAATAACAATAGCATACTGTATAATGAAATAGAAAGAATATAACCATCTTCTGAAATTAGAATTTTGAATAGAATACATTTGATTTAGAATGAAATTTGATTTGAATTTGAATGGTATGAGAAAAATTCGAATCGATTCAAATTTGAATAACTAAAACGAATTCTGGAAATGAATTAAACGAATTTATGTAAATAATGAATTGAAATGGGAACAAAACAAATGTTTTCGTTCTGCACATGTCTGGCAGATGTGGAGGTGGTTCTGGACTCTCTCTCTGTATACTGATGTAATGGAGTCGTCCTGTAATAGATGTTTATCTGTAATAATAAAGCAGACCCGGGATCGGATATATTTTTCATGCAGTGAATAACAGAAGCTGAGTTCTGTATGTCTGCCATGAAGTGTACAGAAAAAAATAAAATTGGCACGTTTGTCTCCATATATATGTGCAGATTGTCTGATATCCGGCATTTCTCATGGCTGTTATTCTTCGGGAAGGATCCCGGGATATATCACAGCTTTGGCTTATATAACATAAAATATATTTCTCTGTAAATATTGAAGTTCTGAATGTAAAATGCTGTAAATAAGCATACTGAACAGCGGTAAAGGAAAATGATTCGACTGTTAGTTGTGGATTTATATCTATTCGTTCGTTTATGGCGGTTTCCATTTTCTTTGAAAAAAAAGTGGAGTGAGATAAAAACTTCTGTGTTGTAAAATAACAAATGTGACAACTGATAGGAAAGAACCAGCTTTGCTTTATTAGGGCAACTTCACACCATAGAAACGCAGTGCTTTGTGCTCTGGTCCAAATCATTTGGTGAAGGGGGGATTATGGTGTGGGGGGTTGTTTTTCAGGGGTTGGGTTTGGCCCCTTAGTTCCAGTGAAGGGAACTCTGAAGGTGTCAGAATACCAAGACATTTTGGACAATTGCACGCTCCCAACTTTGTGGGAACAGTTTGGGGATGGCCCCTTCCTGTTCCAACATGACTGCCCACCAGTGCACAAAGCAAGGTCCATAAAGACATGGATGGGCGAGTTTGGGGTGAAGCAACCTGACTGGCCTGCACAGAGTCCTGACCTCAACCCGACAGAACACCTTTGGGATGAATTTGAGTGGAGACTGCGAGCCAGGCCTTCAACATCAGTGCCTGACCTCACAAATGCGCTTCTGGAAGAATGGTCAAACATTCCCATAGACGCACTCCTAAACCTTGTGGACGGCCTTCCCAGAAGAGTTGAAGCTGTTATAGCTGCAAAGGGTGGGGCCAACTCAATATTGAACCCTACGGACTAATTCCCCGTACACACGGTCGGATTTTCCAACGGAAAATGTGTTATAGGACCTTGTTGTGGGAAATTCCGACCGTGTGTGGGCTCCATCACACATTTTCCATCGGATTTTCCGACACACAAAGTTGGAGAGCAGGCTATAAAATTTTTCGACAACAAAATCCGTTGTCGGAAATTCCGATCGTGTGTACACAAATCCGACGCACAAAGTGCCACGCATGATCAGAATAAATAAAGAGATGAAAGCTATTGGCCACTGCCCCGTTTATAGTCCCGACGTACGTGTTTTACGTCACCGCGTTCAGAACGATCGGATTTTCCGACAACCATGTGTGACCGTGTGTATGCAAGACAAGTTTGAGCCAACATCCGTCGGAAAAAATCCGTGGATTTTGTTGTCGGAATGTCCGATCAATGTCCGATCGTGTGTACGGGGCATAAGACTGGGATGCCATTAAAGTTTTGGGAAAGAAAGAAAGAAAGAAAGAAAGAAAGAAAGAAAGAAAGAAAGAAAGAAAGAAAGAAAGAAAGAAAGAAAGAAAGAAAGAAAGAAAGAAAGAAAGAAAGAAAGAAAGAAAGAAAGAAAGATAGATAGATAGATAGATAGATAGATAGATAGATAGATAGATAGATAGATAGATAGACATTACCTGGAATGAGGTAATATACAGATTTGTTGATCTCCTAAGCCAGGCACAGAGAATCATTTTATAAATAAATAATTTTCAGTTGGGATAATGATGACCAATCAGGTGAAGCGATCCAGACTTCCCCATCTATGACATCCCACGGAGAAGTGGCCACAGACTTGCCCTGTTTTTTTCTGTATGTACTCTTGTGTGACTTGTCTTTTCCCTACTGGAGTTAGAGCAATAAAGCTCGGTCACTTCCCGCCCCCAGCCTGTGATTGGACAGAGAGGGAACAGCAGCAGACTGATGAGGTCGTTCTTCTGCTCACTCTGCTCTCCTCTCTAGTATGCTTCATGTGATCGATGTGTTTGCTGAGGGACCTAATTGGCTTGCTCTGTTTTTGCTCCAGGTGTGTATGAAGAGGTAGGGACCCGGAGAAGTGTGTTTATGGAAGGGGTTGTTGTTTTCTCTGACATTGGATGGGAGGTCATACGGTGAGATAGAAGTGATATTTAGCAGAGTTCTGCAATCTTTGTTTTAAATTACTTTCACCGAGTTGCAGAACCTCCCTGGCTTCTCTTCTTGGCAGGCACGGTATTGCTGTCACAGCATGTGAAAATTGAAAGTGATGACCATGATCTTGTCACATTGATTCTGTTACACCGAATAATGCGGGAGAGGGGAGCCGAGCGCCGCTCACACAGGTTCCTGATAATGGGACTTCTGAAGAACTCCAGGTATCTTAAAGCTGTACTCCAGGGAAGCATCCAAGTACAGAATGCACAGATCTCCACTGTGTTAACAATCAAAGGATTTCAATATGGCCAGGCTTGCAATCCAGGCAGCACTGCCAAATAGCGCAGCCAGGTCCCAAACCTCACTTTCCAAATTCCACAGTGATGTAGTACAGCTTGGTCACCGACACGCATGCCCAGCCTGCAAGCTGGACAGTGAAGGAGCAGCAGCATGTCGTCATCACTTTGCTCTCTCCTCCTCTCAGTAAGTTCCCAGTGTTAGACTAACAGCACTACGCAATGCACAAAAGTCTTCATGATTTATACAGCCTTTTCTAGCAATCTGGTAGAAAATTGAGTAGAAGAAAAAAAAAGTTAATAATAGTGATATTATAATACAAAAAGCACTGTACAAAAATATATAACATATTTTTTATAAAATATAAAATGGCATTGTGTATAGAAAAGTGATAATTATAATATAATATTATATCATATTATAATATATATACATATATATATATATATATATATATATACAGTGGCTTGCGAAAGTATTCGGCCCCCTTGAACTTTTCAACCTTTTGCCACATTTCAGGCTTCAAACATAAAGATATAAAATTTTAATTTTTTGTGAAGAATCACCAACAAGTGGGACACAATTGTGAAGTGGAACGAAATCTATTGGATATTTTAAACTTTTTTAGCAATTAAAAAACTGAAAAGTGGTGCGTGCAAAATTATTCGGCCCCTTTACTTGCAGTGCAGAAAACTCACTCCAGAAGTTCAGCGAGGATCTCTGAATGATCCAATGTTGTCCTAAATGACTGATGGTGATAAATAGAATCCACCTGTGTGTAATCAAGTCTCTGTATAAATGCACCTGCTCTGTGATAGTCTCAGGGTTCTGTTGAAAGCGCAGAGAGCATCATGAAGACCAAGGAACACACCAGGCAGGTCCGTAATACTGTTGTGGAGAAGTTTAAAGCCGGATTTGGATACAAAAAGATTTCCCAAGCTTTAAACATCCCAAGGAGCACTGTGCAAGCGATCATTTTGAAATGGAAGGAGTATCAGACCACTGCAAATCTACCAAGACCTGGCTGTCCCTCTAAACTTTCAGCTCAGACAAGGAGAAGACTGATCAGAGATGCAGCCAAGAGGCCCATGATCACTCTGGATGAACTGCAGAGAACTACAGCTGAGGTGGGAGAGTCTGTCCATAGGACAACAATCAGTCATACACTGCACAAATCTGGCCTTTATGGAAGAGTGGCAAGAAGAAAGCCATTTCTCAAAGATATCCATAAAAAGTCTCATCTAATGTTTGCCACAAGCCACCTGGGAGACACACCAAACATGTGGAAGAAGGTGCTCTGGTCCGATGAAACCAAAATCAAACTTTTTGGCCACAATGCAAAACGATATGTTTGGCGTAAAAGCAACACAGCTCATCGCACTCAACACACCATCCCCACTGTCAAACATGGTGGTGGCAGCATCATGGTTTGGGCCTGCTTTTCTTCAGCAGGGACAGGGAAGATGGTTAAAATTGAGGGGAAGATGGATGCAGCCAAATACAGGACCATTCTGGATGAAAACCTGTTGGAGTCTGCAAAAGACCTGAAACTGGGATGGAGATTTATCTTCCAACAAGACAATGATCCCAAACATACAGCAAAATCTACAAAGGCATGGTTCACAAATAAACGTATCCAGGTGTTAGAATGGCCAAGTCAAAGTCCAGACCTGAATCCAATCGAGAATCTGTGGAAAGAGCTGAAAACTGCTGTTCACAAACGCTCTCCATCCAACCTCACTGAGCTCGAGCTGTTTTGCAAGGAAGAATGGGCAAGAATTTCAGTCTCTCGATGTGCAAAACTGACAGAGACATACCCCAAGCGACTTGCAGCTGTAATCGCAGCAAAAGGTGGCTCTACAAAGTATTAATGCAAGGGGGCCGAATAATTTTGCACACCCCACTTTTCATTTTTTTATTAGTTAAAAAAGTTTCAAAAATCCAAAAGATTTCGTTCCACTTCACAATTGTGTCCCACTTGTTGGTGATTCTTCACAAAAAATAAAAATTTTATATCTTTATGTTTGAAGCCTGAAATGTGGCAAAAGGTTGGAAAGTTCAAGGGGGCCGAATACTTTTGCAAGCCACTGTATATATATATGTATGTATATATACACACACACACACACACAAAAATACCGTAAAATGTCATTGTGTATAGAAAAGTGATTATATATTTATATATGATATGATATTATATTATAGTATTTATATATATATATATATATATATATATATATATATATAGATAGATATATATATATATATATATATATATATATATATATATATATATATATATATATATATATATATATACATATCTATAGATCTATAGATATAGATATATATCTATAGATCTATAGATATATCTATATATCTACAGATCTATAGCTATAGATATCTATATATATATACTGTATATATATATATATATATATATATATATATATATATATATATATATATATATACATACACAAAAAAATAAAAATAGTGAATTTTCAATAACAGACTGTAGAATATAAAATTGATTTTTATAAACCATAAAATGTCATTGTGTATAGAAAAGTGATTGAGAGTAGAAAATAAATAAATAAATAAACAGAGATAATAATAGTGATATCTAAATGCAAAAAGCACTGTACAAAATATGTATTCTTTATAAAATATAAAATGGCATTGTGTATAGAGAAGTGATTATATATGTATATATAATATTATATCAAGAAATGAAGGGTCTATAATTTTTTATCATAGGTGTATTTTAAATGATAGAGACAGAATATCAAACAAAAATGCAGAAAAAACACACAATATAAATGTTATAAATTGAGTTGCAGTTCAGTGAGTAAAATAAATATTTGATCCCCAACCAACCAATCAGAATTCTGGCTCCTACAGACTGGCTACAGTAGGTGCTCATGTGGTACACAGATTAGTCCTGTCAATGTAAGAAGGTGCTCCTAACGACAACTCGTTATGTGTATAAAAGACACCTGTCCACAGAATCTCTTTCTTCCATTCAAACCTCACCCTCATGGGCAAGACCAAAGAACTGTCAAAGGACATCAGGGACGAGATTGTAGACCTGCACAAGGCTGGAATGGGCTACAAGACCATCAGCAAGAAGTTTGGGGAGAAGGAGACAACTGTTGGAGCGATTATTCGCAAATGGCAGAAATACAAAATAACCATAAATTGCCCTCGGTCTGGAGCTCCATGCAAGCTTTTGCCTCATGGGGTGAGGATGATCATGAGAAAAGTGAGGGACCAGCCCAGAACTACACAGGAGGAGCTTGTGAATGATCTCCAGGCAGTTGGGACCAAAGTCACCAAACAAACCATTGGTCACACAATACGCCGTCATGGATTGAAATCCTGCAGCGCCCGCAAGGTCCCCCTCCTCAAGAGAGCACATTTACAGACCCGTCTGAGGTTTGCCAATGAACATCTAAATAATTCAGAGAAGGATTGGGAGAAAGTTCTGTGGTCAGATGAGACCAAAACTGAGCTCTTTGGCATTAACTTGACTAGCCGTGTTTGGAAGAAGAACAATGCTGACTATGACCCTAAGAACACCATCCCTACAGTCAAGCACGGAGGTGGAAACATTATGCTTTGAGGCTGTTTCTCTGCTAAAGGTACAGGCCGACTTTGCCGCATTGAGGGGCCAATGGACAGGGCCATGTATTGTAAAATCTAAGATGAGAGCCTTCTTCCCTCAGCCAGAACACTGAAGATGGGTCGTGGATGGGTCTTCCAGCATGACAATGACCCAAAACATACCACCAAGACAACAAAGGAGGGGGTCAAGAAGAAGCACATTAAGGTCATGGATTGGCCTACTGACTCTCCAGACCTTAATCCTATAGAAAATGTATGGAGGGAGCTGAAACTTCGACTTCCAAGTAACAGCCAATAAACTTTAAGGATTTAGAGAAGATCTATAAAGAAAAGTGGACCAAAATCCCTCCTGAGATGTGTGCAAACGTGGTCACCAACTACAAGAAACATCTTACCTCTGTGCTTGCCAACAAGGATTTCCCCACCAAGTACTAAGTCATGTTTTACTTGGGGATCAAATATTATTTTACTCACTGAACTGCAACTCAATTTATAACATTTGTATCATGTTTTTTTTTTCTGGATTTTTGGTTGATATTTTGTCTCTATCATTTAAAATACACCGATGATAAAAAAAAATGATAGACCCTTAATTTCTTTGTAAGTGGGCAAACTTACAACATCTGCAGGGAATCAAATAATTATTTTCCCCCTTGTGTTTGTATATATAAAATAACACACACACACAAGAACAAAAGACTAATTGTTTTTTATTATATAATAAATATATTAAATATAAAATATATTTAAATATAAAATTTTATTATATAAGAAAATATAATAGTGATATGTAAATGCAAAAACAACACTGTCTGAAATATAAAATGTATTTGAGTAAAAAAAAAAAAAAAATCTTTTTATAAAATATAAAATGTCCTTGTATATGGAAAAGTGATTATAATAGAGGGCAAAATATTACCTTGAAATATTGGCTCCATTTTCTTGATATTTTTGACAATCATATTTCTGTTCTTCGTCTAACGCAGATTTTTCTGGTAACTTGTTTTCTTTCAATCCTTTCACACATTAATAACTATTTCAAGGTATTCTTTTATCCTCTGTTATAATCACTTTTCTATAGACTATGACACAACACGGATTCCTTGATCTTTTAGTATAATTATTTTTCTATAGACTATGACATAACTAGGATTTTATACGCATGTATCTTTTGGCTTAAACATGATTGTTACAGAGCTACCTGCAATGCTATTTAATTACAGCAGCCTATGAGTTATCATCATAATTCCATTGGTTAGTTTATTGATCTTATGCATGTTACTTTATGTTATCAGGTAATTCATTTTAATGAAAGTACATTTTAGATTTTTAGACTGATGATTTTTGCACCTAAATACTCACCTCTAATACTTTTTTTTTCTTGTATTCATGAAAATGTATTTTTATATGGATCGTAGGCGTGCACAGTCTGTTGCATAAGGGTGTGCACCAGTGGCGGCTGGTGTTTTTTTCTTTTGTGGGGCGGAAAACAACCACCCCTCCCCCGGGCAGCCGGCGGCACGGCACTACCACCCCCCCACTCCGGGCGGCCGGCGGTCCGGCACATACCCGATCTAGGTGGCAGGCTGTGGTGTTCTCCAACATGGTCCACTCGCCGTGCGTGCGGCGGGGTGTGGGCAGCGGCTCTGGTGTCTCCGCTCTTCTAGCAGCTTCCTCCGCCGCGTGTCTCCTCTCTCTTCCTCCTAAGCGCTAGGCATCCAATAGGATCGCCTGACGCTTTGGCCAATCGGGAAACAGGTCTCACGACCTGCCTCCTGATTGGTGGGGAGTAGCTTCAGTGTGAAAATAGCGAAAATTCATTCGTTATCGTCACACAACTGGGTGGGTTTGGATCACAGTGCTCTTCGCCCCCCAGCCCACCCTTTTTTGAAGCCTATTAGAGCCTCTGGCTCTAATCACGTGCTTCAAAAAACACTCTCCCACCCATTGGAATCCATAGTCCGGCGCCCTAATATGTAGATCAGGGGGTCGGACACATGGATAGGGGGGCGGTACCTGTGCGCCCCCAAAGGACGGGCCTGCCACTGTCTGTGCACCCCAGAGCTCAAACACACATGGGTGTGTGTATATTGTCAGTAGGACAGTGGATGGTGTCAGTCAGTAGAGCAGTGGACTTTGTCAGTAGGGTAAAGGACAGTCAGTAGTTTTTATTATTTTTTATTATTTTTTCATTTATTATTTTTTACAATTTTATTTTTTATTAGTTTTTTACAATATTATTTTTTATTATTTAAAATTTCGTTTTTACATTTTAAAATTTCGTTTTTTAATTTTAAAATTAGTAGCCCCATTAGGGGGTTTTGGTGAAACATCAAGAGTCTAAACAGACCCCTAATGTCTCACTTTTGAGACAGAGAAAGGGACTGAGGACACAGATTCCCCGGTCCCTTTCTCTGCAGCCTCAGCTGCACTGCACAGTGAATGAATGGGAAGTGCTCTGTGCTGAGAGGCTTCCTGTTCTTCCCTAATGGAAGTATAGCAAACAGAGCAGCTGGCAGGAGAGGAGACGATAGAAGGTGGCAGTGCTGTGGGGGGAGGAGAGCACGGGGGGGCAGAAGGGAGGCAGGGCGGAAGGGAGAATCGGCAACGCACGCAGTGATTAGGGTGTGCCTAGGCACACCTGGCATACCCTGTGCGCACGCCTATATTCTCTTTCATATTTATTTTGTAGGCCAGATGAAGGGGGAGGTGCATTGGCACCCAAATTGAGTTGGTTATTCTATGTGATCATATTATAAATGATTAAAGCTACTTGGGTCTTCCACCATTTGGTTCGGCACTCTTTTGTTTTTTCACATCGAGGAAATTCAATACAACATTGAAAAAAAAAAAATCAGGCTGTTTAGATATCACTAACACCAAACCAATTGGAAATAAAATAGTTTGTTTATTGATAAATCCATTATTGAAAACATAAAATATATGGCTGACACACTGTATCAAAGCCTTATACAATCTCCATGTTCCCATATCATTGTCAATGCATCCAAATTGTAGTACAGCCATTTTCGATGTGGGAAAAGCCCAACATGTTTCGAAACTTGTTCATCAGGGGCCGGAGACAAGGTCTGTCCATAGAAAAAATATATACAGGATAGGTACATCCACCAAACAAATCGTCATCGGAGCATTGGAGGCGATCTCTCTGCTGTGCATCACCGCCAAGAGCCCAACCGCGTGAGTACCACCCACTGGGGGGGTGGGGTGGGGGGTGGGTGGTCTGTATTCCACCCCCGGGGGGGGGTCGGGTGGTTTATTTGCCACCCAAACCCCCCCCCCCCCACCCCAGCTGGAGCACCAGCCACCACTGGGTTCAGAGTTCAAGTTGAAGGGCAACAGCTGAAGAGCATCCGGCATCATCCTGGTTCGTAAATAGGCTGCTTGGTGCCAAGACTGGGTTTACGAATGCGAGCTTATACACCTGTCCACACAACACATTGGCGCACGTCCACATCTTCTCCTGACCCCACCCTGACAAAATCTTTTTAGGAATACAGTAAAACCTTGGTTTGAGAGTAACTTGGTTTGAGAGCGTTTTGCAAGACAAGCAACATTTTTAAACAAATTTTGACTTGATATACAAGCGATGTCTTGATATAAGAGTAGCGTCATGTCACAACTGAGTATAAAAGAGAAGAGAGGCGCCTCTAAGTGTAGCAGTATGGTTACATTTAATGAAGGTACAACATTTAGCAACATATTGCTACAGTTATGCCCCGTACACACGAGCGGATTTTCCGTCAGAAAAATCTTGGATGGTTTTTCCGACGGAATTCCGCTCAAGCTTGTCTTGCATACACACGGTCACACAAAAGTTCGCTGAACTTTTGACCGTCAAGGACATACAACACTACGACGAGCCGAGAAAATGAAGTTTAATGCTTCTGAGCATGCGTCGAAATGTTTCCGAGCATGCGTAGGAATTTTGCGCGTCGGAATTGCTACAGTCGATCACATTTTTCGGATAGGAACTTTTTCCGACCTGAAAAATTGAGAACCTGCTCTCAATCTTTTGCTGGCTGGAATTCGGCCAGCAAAAGTCCGGTGGAGCAATACACGCGGTCGCATTTTCCGACCAAAAGCTCTCATCGGTCTTTTTGCTGGCCGAATTTCCGATCGTGTGTACGCGGCATAAGAGGCGCTTCTCTTCTCTTTTATACTCTGGAGCTCCTGCTGGATTTTGCTTCTAATCCCCTTGCGGAGGCTTCCATTTCTAGATGGACATTTTATGGCCACACAACCTGGTCACATGGCTATAATCTTTTTCTATGGACTATAAACGAAAGAATTTATGAATAAATGGTTGTGGAACGAATCATTTGAGTTTCCATTATTTCCTATGGGGAAATTTGCTTTGATATACAAGTGCTTTGGATTACAAGCATGCTTCCGGGAACGAATTATGATCGCAATCCAAGGTTTTACTGTATGCAGAAATGTAATGTCCACAATCCAGGCACAGGTACGCTTTAAGTGCCACCCAAGAAACCCCTCACGTTTTCTATTCTGTTATAGAATGCAAAGTCCACAATACTAAAATAACGTGGACATGCTCTTTTTTTGCCTTTTCGGGGTTTTTTTTTGTTTGTTTTTGTTTGTTTTTTTACATTATACTTACCCATTCTACTTGAGACGCGGGCGAACGTAGAAGCTTGTCCCGCGGGGAGGCTATTGGATCAGTTCCAGAGAACACTTCAGCACTTGTTTGTTTGAAATCATTAAACTCTACACTCTCCCTGTAAACTTTCATGTTCCTGCGGAGGATAGGGGAGGTTTGACTTTAGCGCTGTGCTGAGAACGCCTTGCCGTATTGACAGCGAACGAACAAAAAAAAAAAAAAAAAATTCTAATTACAATTGCTACCAAACGCATTAAAGTGATTAACGAACAGGGTGTCACTCGGCGTTCTATTACGTTGACCTATTTGAAATGCTCTTCAAATACCCTTATTTGATTTGCTTTAAATTCCATCCTGGATTGAGGCCAAGAGCTCGATTTTATGATGTAATTTTATGATCTTGTGTATTTTATACAGCCCAAGACCTGCCAGTTTTTTTTTTTTTTTTTTGCCCTGACCTTGAATGCCATCTGATATTTATACACAATTAATATATTCACCTCTCCAGCCTATCCCCCCCGGTCCCCGCAGTGCCGCGTCCCGCGAATGACAGATTAATCCTCAGGGTGTCACAGAGGTACTTCAAATAGCGCGCAAAAAAAAAAAAAAAAAGCAGCATCGTCCAATGGGCACGGCGGCCCCATCACGCTTTTAATGTCATCACAATGTTCGGAGTCAAATATCGGGCCGGCGCCATTATGAAAATCATTAGGAGAGACTTAAAAGCACCCCCTTTGCCATTAATTCCGCGGCGCGATGCGTTTATAATGGTCCTATAAGGATTTTAGATTTTTATTTTTCCGCCATCATCCTCATTTGATGCTAAATAGACTACCGACAAGATGAGCGAGATCATTTCCGTCTTCCCGAAGACCTCTATAAAGCTTGGATGGAGTAGAAGCGTCTGTATTACAAAACACAATTCTAAATTATGCATGGGGAAGATGTAAAATAAATCTGCAAGGACATGCTAATGGCTTATTACTTGGCATTCCTAAAACATTAGCCAAATATCACAAAAGCTGCATTTGTATTATAGCGGTAAACCATTCCGCTATTAAAGAGGCCCTGCCTCCAGGCTGTTCGTTTCAGCAAGACTCTTCCAAAAAGATTATAAGTGCATCATGCAGCGACGGTGCGTCCATAAGGGCGCACGGGCGCTGGTCCCCCCTCTCTCCAGCCACCCCTCCATGCCCAGTGGATAGATTTGTACATTGCATGAATCTATCCATGGCCACCGCTGCCACCTCCTATTCAGGCGTCCGGCCGGGTGCCTAAATTACAGCGGCGGGGGGTATTTTTTTTTGAAGCACCTGATTAGAGCCATAGGCTCTAATAGGCGTCAAAATTCAGCTGTGAATGAATATTCGCTTTCCTAACACTGAACCGCCTCTCCGTCAATCAGGTGCTCGGGTCTGTTACCTGTCACCTGATTGGCTGAAATGTCAGGCGCCGCTATTGGACGCCTATCAGGAGGAGGAGAGGACGGGAGATGAGGACGGCAGGAGATGCATGAAGGACCTCGTTGCCGTCACCCGCTGCCCCACCAAGACAGGGTAAGTGCCGGGCAGACAGCAAGCGGGCGGGGGTCACACTGGTGGCATTCAAGGGCACACTGGCAGCATTTGATGGGCACACTGGCAGCGTTTGATGGCCACACTGACAGCGTATGATTGGCACACTGGCAGCGTATGATTGGCACACTGGCAGAATTTGATGGTACAGTGGCAGCATTTGATGGGCACACTGGCAGCATATGATGGGCACACTGGCAGCGTTTGATGGGTACACTGGCAGCATTTGATGGGCACACTGGCAGCATATGATGGGCACACTGGCAGCATTTGATGGGCACACGGGCAGCATTTGATGGGTACACTGGCAGCATTTGATGGCACAGTGGCAGCATTTGATGGCACAGTAGCAGCGTTTGATGGGCTCAATGGCTGGGTTTGATGGGCACAGTGGCAGCATTTGAAGGCACAGTGGCAGCGCTTGATGGCACAGTGGCAGCGTTTGATGGCACAGTGGCAACATTTGATGGGCACAGTGGCAGAGTTTGATGGCACAGTGGCTGCAATTGATGCCACAGTGGCTGCAATTGATGGTACAGTGGCTGCAATTGATGGGCACAGTGGCAGCAATTGGTGCACACAGTGGCTGCAACTGATGGTTTTTTTTTCAAAATTTTTTGCCCCCCCCCCCAAAAAAAAATTTTGAGCACCAGCCGCCACTGGGTGCATGTAATGCAGGGGTGCTCAACTCGTGGCTCTTGGACTACATGTGGCCCTCAGGCTGTCTGATGTGGCCCGTAACCTCAAACCAGGGAAGCACATGCTCATGCTCTGGGATGGTTGGTTGGCAAGCCCAGATTGCAATCAATGGGTTGCCGACCCAGCATCCCTGAGCATCAGAGTGCATTGAGCCGGCGTCGGCAGCAGAGGAAGCAGGTGGCCACAGAGGGAGCAGGAGCTGCATAGGCCGATGCTTCCTCTGTAGCGCCAGCTCCTATCCCAGACTCAGTGTTACCAAGTGCACTTCACCTGGGAACTTTCTAGCAGCCTAGAGAGCAATGCCAGCAGAAGCTGGTAGAGGAAAAGGCCAGTGAATTAAACATCACATACACTGCACTTTTACAACGGGCATATTAGCACTTACACTCACCGGCCACTTTATTTCTTACACCTTGCTAGTATCAGATTGGACCCCCTTTTGCCTTCAGAACTTCCTTCATTCTTCATGGCATAGATTCAACAAGGTGTTGGAAACGTTCCTCAGAGATTTTGGTCCATAGTGACATGATAGCATAACAAAGTTGCTGCAGATTTGTCAGCTGCACATCCATGATGCCAATCCCGTTCCACCACATCCCAAATGTGCTCTATTGGATTGAGATGTGGTGAGTGTGGAGGCCATTGGAGTACAGTGACCTCATTGTCCGGTGGTGAGATGATTGGAGATTTGTGACATGGTGCATTATCCTGCTGGAAGGAGCCATCAGAAGATGGGGACACTGTAGTTATAAAGGGATAGACATGGTCAGCAACCATACTCAGGTAGGGCGTGGCCTTTAAATGATGCTCATTTGGTACTAAGGGGCCCAAAGGGTGCCAAGAAAATATCTTATAAAAAGAAAGAAGAAAGGAAGGAATTAAGAAAAAGAACGAGAGACTGAACGAGGAAGGGCAGAGACAAATATGGAGGAAGGAATGAAGGAAGAAATTAAGAAAAAGAATGAGAGACTGAATGAGGAAGGACAGAGACAGACATGATGAAAGGAAGGGGGGAAGGAAGGGGGGAAGGAAGGAAGGAAGGAAGGAAGGAAGGAAGGAAGGAAGGAAGGAAGGAAGGCCGCAAGGAAAATAAAGAAGAAAGGAAGGAATTAAGAAAAAGAACGGGAGACTGAGCGAGGAAGGGCAGAGACAGATATGGAGGAAGGAATGAAGGAAGAAATTAAGAAAAAGAATGAGGGACTGAATGAGGAAGGACAGAGACAGACATGATGAAAGGAAGGGGGGAAGGAAGGGGGGAAGGAAGGAAGGAAGGAAGACCGCAAGGAAAAGAAAGAAGAAAGGAAGGAATTAAGAAAAAGAATGAGGGACTGAATAAGGAACACGGTTGCCAACTGTCAGACAATTTACGGACAGTTTGTAATAATCAGTGATTTTTGCAACTTTAAGTAAAAATCAGGGGCTGATAAAAAGTCAACAAAGAAGTGTAAATCAGGCAAATGACTTGTTATGAGTATTGTCAGTGTTTCCATATTGTGTTTTTTTACTGTTTAAATATTGATTGTCTTAGTTTTCAATAGGAGTTCTGTCATTTTTACAGATTGCCAGTAAAAAAAGGTGCTAAGTCAGTAAATTTTCCATGTTTTGTCAGTAAAATGCAGTGGGAGGACGGCAACCCTGATGAGCAAGGACAGAGAAAGAGAAGGAGAAAGCAAAGAGGGAAGGAAGGAACAAAGAAGGGAGGGAAGGGAATTAGGAAAAGAGATAGGAAGCTTTCTTGGGAAATGGCCTTTTCTTATGGAAAGTCCTTTCTGAAAGTAAGATAGGCTAAAAGTATAGATCAGGAAAGATCTCATTGCACTATTATCATGACAGTTTCTCTTTAATAGTCAGCCCTGTATTGCGCTCCTCTATTCTGAAGTACGGATGGGCAGAGTTCTACACATTGGATCCCGATGAGACATAAACCTAATGAATGCGGATTAGACAGGTGAGTCTCCCACGTCCGGTAGAATTTCTATTTCCCATTATTAGACAAATGTCAGAAGGAGCCCCGTACATTTACTTGGAGAAATATGCACAACCACTGCGGTCTGACCTATTAAATATGCAAAATATATCTTAGTTGGATTAAAGGCAGATCACGTCCTGGAAGACGACTTGTCTCTTAAGCCGAGCTGTATCGTCTTTTCTCTGCAATAGAACATTTTCATCATGTCTGAGCATGTATAATGTATTATGATGCTCTTGATTCGTGTTCGGATCAGAGGATGTCACACTTCTAAAACCCAATATGTTGTCTCTACAACAAACTGTGTTTTATCTCCAACAGGAATAATTAAATGGCAGCTAAGAAAAAACAGACTGCGGGGAAAATAGGGACCGGTGAGGGCCCACCGACACACAGGCGTTCTCCTGGGGTGCAATGTCAACGTCTTACTGCAGGAAACCACAGAGAACTAATTCTTTTCTTGCCAACTGTTACCGAACTGCGAGGTACCAGGAACTGGCTTGCATGTTTCTTGGCTTTTATTTACAATACTGGCCCCTAACCACTTACCACCCGCCTATCTGTAAATATACAGTGGGGACGGAACGTATTCAGACCCCCTTAAATTTTTCACTCTCTGTTATATTGCAAGCAGCCATTTGCTAAAATCATTTAAGTTCATTTTGTTTTCCTCATTAATGTACACACAGCACCCCATATTGACAGAAAAACACAGAATTATTGACATTTTTGCAGATTTATTAAAAAAGAAAAACTGAAATATCACATGGTCCTAAGTATTCAGACCCTTTGCTGTGACACTCATATATTTAACTCAGGTGCTGTCCATTTCTTCTGATCATCCTTGAGATGGTTCTACACCTTCATTTGAGTCCAGCTGTGTTTGATTATACTGATTGGACTCGATTAGGAAAGCCACACAACTGTCTATATAAGACCTTACAGCTCACAGTGCATGTCAGAGCAAATGAGAATCATGAGTTCAAAGAAACTGCCTGAAGATGTCAGAGACAGAATTGTGGCAAGGCACAGATCTGGCCAAGGTTACAAAAAAAATATTATTGTATTTAACATTTATTTATTCATATGTTATTGCTATTTATTTATTTTTGTCCATCTTTTCATTTGAGTCTGCCCAATTTGAGCTACAAAAAAGCTCCAGAGCTTTTTCAAGCTTCAGGTGACTTGGAGTGGAGATGTGAATCATCTCCATAGAAAATAATTGATTTTTTTCTCCTCCAGCGTTTTGGAGCTTCGAGCTACAGGCTACAAAACGCTGAGGTGTGAATAGGGTCTTAATGTTAGTTTTCATTTTCTAAACTTTAAAGCGGTAGTAAACACACCACTGGCTGACTGGTACCTACAGGTAGGCTTATAATAAAGCTTGACTAAGGCTCACACCGAAACGCGTCAACTGTTTGCTTTTTAAAGGGGTTTTAAAAGCTCGTGTTTTTTCACCTTAATGCATCCTAATTTGCGCCCGCAAGGTAACCCCCTTGGGAGAGCGCTTCTCCTAGGGGGGTTATCTGATGTGGGGAGGAGCCGATAGAGCTGCAGAGGAACCCCAGAAATGGATGTTCGGGGGGCCACTCTGTGCAAAACGAGCTGCACAGTGGAGGTAAGTATGACATGTTTGTTATTTTAAAAAAATTAAAAACGATCCTTTAGTATCACTTTTATGCGGCCAATAAATTTTGATAACAAGGACTTTGGAGGTGCTGGCTCTTCTCTCTTGTATATTATAATAAAGCTTACCTGAAGGTGCGAGGAATATCTCCTGAATGTGCATCGCGCTCTAAAGAAATGGCATGCTATGCCGCGATCGTGGCTCCCGTGCACATGCACGTGAGTGACGTCATTGCGGCGTGGCCATTTAAACAGCCCGCACCCGTGAATCCGGAAGGAAGGAAGACCGGGTGAAGATGGAAGTCCTGATGACAGTGCGCTGATGGAGAACTTCGTTTTAAGGTGATGCATACTAGCACGTTATGCCATTTCCTTGCAGGGGGGAAAGTTATACTTTTTTTTCTTTTTTTGGAAAGTTTATAACCGCTTTAAAAAAAGCCGTATGTGGAAACCAAGAAGTTTAACAATTAGCAAGGTTGTCAGTGAAATAAGTGTTGGCCTTCTAGGTGACTTGTCACAGCAGTCTGTAATAACATGAGACTTTTTTTCTGCCATTTGAAGGGTTTCGATTATTTGCATATCTAATTCTCACATCGCTACTTAGTCCATGACGCCATTCATATTTCTTCTTTCTGCTGATTTTCATTCTTTCCAAAGTGTTTCTAGATTGTGTTAATTGGGGGGATCTGTGAATTACAACCATTTTCAGCAATTAGGAAGACTGTGATCCCTGAGTAAAGTGCAATGGCGCCAAGATAAGAACTCTGACTATAGAAATGTATTTCTTACAATAATCAACTAGCCTTATGGAAGCGTCCATAGACATTTATATCAGTTGTTTTATTATTATTATTATTATTTTGCTAGACAAATAGATCTTTTGATGCAGGAAAGCAATAAAATCAATGTATTATGAAGCAGAATACCTTACATCAACATACAGTTATGCTGCAGTGTAGAGTCAATCTAAGGCAGTGATTCTCAACCAGGGTTCCTCCAGAGGTTGGTAGGGGTTCCTTCAGCACCGGGCAATTTCTGCCTCTCAGATAAGTTCCCACTCACACTATTGATCTTTTTAGCTATCTGTAAGGAGGTAATTCTTCTCAATGACCACAAGTGTAAGAACCATTCTTCCCACCGACCATCACACTAATGTAACATGAGTTGTAGATTTCAAATTTTTAGAAGGGGTTCACCGAGACCGGAGAACTATTTCAAGGGTTCCTCTGTGTTGAAAAGGTTGAGAAAGGCTGGTCTAAGGGTTCATGTTCAAACAAATGCCCCCCCCCCCCCCACCTATAAATGTAAGGTAACCAGATTTTTAAAATGAAATCTGGGGACATATATATACCGTATTTATCGGCGCATAACACGCACTTTTTTCCCCTGAAAATCAGGGGAAAATCGTGGGTGCGTGTTATACGCCGATCCGCCGCCGATTGTGAGCTCTTCGGCCGCTCTGCTTTTGGCTCTTCTTGGCGGCCTTGAAAATGGCGCCGCCATTCTCGGCCGCTTTCGGCCATTCTCAGCGGCTCTCGCCCGCCTTCGGCCATTCTCGGCGGCTCTCGGCCGCTTTCGGCCATTCTCGGCGGCTCTCGGCCGCTTTCGGCCATTCTCGGCGCCTCTCGCAGTCCCGCGGGTGCTGCTGAAAGCCGAGAGCGGCCGAGAGCCACCGAGAATGGCCGAAGGTGGCCGAGAACGGCGGCGCCATTTTCAAAGATGATGCAAACGACACAGGCTACAGAGGGACACTGACAAGGCTGCAATGGGGGACAAGGCTGCAATGGGGACAAGGCTGCAATGGGGACAAGGCTGCAATGGGGGACAAGGCTGCAATGGGGACAAGGCTGCAATGGGGACAAGGCTGCAATGGGGGACAAGGCTGCAATGGGGGACAAGGTTGCAATGGGGGACAAGGTTGCAATGGGGGACAAGGCTGCAATGGGGGACAAGGCTGCAATGGGGGACAAGGTTGCAATGGGGGACAAGGCTGCAATGGGGGACAAGGTTGCAATGGGGGACAAGGCTGCAATGGGGGACAAGGCTGCAATGGGGGACAAGGTTGCAATGGGGGACAACACTACAGATGGACACTGACAAGACTGCAGATGGACACTGATAAGGCTGCATTGATGGGCATTTAAATGTAAGTTTTTTTCCTTAAACTTCCCTCCTAAACTGTGGGTGCGTGTTATACGCCAGTGCGTGTTATACGCCGATAAATACGGTATATATTTTTATTGGCAAATGGTAAACTATTTTATAAGCATATTTTCCTCAAATTATTAGACATGTGCACTGCCGAAAAATGTGTTTGTTTTCGTTTCATTTATTTATTTATTCATTTTTCTTAAATTTGTAAATTAGAAAATTCGTAAAGTAGAAAATACTGAATTTGTAAATTTGTAAATTAGAAAATTGGGAAATTTCGGAATTCGTAAATTAGAAAATGCGTACATTTGAAAATCTGAAAATCCGAAAATAAGAAAGAAAATCCGAAAATTTGAAAGAACGAAAACCCAAAAATTCCAAATAATAACTAACTAATAATAACTATTAAACATTCAACTTTTATTGAAAGAAGTAAAGAAAAGGTGCACAATACGCAGGTCGCAGATACAACTGCATATGTTTTTGGTACAGCTTAACAAGTCTTGTAATAACCTGGAAATATTATCTGATAATGCATAAATGTAGTGGTGATCATACAAAGTCAAATCCTTTTAATTACTGTTAAGCTATCTTATGTAGAAGTATAAGATTATCGTTTTGCCTCTGTCATCAAATAAGCAATATAAAGAAAAAAGAACATCATTAACATAGGTTGGACTTGATGGACTTGTGTCTTTTTTCAACCTCACCTACCCTGTTTCCCCGAAAATAAGACCTAGCATGATTGTCGGTGATGGCTGCAATATAAGCCCTACCCCCCAAATAAGCCCTAGTTAAAGTCCTTGTAGGTCTTATTTTCAGGGTAGGGCTTATTTTCAGGGAAACAGGGTAGGGCTTATTTGGGGGGTAGGGCTGATATTGCATCCATCACTGACAATCACGCTAGGTCTTATTTTCGGGGAAACAGGGTATGTAACTATGTAACCTTATACTAGTTTGATTGCTTGTTATACTCTGCCCTTGCTGTTGTAGTGGAAGGGGAGGGAAAGAAAGAAAAAGAGGAAAAGGAAGGAGGGAGTATAGGTACATTGTTGGCTTTCAGATCTACTCAATTATGCCCCGTACACACGATAGGATTTGCTGACAACAAAATCCATGTTATGTTTTTTTTCCTACGGATGTTGGCTCAAACTTGTCTTGCATACACATGGTCACACAAATCTTGTCCGCAATTCTGAACGTCAAGAACGCGGTGACGTACAACACATACGACAAGCCGAGAAAAATGAAGTTCAATAGCCAGTGCGGCTCTTCTGCTTGATTCCGAGCATGCGTGGAACTTTGTGCGTCGGAATTGTGTAGACATGATCGAAAATTATGACAACGGATTTTGTTGTCGGAAAATTTGAGAACCGGATCTCAAACTATGTGTGACGGAAATTCGGATGGAAAATGTCCGATGGAGCCTACTCACGGCCGGAATTTCCGACAACAAGCTCCTATAGAACATTTTCCGTCGGAAAATCCGACCGTGTGTACGGGGCATAAGAGAGAATGATATATTTGGTCTTGTGAGATCATGTAGTTGTTTGGGCTTTATGAGAAAAGGGGGGACTTGGTGTCCTCAAAATCCTGGGAATATTTAAAGACAAACCCGGGTTGCCAAGTTTTATGTAATCTCTCTACACCGCCTGTGTCCTGTGCTAGGGTATCTTCCATTTCACATATGTCTTTGAGCTTGTTTAGCCAATCTGAGATGGATGGAACCCGGGGAGAGTTCCAGTGTAGAGGGATCAGTGACTTGGCCGCATTGAGGAGGTGTTTGGTTAAGGAGTGTTTGTATCTTTTAAGAGTAATGCCCGGTACAAACGATCGGACTTTCCGCCAACAAAACCTTGGATTTTTGTTTGAAGGTTGTTGGCGCAAACTTGTCTTACATACACACGGTCACACAAAAGTTGGCCCAAAATTCCGAACGTGGGAACGCGGTGACATACAACACGTACGACGAGCCGAGAAAAAGGAAGTTCAATAGCCAGTGCGGCTCTTCTGCTTGATTCCGAGCATGCGTGAACTTTTGTGCGACGGACTTGTGTACACACGATCGGACTTTCTGACAACTGGCTGAAAATTTGAGAACCTGCTAGCCAACGTTCGTTGGCGGAAATTCCGACAGCAAATGTTCGATGGAGCATACACCCGGTCGGATTTGGCACATGTAATAAGCAGCAGGCTGCATTCAAGTTTAGTTTGGTCTCTGTAATCTTTTTAATCAGTTCCCTGACTTTAATCCAATAGGGTGTGATTAAGGTGCACTGCCACCAAATGTGGATCAGCGTGCCCGTTTCCGTTTGACATCGCCAGCATGAATCAGATTTTTGTGGATCCCATCTGTGAAGCTTGTGTTGTACCAGTGTGTTAACAACGTATAACTTGTTTCCTGCATTTTTGTGCTTATGGAACACTTATGTGTTAATATGCAAGCGTACCTCCATTATTTGTCCATGATTTCCTCCTGCAGTTTCTCCGACCACCTCCTAATAATAACTATTAAATTATAGGTATTGGAATTTCCTTTCAAATTTGGCTGTTAGTGAACATAACGAATACGAATTTATCTGAAGTTACGAAGTATCCAAAATAATGAATGCTGCATCTAAACAAATGGAATGGAACAAATGAATAACAAATAATAATAATAATAGTAAAACGTTTTTATTATTATTGTTATTTATTATTATTAATTTGTTACGTTCCATTTGTTTGGATGCGGCATTCATTATTTCGGATAATTCGTAACTTCGGATAAATTTGTATTTGTTACATTCACTAACAGCCAAATTATTTCAGATTTTCGGGTTTTCAAATTTTCGGATTTTTATTCTTATTTTCGGATTTTCAAATTTCTGAATTTTTGAATTTCCAGATTTTCGAATTTCCAAATTTACTGATTTCCGAAATTCTGTATGTTAGAATTTGCGAATTTTCGAATTTCCGAATATTAGAATTTCCGAATATTCGAAAAAATTCTGAAATTTTAAAATTCTGATATTTCTTAATTAACGAATTTGTGTATGGGGTATGTATTTATGTAATGATTGTATGATATATACGTTATTTCTGGAAATCATTTCATACCAGCCTCATAGCATTATTATACCAGCCCAACCGCATAACGCCATTATTTTCTTGTTCATAAAAGGGAAAACCATGCATTTTAAAGCACATTTGAAGAGTGTATTATACTCACCAGTGCTCATCAGCTCAACCTCATCAGTACCACCTCATGAATGCCCATCAGTGCTGCCTCATGAGTGCCCATCAGTGCAGCCTATCAGTGTTCCTTTGTGCCACCTCATGAGTGCCCATCAGTGCCACCTCATCAGTGCTGCCTCATGAGTGCCCTTCAGTACCACCTCATCAGTGCTTCCTCATGAGTGCCCATCAGTGCCACCTCATCAATGCCCACCAGTGCGGCCTCATCAGTGCCCATCAGTGCCACCTCATCAGTGCCCATCAGTGCAGCCTATCAGTGCCCATCAGTCCCGCTTTATGAGTGCCCATCAGTGTCACCTTATCAGTGCTGCCTCATTAGTGCCCATCAGTGCAACCTCATCAGTGCTGCCTCATGAGTGCCCATCAGTGCTGCCTCATGAGTGCCCATCAGTGCAGTCTATCAGTGCCCATCAGTGAAGGAGAAAAATTATAACACAAACTCATCTCCTCCTTGTAGCTCCATTAATTTTCAATGCAATCCCGCCCCTCTGGACTACATTACCCATAATTCTTTCCAGTACAACACTGTGCTCTGTTCTCTCCCCATTAGGGATGAGCTTCGTGTTCGAGTCGAACCCATGTCCAGGTACTTATATAGCGCTGTCAATTTACACGGCGCTTTACATATACATTGTACATTCACATCAGTCCCTGCTAGGGATGAGCTTCGTGTTCGAGTCGAACCCATGTTCGACTCGAACATCGGCTGTTCGACCGTCCGTCGAATTGCGAACGTTATGGGCCGTTCGCGCCAAATTCGTGTGGCGCGTCACGGCCCATAATTCACTGCGGCATCGCAGTGCATTGCTGGCTGATGATTGGCCAAGCATGCACTATGACCCGCATGCTTGGCCAATCACAGCGCCGTCAGTAGAGAGAGCTGTAATTGGCCAAAGCCAGGGTGGCTTTGGCCAATTATGGCTCAGGGGATTTAGTACACACCCCACACTATATAAGGCCGCCTGCACGGCGGCCCTGTGTAGTGTGTGTTCCGGTGTGCTGAGAGATAGAGAGAGAGAGAGACAGTGTCATTTGATTTGAGTTAGATAGATTAGGCAGAACAGTCAGTCAGTTAGCTGCACTTACAGTGTATTGTGTATATATATGCATCCCAGGTGTTGCATATATATATATACACTGTATTCAGTTTAGCTAGATCCGTTCCTGTTATCTTCTATCTAGACTATTTACATTTAGTGCAGTGTGTCCTGCTCACAGTGTTCAGCTAGATCCGTTCCTGGTATTTACATTTAGTGCAGTGCGTCCTGCTCACAGTGTTCAGCTAGATCCGTTCCTGCTATTTACATTCAGTGCAGTGCGTCCTGCTCACAGTGTTCAGCTAGATCCGTTCCTGCTATTTACATTCAGTGCAGTGCGTCCTGCTCACAGTGTTCAGCTAGATCCGTTCCTGCTATTTACATTCAGTGCAGTGCGTCCTGCTCACAGTGTTCAGCTAGATCCGTTCCTGGTATTTACATTTAGTGCAGTGCGTCCTGCTCACAGTGTTCAGCTACATCCGTTCCTGCTATTTACATTCAGTGCAGTGCGTCCTGCTCACAGTGTTCAGCTAGATCCGTTCCTGCTATTTACATTCAGTGCAGTGCGTCCTGCTCACAGTGTTCAGCTAGATCCGTTCCTGCTATTTACATTCAGTGCAGTGCGTCCTGCTCACAGTGTTCAGCTAGATCGGTTCCTGGTATTTACATTTAGTGCAGTGCGTCCTGCTCACAGTGTTCAGCTAGATCCGTTCCTGCTATTTACATTCAGTGCAGTGCGTCCTGCTCACAGTGTTCAGCTAGATCCGTTCCTGCTATATACATTTAGTGCAGTACGTCCTGCTCACAGTGTTCAGCTAGATCCGTTCCTGCTATTTACATTCAGTGCAGTGCGTCCTGCTCACAGTGTTCAGCTAGATCCGTTCCTGCTATTTACATTCAGTGCAGTGCGTCCTGCTCACAGTGTTCAGCTAGATCCGTTCCTGCTATTTACATTCAGTGCAGTGCGTCCTGCTCACAGTGTTCAGCTAGATCCGTTCCTGCTATTTACATTCAGTGCAGTGCGTCCTGCTCACAGTGTTCAGCTAGATCCGTTCCTGGTATTTACATTTAGTGCAGTGCGTCCTGCTCACAGTGTTCAGCTACATCCGTTCCTGCTATTTACATTCAGTGCAGTGCGTCCTGCTCACAGTGTTCAGCTAGATCCGTTCCTGCTATTTACATTCAGTGCAGTGCGTCCTGCTCACAGTGTTCAGCTAGATCCGTTCCTGCTATTTACATTCAGTGCAGTGCGTCCTGCTCACAGTGTTCAGCTAGATCCGTTCCTGGTATTTACATTTAGTGCAGTGCGTCCTGCTCACAGTGTTCAGCTAGATCCGTTCCTGCTATTTACATTCAGTGCAGTGCGTCCTGCTCACAGTGTTCAGCTAGATCCGTTCCTGCTATATACATTTAGTGCAGTACGTCCTGCTCACAGTGTTCAGCTAGATCCGTTCCTGTTATCTTCCTACTGACAGGCAGGCTTGTCTGGTTACAGTATATAAAGCTACCTGAAGAAAATTACAGGTGTTCTTTTTGATCCTATTAGTACCACGGTCAGGCAGCTAGACTATTTACATTTAGTACAGTGTGTCCTGCTCACAGTGTTCAGCTAGATCCGTTCCTGTTATCTTCCTACTGACAGGCAGGCTTGTCTGGTTACAGTATATAAAGCTACCTTAAGAAAATTACAGGTGTTCTTTTTGATCCTATTAGTACCACGGTCAGGCAGCTAGACTATTTACATTTAGTACAGTGCGTCCTGCTCACAGTGTTCAGCTAGATCCGTTCCTGTTATCTTCCTACTGACAGGCAGGCTTGTCTGGTTACAGTATATAAAGCTACCTGAAGAAAATTACAGGTGTTCTTTTTGATCCTATTAGTACCACGGTCAGGCAGCTAGACTATTTACATTTAGTACAGTGTGTCCTGCTCACAGTGTTCAGCTAGATCCGTTCCTGTTATCTTCCTACTGACAGGCAGGCTTGTCTGGTTACAGTATATAAAGCTACCTTAAGAAAATTACAGGTGTTCTTTTTGATCCTATTAGTACCACGGTCAGGCAGCTAGACTATTTACATTTAGTACAGTGCGTCCTGCTCACAGTGTTCAGCTAGATCCGTTCCTGCTATATACATTTAGTGCAGTACGTCCTGCTCACAGTGTTCAGCTAGATCCGTTCCTGTTATCTTCCTACTGACAGGCAGGCTTGTCTGGTTACAGTATATAAAGCTACCTGAAGAAAATTACAGGTGTTCTATCCCAGCTTAGTGCAGCTACAGGCCATTAGTATGTCTGGAAGGCCAAGAAGGAGAGGCAGACAGTCACAAGCCAATAAGAGAGGGCAAGCAGGCTCTGTGTCTAGTGCTGGTCGTGGAGACGGTGCATCCTCATCAGCACGTGGCCATGGGACACGCTTGGCCTTTTTTTCGGCAGCTGGCCGTGTTGAGCCGCAACATGCGGAAGACTTGGTCGAGTGGATGACCAAGCCGTCCTCATCCTCCTCATCCTCTCTCACCCATGCCCAGGGTGCTTTGTCTGGCAAAGCAGCGGCCTCTTCCCTCAGCTCAATGTCATCAGTGACTCCTTCCCTAGCTCCACCATGTCCTCATGAGGATTCCCTCGAACTGTTTGACCACAGTGTTGGGTACATGCTCCAGGAGGATGCCCAGCGTTTGGAAGGCTCTGATGATGATACTGAGCTCAATGAAGGCAGTAACATGAGCACGGACAGAGGGGGTGCCCAAGAAGGACAGCAATCTGGCAGTCATGCTCCCCCTGCTGCAGCATACTGCCAGGTTTGCTCCAGTGATGAGGAGGGAGGGGATGATGAGGTCACTGACTCAACGTGGGTGCCTGATAGGAGAGAGGAGGAGGAGGAGGAGGAGGTGGCACATCACCAACTAGGCAGGATGCCCTCCAGGGGCCAGCCTAAGGGCAGCACATTGACTGCATCACACCCCAAAGCTCCACATGTGCAGGGCGCTGCAGTCTCTGCGCGTTATTCAAAAAGTTCTTTGGTGTGGGCCTTTTTTGAGACGAGTGCATCAGATCGCACCGCTGCTATTTGCAACATATGTCTCAAGCGTATCTCGCGTGGCCAAAACATCTCCCGCTTGGGTACCACATGCTTGACCAGACATATGTTGACCTGCCATGCAGTTCGTTGGCAAGCGTATCTGAAAGACCCACACCAAAGAACAAAGACGATCTCTCCTTGCTCCTCATCAGCTGAGATTTCCAACCCCACTAGACCTTCAGTCCTCTCTGAGACCTGCAGTGAGAGGAATGAAGGTGTAGAATTAGGTGTGTCACAGCCAAGTACTTGTGGGCAATCTGCTTTTGGTACACCGACGTCAGATTGTACCAGGCAAATTTCCCTGCCCCAGCTGCTGCACCGCCGAAAGAAGTTTGCTCCCAGCCATCCACATGCCCAGCGGTTGAATGCTAGCTTGGCAAAATTGCTAGCACTTCAACTGCTGCCTTTTCAGTTGGTAGACTCTGCCCCCTTCCGTGAGTTTGTGGAATGTGCGGTTCCTCAGTGGCAGGTACCCAAACGCCACTTTTTCTCACGGAAGGCGATTCCGGCTCTCTACCGGCATGTGGAAGGCAATGTCCATGCCTCGCTGGACAGGGCGGTCAGCGGTAAGGTGCATATTACCGCTGACTCATGGTCCAGCAGGCATGGACAGGGACGTTACTTAAGTTTCACGGCGCATTGGGTGACTCTGCTGGCAGCTGGGAAGGATGCAGGACAAGGTGCAGTAGTGTTGGAGGTTGTTCCGCCACCACGCCTCCAAAATGCTGATTGTGACACACCTCTCTCCTCCACCCCCTCCTCTTCTTCTTCCTCCATGGCCTCTTCCTCGGAACCAGCGGTGCTCCGTAGGCGTTCAAGGGGCTACGCAAGTACGCAGGCCAAAAGATGCCATGCGGTGCTTGAGCTGGTGTGCTTGGGGGACAGGAGCCACACTGGGGCAGAGGTTCTGTCAGCTCTGCAGGGGCAGGTTCAGAGGTGGTTGACGCCACGCCAACTTAAGGCAGGAATGGTGGTTTGCGACAATGGCACCAACCTCCTCTCTGCCCTCCGACAGGGACAACTGACCCATGTGCCCTGTTTGGCTCACGTCCTTAACTTGGTGGTACAGCGGTTCTTGGGCAGGTACCCGGGCTTACAGGATGTCCTGAGGCAGGCCAGGAAAGTCTCTGTGCATTTCCGCCGGTCATATAATGCCAGTGCTCGGCTGACGGACCTCCAAAAGGAGTTTAACCTGCCCAAGAACCGCCTAATCTGTGACATGCCCACCAGGTGGAACTCGACGTTGGCCATGCTGCAGCGGCTGCACACGCAGCAGAGGGCCATCAATGAGTACCTGTGCGACTATGGCACCAGGACAGGGTCAGGGGACCTTGGTTTTTTTTCCCCACGCCAGTGGGCCATGATCAGGGATGCATGCACTGTCCTGTCACCATTCGAGGAGGCCACGAGGATGGTGAGCACTGACAGTGCATGCATCAGTGACACTGTCCCCCTTGTCCACCTGTTGGAGCACACGCTGCGTGGAATAATGGACAGGGCACTTGAGGCAGAACAGAGGCAGGAAGAGGAGGACTTCCTTAGCTCTCAAGGCCCCCTTTATCCAGACAGTGTTCCTGCGTGCCCGCCGATCACACAGGAAGAGGACGAGGAGGAGGAGGAGGAGGAGGAGGAAGATTGTGTCAGTATGGAGGTGGAGCCTGGCACTCAGCATCAGCAGTCTTTAAGGGATCAGTCCCAAGGAACACATGGACTTGTACGTGGCTGGGAGGAGGTGGCTGCGGACGTTGTTGTCCTTAGTGACCCAGAGGACTCCGGACCGAATGCCTCAGCAAACCTACGCTGCATGGCCTCCCTGATCCTGCAAAGCCTGCGTAAGGATCCTCGTATTCGTGGTATCAAGGAGAAGGACCAATACTGGCTGGCAACCCTCCTTGATCCACGTTACAAGGGTAAGGTTGCGGACCTTATCTTGCCATTGCAGAGGGAGCAGAGGATGAAACATCTTCGGGAGGCCTTGCAGAAAGGTCTGTGCAACGCGTTCCCAGAGACTGGGAGGTTACAAACTCCTGTTTCTGGACAACGTGTTGCTGAGGCTTCGGTCAGTCAAAGAAGGAGCGGTGGAGAAGGTGGCCGTCTGACCGATTCGTTCAGACAATTTTTTGGTCCGCAGCCCCAAGGTATGATCGGTTCCAGCAACCATCGCCAGCGTCTGTTTTACATGGTGCAGGAATACCTAGGGGCAAGATCAGACTTGGACACCTTTCCCACCGAAAATCCTCTGGGTTACTGGGTCTTGAGGATGGATCACTGGCCAGAGCTTGCACAGTATGCAATTGAGCTACTGGCCTGTCCTGCATCCAGCGTTCTTTCGGAACGCACATTCAGTGCTGCTGGAGGCGTGGTAACCGATCACAGGGTGCGTCTGTCCACCGACTCGGTCGATCGGCTGACCTTCATAAAAATGAATCAGTCTTGGATCACCACCAGCTACCAAGCACCTGATGCAGATGTAACCGAATAATTTTTTTTGAAATCTCAGATCCCTTCAAAGACTGCCTATGCTGATGCTGAGTGACTATCCCTGAGTAATTATCCTCTTCCTCCTCAATCATCACGCTGATAGCTTGTAAGAACATTTTTGGTTCTGGGCGCCACCACCAGTGCCTAAGGCACAATTTTTCAGCCCCTGTTTAACAGGGGCGTGTAATTACAATTTTTGATGCAATACTTTGCAGCAGGGCTTGTTCCTGCGTTTCAACTAGAGTGTCTGTGAGGGGTTGCAGTGTTGTGGCACCAGCACCAGTGCCTAAGACCCAATTTTTCTGCCCCTGTCTAACAGGGGCGTGTAATTACAATTTTTGATGCAATACTTTGCAGCAGGGCTCGTTCCTGCGTTCCAACTAGAGTGTCTGTGAGGGGTTGCAGTGTTGTGGCACCAGCACCAGTGCCTAAGGCCTAATTTTTCAGCTCCTGTTCAACAGGGGCATGTAATTACAATTCTTGATCTAATATTTCACAGCAGGGCCCTGTGAGGGCTTACAGTGTTTTGGCCACAGCAACACCTAAGGCCCAAATTTCTGCTGAGTATATAGGGCAGGACCCTACCTTCAAACATCTAACTTACAAACGACTCCTACTTGCAAACGGTAGGAGACAACAGGAAGTGAGATGAAATCTACCCCTAAGGAAGGGAAATTCTCTCCTGTAAGAGTTAATATGGGAAAACAATTTCTCCTTTCCACTGATGCTTTCCAATCCTTGTTCCACAAAAAAACCCAAATTTTCAAAAAACATTTTTCATTGGGACAAAAAAGTGAGGTGAAATCTTCTGAAGAGGAGGAAAGACGCAAAACAAATGTCACAGGGGTGATAACCCTTCCCTATGTTTTCCAAAAAGCTTAGAAAAGATTTTTTGGCTGGAGCTAAACACATTAAAAATGTTCAAAATTACAAACAGATTCTACTTAACAACAAACCTACAGTCCCTGTCTTGTTTGCACCGCCTGTATACTGCTGTTCAGAGTATATAGGGCCTGGTGGCCCCACACCTTTCCTTATTTTAATTTGGGTGTGGGGTTCCCCTTAATATCCATACAAGACCCAAAGGGCCTGGTAATGGACTGGGGGGTACCCATGCCGTTTGTCTCACTGATTTTCATCCATATTGCCATGACCCGACATGACATTAAACCCGCAAGCAGTTTTAAATGAGATTTTTTCCTTTAAAAATGACATTTGGTGCAGGGACTGTTCTAAACATGGGAAACACGCGTCACTTTACAGGCATACTATAGACACCCCCCAGGTACGATATTTAAAGGAATATTTCACTTTTTTTTTTTACTTTAAGCATCATTAAAATCACTGCTCCCGAAAAAACGGCCGTTTTTAAAAGTTTTTTTTGCATTGATACATGTCCCCTGGGGTAGGACCCGGGTCCCCAAACCCTTTTTAGGACAATACCATGCAAATTAGCCTTTAAAATGAGCACTTTTGATTTCGAACGTTCGAGTCCCATAGACGTCAATGGGGTTCTAACGTTCGTGCGAACTTTCGGTCCGTTCGCGGGTTCTGGTGCGAACCGAACCGGGGGGTGTTCGGCTCATCCCTACTCCCCATGTACTGCCACTGCTGGGAAACTGATGGGAGGAGGGAGCAGAGGTAGGAGGAGAGGGGTGGGATGCTGGGAGAGGGCAGTCATGTGTCCCTGGGATCACAGCTGGCGGTTCTACTTTAGCAGAAAAATGCGGAGGAGGAGTGGTGGCAGAAGCCGCTCAAGCTCCTCCTCTCCAGCTTCTCTGCGAGTATTATTGCATATGCCACAAGTGCACAGAGCTGGAACAGCCCCCGCCCACTGGGAAACTGCCCACCCAGGATCGGCCTTGCAATCCGGGGACAAATCCAGGGACAGACGTGGACTGGGGACAGTGTCCTCAGTACGGGGACGTCTGGTCACCCTTTATAACTGGCCTTTGCAGCAAGGAGCACATGGAAGGGTGACACATGCAAGACAAAACCAGAGAAATTCCCAACTCAACTTACCGACCAGCCTGCAACCAACCGCAGTACAAACAAGTGGCCACTGCCTCACCTGTTACTGGTCTTTGCAGCAGGGAGCACATTGAAGGGCGACGAATGTAAACACAACCAAATAAATTTCCAAGCTCAACTTACCGACCAGCCTGCAACCAACCAAATTGACCTGTCTAACAATATGCGTCCAAAAGAGGGGTTTAGTCTACCCACATTTGCAAATATATTGTTTAGGCAACGCACTGACACCTTTGCTGACATAGTGCTATGTGTTGGGTGTTCAGTGTGCCCCTGTGCCTTTAAGGAGTGGTGGGCTTCTTCCAGGCTTACCTGCCCTCTGCCTATCCATTCTGATGCATGTGCTTCCATTGTGGAGGCTCTCCAAATTTAGAGTTAGGACTACAGAAAATACTGGGGTGCCTTGATGGGGCTCTGTAGCTTACGCATGTATTTGCAAATGTGTGCAGACTAAACCCCTGTTTTTAACATATACCGTTAGACAAGATAATTTGGTTGGTTGAAGGCTGGACAGTAAGTTGAGTAGGGAATTTCTCTGGTTTTGTTTTGTAAGGGTTCATGTTGACTAGTCAAAGGTTGCCTTCAAATGGAAAATTAAGCATTTGGCAAGAGAAGTCTGTGTTCAACCTGCTTTGACCGCAGTTCAAATACACCTTAATAGGAAATGCTAGGTCCAAAGAAATGAAACGCAAAGCAAAAATAGGTGAAATGCAACCATGCCATGTGTACTGTTCAATTTCTGTCAATGGGATTTCGTTGACCTATCTTTGCTGTGCATTCCAAACACACCTCAAACTCAGGAAACAACACCCATTGAAGTGAGCCCTTAGATATGAGTAAAGCAACCCATGAGAGTCAGAACACCACAATCACTCTGAAAAGTGGTACAGTGGTCCAAAGAACCTTTTGCCATTATTCTTCATCACTCTTGAGATCTTCCCTTCCCTAGAAAGAAAGTTGGTGCTGAAACAAATGGTACATAACAAATTGAATTAAAAAAAATGTGTTTATTAATACAAAAGGGGGAACACAGAGAACAAGGGAAATTTTAAACAATTAAAATCAATGTCGAGCATATACATAACACATTTATTGGGTTGCTGGTGTTTTAATTTAATTTGTTATGTACCATTTGTTTCAGCACCATTATAATCTCATTCCTATCTACTCTTTTTCTTTGCTAAACAGGATGAGGTGCATGATATTATAGAGCCACTCAGATTATATCCTATAAAGTTATATACTTAATTCTTGGCATATTACAAATTAAGGATGTATGATGCATTCTCATCCTAAAAACCCCATGTAGCATTAAAAACAGGAGCCTCAATGCCTGCCCACTAATGTGGAAATTAGTGTACGCTATGCCCAATCAACTTCGCTTGCACTAATAAGCGCACTTTTCAGCTCTTTTAAATAATGCAATTGAGCGCGCTCGTGATTACCAAGTAAAACAGACACGGTAGCTGTTATCATATTGGACGCTCCACAGACAGTCCTGGGTAACAATGGAACATTTCTTGGTAAGGAACATTTGAGCCCAAAACCAGCTGATGAACAAAGTTCCTGAGAAATTGTTAAAATATACACTGTATAGCTAAGCCTTTGTGGATAAACATATACTGTATATACTGTATAAGTTTAGGCGGGGCCCGTATCAACTAATTTCCTGTTTTCTATTATTTTTTTTAAATGTTTTTGGACATCTGCCTATTACATCGATTTTAGCTTTAGAACATCCCATTCCAAAAGCATGTTAAAGCTCCAACATGGACCCACCTCTCCTTCATTAGAGCTATAACATCCTCCGCTCTTCTGGGACAGTTCTTGACAAGATGTTGGGGTGTATCCATGAACATTTTGGCCATTCAGCCCAAGGACCATTTCTGAGGTCAGATGTTCATGTTGAATGAAAAGACCTGCCTCACAATTGGCATTTCAATTCATCCCGAAGGTCTTCGATAGGGTTGAGGTAAAGGCTCTAGGAAGGCCACTTGAGTTCCTCCATACCAAACTGGTTCAACCCTTTCTATAAGGAACTGGCTTTGTGCAAAGGGGCACAGTCATGCTGGAACAGAAGAGTCTTCCCCAAGTTCATAATGGTCTAAAATGTGTTTGTATGCTGTAAAATAAACAGGACCCTTCACTGGAAACCTAAATGGGCTTGTGATTTGGTGTGGTGTCCAAAAATGTAGGTGTGATGGTTAGGTTCTAAAAGGGTCATTGTGTGCATTAACAAGACTTTTCGCTGTAAACACCTGAACTCAATCATCCGGTTAAGTGTCCATATCGGTAGCTGTCATGGTAAGGTCTCCACATACATTTGGAGATATATTGTATCACATCCATAACTTTAGTCAATTGCTTTCCAAATGTTTAATATACAGCCTGATGTCTATTTTTACATAGGAAGCATTGGCTGCACATCTTTTCTTTTTACTTTAAAATATAATGTGAATGGAAAAAGACTGTGTGACACAAAGATAATACCCTAGTTCACCCATCTTTAGATTTTCTCTTTTTCCCATCATAACAACATATATTTTCAACAGAAGCTTTTAAGATTACTTCTCTTATTCAGAGGTCAAAAGACATCTGTACTTTTCAAAGTGAGATAAAAAATGTATATAGATAGTGATAATAAAAGTGCTACCTATCAATAAAATACATGTTCTTATCTGCACATCCTATAAAAAGAGGAAAGAACATGTTCAGAGATGTTTTTATAAGCATTGCAAACTTTACAATTATCTCACAACTTTTCAGAGACATGTTGTAAAAGGAACAAGCTTCATTTACATCTTTTCAGAAAAGTCTGTTTTATATTTTGTGTTAGCCCGATATAATGAACAAAAGATGACAAACATGCATCCCTTCTCACCCTTCTGGCCGGTCCCCGGACCTCAGTCTTCTGCCTTTACTTTGCCAAAGGTCCTTTAAACTTACATTTAGTTTAATCTTACTTAAGTGGATCTCCTTTTCAATGCTCTCATTTAGGAAAGGTAAGGGACATACTCAGGGAAGCACCAAACAGTCACCTGGTACTTCTCCCTCTCCCTTAAGGACCATTGAAGCCCCCAGATAGGCCACTATTTTAGAGATAAGGCCTTCATCACTGCTGGAGATTGGCCTTGCCTCTAGAGAAAAGTAAACTGCCTAGTGACTTTCTTCCAACACACAATTGTTATCCTACGTGACTTTGTGCTGCACCTTCCTGTTAAGGCAAGCAATGTATGTTGCTTGATGCACAGGGGTAGGGTACAGGATGCAGGAGAGGAGAAGGATGGGGGAAAGGAGAAGTAAGAAGATGCGGAGACACTGAACATGAGTTGGAGAGAAAAGAAAAAGAAATATACTGTAAGCAAGAGGTGAAAGAGGTGAGGAAGAGAAGAAGAGGAGAGGAAAAATTAGGTAAGGAAGAGAGGAAAGGAGAGGAGCGGAGAGGAGAAGCGAAGCAAGGAGAAGAGGAGCGAAAAGAAGAGGAAAGTTGAAGAGCATACACAGGAAAGGTGGGGAGGAAGAGAGGAGAGAAAAAAAACAGGAATGGTGAGGAACAGAAAAGAGAAGAGTAATGAAGAGGAAAGGTGAGGGGGGAGGAAAAGACACAGGAAAGCTGAGGAGGAGGAGAGAAGAAAGGAGAACTCGGGAGGAGAATAGTGGCAGGGAGGAAACAGGAATGATAAGGAGGACAGGAGAGAAGACGAGAGATGAGGGGAAGAGGATAGAAGAACAGAGTTGAGTAGGAGAGGAGAAGACAGAGGAAAGTTGAGGAGAAGGAGAGGTGAGAACAAAGTAGAGCTTAGGAGGAGCAGAGGAGAGGAGGAGAGAAAAAAAAACGAAGAGGTATAGAGGAGAGGAGAAGACACAGGAAAGCAGAGGAGAAGGAGAGGAAAGAAGAAAGGAGAGCTCAGAAGGAGAGTAGTGGAATTGAAAAAACAGGAATGGTAAGGAGGACGGGAGAGAAGATGATAGACAAGGAAAAGAGGAGAGAATAGAAGACGAGAGGTCAGTAGGAAAAGACACAGGAAAGTTCAGGACTAGGAGAAGAAAAGAGAGCTGAGGAGGTTAAGAGAGATGAGAAGGATAACAGAGGAAAGGTGCGGAGGGGTGAGGAGAGAGAAGAAGAAAAAGGAGAGGTAGGATGAGGAGAGAAGAAAAGAAAGAAAATACTGGAGAGGCGAGGAGACGATACTAAAGGCTAGACAAAAATAATGAAGACAAAAGAAGTGAGAGAGGTTAGAACAGGACCTGAATGTTCTAACTAGTCTGTAGAAACAAAACTTTTGGTGCCCTTAGTAACAACCTTCTGATATGATCACTCCTGTTACATAAAACATTTCTATGTTTTCTGAATCCTGCCTGGACTTCCTGAATATAAGATGACTGTTGGTAACAATAATGGAAAATATATATATAGGGAGAGAAAACCCTCTTATTTTTCTATGCCGCCTATGGGCTCGTGCCAAGTGTACCTTGTGGCAGACCAAGCCGGGACAGAGGCTGTTGGAGAGGACTGAATGCAAGGCTCTTGCCTTTTGATTATGGGCCCTGGATTTTCAAGGGAACAATACGCTTTGTGAGGTGAATTAGAAATCCAGTCTGAACTGTACTAGTCGGACTCAGTCGTGTATATATGTATATATTGTATGTTGTCTCATTCTGTTGTGGACTCTTTGCTGTGATCATTTGGGATGTGTCCCTGTAGAGGGAGGGGGGATTCCTCCAGCAGCCCCCCTGCTGATAAGACTGCTTACTGAGGAGAAGTTTGAACACACCTGACCTGTGTGTCCATTGTCTTTGGACATTTTAACCTGCCCTCTTTTCCAAGGGTGGGGGGGGGAAGAGTCACTGAGTTATTTTATCTGTTGTGTCCATGTGTGATAATAAAACAGTCCATGTTAGCAGTGAAGCAAGTGTCGCCTTGTTTTGTGCTTGGGAGCATTTGGAATATCTGATATCTGTGTCCAGACTGGGAGGAAGTGGTATACTGACGGAAGCACTCAAGTGGAGTGTGGGACGTTCCGTGACATTGGTGGCAAGCAGCGGGACGCTTCCTGCAGTCTGGGACATCCAAACTTCCACCTGGATCCAAGGTCCGGATAGCAGGAGAGGAGAGGTATGGATACCAGCTGCCATGGAAGAGGAATTCAGAAGGAGGTTGCGAGAAATGCAGATACAGCACAGAGGACCAGTATCAGAGCAGGTCCTGCTGGGATGGTGTGATTCTATTCGCTGAAAACTCTGGAAAGAAGCGCTAGCCCGTAAGCAGCGACACCAGGGAAAAGTTCTCCCCTCCATCCAGGAAAGGTACTGGTCGCAGTACGGATTGCGGGTGCGGTTTTTGGGAGAAAAACCGCACAAGGAGCAGACAGCTGAATTAAGCAGGGTGGTCTGGGCAGAGATGAAGCTGGATGAGAGCTACAGAGCCCTCTGGTGGCATGTATCCCAAGCATGTCCCTGGATAGTGGATGACAGCCCAACGGAAGGCTTAAGCTACGGCGGCTTGGGACTGTTGCATGTGAAGGTGACAGGGGACCCTAACTTTTGGAGTGTTTTGGAGTGGGGGGTGGACGAAATCATGGATTTCAGAGAAGGGCTACTGAACATTTCGGAAGTGCACTGGGCACAGGAAGATTTGGAGTTTCTGGCTGTTTAGGAATGGGAGCTGGAGATCGCCTACAGACGGCTGCTAGATGTTGCTCAGTGCCAGGGCTGGGCTCCCTTTGCCTGGGACTATCAGGAAATACCAATTGACAACCCTGAAATCCTGGCTGAAGAGTCGGCAATGTGGCAGAGTAATAGTGTGCCTTGCCAACCTGCCCCCACAGCTATGGAGGCGGAGGTCTTATGGCGGATGCAGCAAGTGCTGACTGACCTTGATGATCCTGTTTCTGCATGGGATGATCTTGGATGGAGGAATGTGCCTGTCCAGCAGCATGCCAGAGAATCAGCAGTGGAAAATCTGGAGATTGCCATCTCCAAAGCTGAAGTTCTGACAACAGGGCAGAGCTCTGCTAACCTCTGCTCAGCACCGATAGCATCTTCTGAGTTCCACGGACAGGAGATGGTGAACCTCTATCCCCAGACATCAGTTGCAGAGACAGAGGATTTGATAGACTTTTCTGCTGAGGAAGAACAACCTGATGAGCCTCCAGCAGAAGAGCTGCTATCAGGGCCAAAGTTCACTGTGCTCTGCTCAGCACCAACAGTGACTTCGGCCTTCTTGAGAGAAAAGGTAGTCGGCCTTTCTCCCACAACACTGACAGGGACATGTGATTTTCTGCCAGCAGCATCTATGGAGTTAAAACAAACTTCTCCAGCTGAAGATCTGGTAACTGAACAGAGGGTCCAAGACCTCTGTCCCACACTTTTACCAATTCCAGAGACTGAGGATTTAATAGACGTTTCTGTAGAGGAGGAACCACCTAGCAAACCCCCAGCAGAAGTGCTGGCAACCGGACAGAGGGTCCAAGACCTCTGCCCCACACCTGCAGCAATTCTGAAGGCCCAGGGTGAGGAGGTGGCAGTCTATCGCGAGCTGCAGATCAGGATCCAAGGAGAGAATGCAGTCATCACCTCACAACTGCAGCTTGATCTGGTGTCGGTGGATGGGGCTTCAGTCCCCACCTGTATACACCAGGGATGCTGGGCAGTCGGCCCAGATCCCCAACAGCATGATGGAGTGAGCCCAGTCCCCCTGACTTCTCTCCAGCGGCAGGAAGGACTCCAGGGAGAAGGGCCAGTCCGGGCCTCTCCCCAGCAGCGGATATGTTCTCTGAGAGAGGCAGAGGTTGGCTGGGTGAGTAATACTCTGTTTGGAACAATTTGTTTGGGGAACTGTGTGGGTACAGGCAGTAGAGGACTGGAACTATAGACTAACTTCGGAGTCAACCCGTCTGGGGTCTCCTCCTGTGTTAGTCTCCTACCGAAAGGGGAGAAATGTGGCAGACCTAGCCGGGACAGAGGCTGTTGGAGAGGACTGAATGCAAGGCTCTTGCCTTTTGATTATGGGCCCTGGATTTTCAAGGGAACAATACGCTTTGTGAGGTGAATTAGAAATCCAGTCTGAACTGTACTAGTCGGACTCAGTCGTGTATATATGTATATATTGTATGTTGTCTCATTCTGTTGTGGACTCTTTGCTGTGATCATTTGGGATGTGTCCCTGTAGAGGGAGGGGGGATTCCTCCAGCAGCCCCCCTGCTGATAAGACTGTTTACTGAGGAGAAGTTTGAACACACCTGACCATTGTCTTTGGACAGTTTAACCTGCCCTCTTTTCCAAGGGTGGGGGGGGAAGAGTCACTGAGTTATTTTATCTGTTGTGTCCATGTGTGATAATAAAACAGTCCATGTTAGCAGTGAAGCAAGTGTCGCCTTGTTTTGTGCTTGGGAGCATTTGGAATATCTGATATCTGTGTCCAGACTGGGAGGAAGTGGTATACTGACGGAAGCACTCAAGTGGAGTGTGGGATGTTCCGTGACATACCTAAATGTAAATTGGGGCCCTGGATATTTCCCATGGTTATCAGCTGTACAAATGATGATTTCAAGTAGTAGTATTTGTAGTAGTAGTGTTAAATTCTGTAATTTGTGAGTTTTCCTTTAATCCAGTAAGTCTATTTCCTCTCTGGAATTTATACTAAAAGAATCAATTATGTTGACGGTAAACTATAATAATGCAAAATTAATTAATACAAGGCTTTTTTTTGTGCGTATTTATATTTAATTTGAAACCTGAACATCTAGAGGCAGTTCTACAGAAATCACTAAAGCAGGTGTGAGTGCATTATCCATATATTAGGCTGTGAATAGTGACATCTGTTATGCGGCCTCGCCCCATATTGCTTACTGTTGCAGGAACGTGAGAACAGTTTGTTTCTGCCGCATGAGCGAGCGGTATGTGTGATAACTGCCACCATTTTCACCTTTTTGTCATACCGGAAATTCATATTAATTTATGAAGGAGGCCAAGTGAAATATGTGCTATTCTAAGCACACTGTAATAATTTTCCCCAGTTACATAAAGGCCAACTAGTCCCAAAAATGTTATTTTAGTTTTGCGTGATTGCTTATATTTGCGCTTCTTCCTGGGCACAGCCTGCAGTATAAGGGTGCAGCAGCAACAACCAGCTGGTTACCCAGTGCCAACACAGATGAAAGTACGGTGCCCTGAAAAAGTAGCCAAACCCCATGAAATTTTCCACCAAACGTAAATGTATGTTATTGGGATTTTATATAGTAGACCAACACAAAGTGGCACATAATTGTGAAGTGGAAGGAAAATGATAAATGGTTTTCAACATTTTTTACAAATAAATATGTAAAAAGTGTGGCGTACATTTGTATTCAGCCCCCCTTTACTCTGATACCCCTAACTAAAATCTAGTGGAACCAATTGCCTTCAGAATTCACCTAATTAGTAAATAGAGTCCACCTGTGCGTCATTTATTCTCAGTATAAATACAGCTGTTCTGTGAAGCCCTCAGAGGTTTTTTTAGAGAACCTTAGTGAACAAACAGCATCACGAAGGCCAAGGAACACATCAGACAGGTCAAAGATAAAGCAGGGTTAGGTTGTAAAAAATATCCCAATCTCGCACTGTTCAATCATTCGAAAATTGAAAGAGTATGGCACAATTGCAAACCTACCAAGACCTGGCCGTCTACCTAAACTGACCGGCCGGGCAAGGAGATCATTCATCAGAGCAGCAGCCAAGAGGCCCATGGTAACTCTGGAGGAGCTACAGAGATACACAGCTAGGGTGGGAGAATCTGTCCACAGGACAACTATTAGTAGTGCACTCCACAAATCTGACCTTTATGGAAGAGTGACAAGAAGAAAGCCATTGTTGAAAAAAAAGCCATAAGAAGTCCTGTTTGCAGTTTGCGAGAAGCCATGTGGGGGACACAGCAAACATGTGGAAGAAGGTGCTCTGGACCTCTGGTCAAATGAGACCAAAATTGAACTTGTTGGCCTAAAAGCAAAACGCTATGTGTGGTGGAAAACCAACACTGCACATCACCCTAAATACACCATCCCCACCGTGAAACATGGTGGTGGCAGTATCTTGTTGTGGGGATGCTTTTCTTCAGCAGGGACAGGGAAGCTGTTCAGAGTTGATGGAAAGATGGATGGAGCCAAATGCAGGGCAATCTTAGAAGAAAACCTGTTTCAATCTGCAAAGACTTGAGACTGGGGCGGAGGTTCACCTTCCAGCAGGACAACGACCCTAAACATACAGCCAGAGCTACAATGGAATGGTTTAGATCAAAGCATATTCATGTGTTAGAATGGCCCAGTCAAAGTCCAGACCTAAATCCAATTGAGAATCTGTGGCAAGACTTGAAAATTGCTGTTCACAGACGCTCTCCATCCAATCTGACAGAGTTTAAGCTGTTTTGCAAAGAAGAATGGGCAAAAATGTCCCTCTCTAGATGGTATTAATACCTTTTCAAGGCACTGTATATGTCAGTGATAGGGATGAGCCCGATGTTCAAGTCGAATGTAAGTGAACAATGTGTGCGCGGCAAATTCGAAAGCCGCAGAACACCCTTTAAAAGTCTATGGGAGAAATTAAAAGTGCTAATTTTAAAGGCTTGTATGCATGTTATTTTCATAAAAAGTGTTTGGGGACCCTAGTCCTCCCCAGGGGACATGTAGCAATGCAAAAAAAAAGTTTTAAAAACGGCTGTTTTTTGGGAGTAGTGATTTTAATAATGCTTAAAGTGAAACAATAAAATTGAAATATTCCTTTAAATTTCGTACCTTGGGGTGTCTATAGTATGCCTGTAAAGGGGCGCGTCTTTCCTGTGTTTAGAGCAGTTCCTGCACAAAATGATATTTCCAAAGGAAAAAAAGTCATTTAAAAGTACTCGTGGCTAAAATGAATTGTCAGTTCCGGCAATACAGATAAAAAAAGTCATTGAAAAAAATGGCATGGGATCACCCAGTCCATTACCAGTCCCTTTGGGTCTGGTATGAATATTAAGGGGAACCCCGAACCAAAATTTAAAAAAAAATGGCGTGGGGGTCCCCCCAAAAATCCATACCAGACCCTTATCCGAGCACGCAACCTGGCAGGCCGCAGGAAAAGAGGGCGCCAAATTTTTTTTTAAAAATGGCGTGGGGGTCCCCCCAAAAATCCATACCAGATCCTTATCCGAGCACGCAACCTGGCAGGCCGCAGGAAAAGAGGGGGGGACGAGAGAGCGCCCCACCCTCCAGAACCGTACCAGGCCACATGCCCTCAACATGGGGAGGGTGCTTTGGGATAGCCCCCCAAAGCACCGTGTTCCCATGTTGATGGGGACAAGGGCCTCATCCCCACAACCCTTGCCCGGTGGTTGTGGGGGTCTGCGGGTGGGGGGCTTATCGGAATCTGGAAGCTCCCTTTAACATGGGAACCCCCAGATCCTGGCCTCCTCCCTGTGTGAAATGGTAATGGGGTACGATTGTACCCCTACCATTTCACAAAAAAATAGTTAAAATGGTAAAAATGACAAGACACGGCTTGGGACAAGTCCTTTATTAAAAAATAAAAAAATTAAAATGTCCCACGTAGTCCATTCTTCTTCTCTCGCTCTGTCGACGGGTCGAAAAAGAAAAAAAAAAGCCGCATGACCCACCTCCATGGGTGGCTTCCGCCGTATGACGCTTCTTCGCTTTGACAGTTCTTTTATAACTGAGGGCGGGGCCACACCGTGACGTTCCCGGGTGACCCCACCCCCCTCTGACGCACGGGGACTTCCCTATGGCCTTCCCGGGGCGGGGCCACCCGTTTACGTAACTACTTTACAGGCATACTATAGACAACCCCCAAGTACGAAATTTAAAGGAATATTTCAATTTTATTGTTTCACTTTAAGCATTATTAAAATCACTGCTCCCGAAAAAACGTCCATTTTTAAAACTTTTGTTTGCATTGATACATGTCCCCTGGGGCAGGACCCGGGTCCCCAAACACTTTTTATGGCAATAACTTGCATATAAGCCTTTATAACCATATAAACTAAATTTGTGCGCTAGCATAAATAAATCATGTAATGAAATTTGCAACTAACAGGCTCCTTGGGAGTACTACCCGGAGCTGTAGTGAATTTAAATCCCAGTGCAGAGAAATAACACAATAAAATAAAACATACAAAAGTTATGAATTAAAACACATCTCCATGACAAAAATTGTGAATAATTCTGAAAAAGCAAAAAAGTGAAAGTTCAAAAATTGCGATCGGACCCCCAATCGCTTGAAAAACACCACATTCAGTCCATGAAAGACAAGTAGTATAAAGAAGATAAAACGTTCCTTAGGTGTGTCATATCAGGGTAGAAAGGTGAAAAGATGTAGGGACACTTCCAAGCCACCGATAGTTGCGGGAGAGGAGTAATGGATGTACCCTTACCGCACTTGATGGACCTCCTCTATGGCGAGGTCATACGAGCTTGCAGATATAACCCTCTGCAGGGACAGATGGATAACGATGTCCGGGTCTTGTTTGTAAGCGCCTCTCACTCAAAAACTGATCTTTACTGCTTCAGCGTCAGGAGGGAGACTCATTATTCAAAAGATCCTGCGACAAAGTACCCCATAATTAGTGGGTCCTACACTTTCCATAGATTTGAGAGATCCTGCTATAAGCCTTTAAAATGAGCACTTTTGATTATTCACGTTCGTGTCCCACAGACTTTATTGGTGTTCGCGTGTTTGAACAAATTTTTTGCCTGTTCGCATGTTTTGCTGCGAACCGAACCGGGGGAGTGTTCGGCTCATCCCTATTCAGTGGCACAGCAGGGATTTGTATAGTAGACTAATGCCGCGTACACACGAGCGGACTTTACGGCGGACTTTGCCCGGCGGACTGGATTTCGTCGGACAATTCGATGTGTGTGGGCTCCAGCGGACTTTGTTTTCTCAAAAGTTGGACGGACTTAGATCTGAAACTTGTTTAAAATTTATCCGTTGAAATCGAGTCCGGTTGAAAAGTCCGCCGTCTGTATGCTAGTTCGACGGACAAAAAGCGACGCTAGGGCAGCTATTGGCTACTGGCTATGAACTTCCTTGTTTTAGTCCGGTCGTACGTCATCACGTACGAATTCGATGGACTTTGGTGGATTGTGTGTAGGCAAGTCCGTTCATTCACAAAGTCCGTCGTAAAGTACGTCGAAAAGTCCGCCGTAAAGTCCGCTCGTGTGTACGCGGCATAAGAATTTATTAAAGGGATCACATCACAAAAACGTGTTGATGCAATAAAGTCATGTGATGTGATTGATTTAACTACTTCTAGCCTACGCCTGTTCTGTCACTCCTCTCCTACTAAATCATCATTTAGAACCCCCCCCCCAAAAAAAAAAAAAAAAAATATATATATATATATATATATATATATATATATATATATATATATATATATATATATATTTAGCAGAGATCCTAGGGAATAAAATGTCGGTTTTTGCAATTTTTTATGTCACACGGTATTTGCACATTAATTTTTCAGACGCAATTTTTTTTGGGGGGAAAAAAAAAACACTTTCAAGGCCGTGTATGTTGCAGTGTGCTTTTGGTGCGTTTCAGTGCACTTTTGATGTGTTTTACGGCGTTCCAGTACAGTCCAGTGCAGGAAAAATGCAGCACGTTCTACTTCTTTTTTCTGGAACTGAACACACTGGAACTGCAAGCACTGTTGTGAACTATGCCATTGAAAACCATATAAGTTACTTTCCATGAATTTTTGATGCAGAAAAAAAAAAAAATACGCACTGGGCTGCATGTTGTGAGAACTGGCCCTCAAACAAACACGTTTATGGGGGCAATGACTCCAACAAATATGACTTTTCAATTTTTTCCAGGCATTTTTCTTTAAAACATTTGCACCTCTAATCATATCCTGGAACAGATTTATCCACCAACAACACTAATAGAATTACTTTAGCTTAAACTGGTTTTGAAAATAATGCATTTAGGTGTGATGGCTCTTTAGGCCATCTGCTAATTATAATATACACGTTTTGTTGTGGATTTTTAAATTTGCAGCTTTTTTTTTTTTTGCAAAACATACCGCAAGCAAAAGCCGACAGATGTAAAAAGGCAGAACGCTTTAGTTCCTGCTCCATTACTGCTGTGTAGAATATTCCAGCTCCGGCTGAACACGTTTCGTTACTCTCATGATGAGTGTGGCTGCATTGACCTTTCCAGCTCAGTAAGGCATGAAAAGCACATGAATTATTAAGAAATTATTATGTACAGGTATCGCGGATAGGAAAATCTACTGCTCAGGGCTGTGCATTATTCTACATGAACGGTAGTGGAAAAGGATGATTACGGAAGGGGGGGGGGCGATGGAGGGGATATCAAGAATTCCAGCCCATACCATTTTCTGTTTCATCTGTTAAAAATTTAATATACATGCATATATATATATATCAATCAAAAATTCAGAAAAAAAAAACACACGATGCAAATATTATAAACTGAGTTGCAGTAAAATAACTATTTGATCCCCTACCAACCAACGATAATTCTGGCTCCCACAGACTGGCTCCAGTAGGTGCTCATGTGGTACACAGATTAGTCCTGTCAATTTAAGAAGGTGCTCCTAACCACAACTCATTATGTATATAAAAGACACCTGTCCACCGAATCTCTTTCTTCCATTTACATAGTAGTTACATAGTAGGTGAGGTTAAAAAAAGACACAAGTCCATCAAGTCCAACCTATGTGTGTGATTATATGTCAGTAGTACATTGTATATCCCTGTATGTTGCGGTCGTTCAGGTGCTTACCTAATAGTTTTTTGAAACTATTGATGCTCCCCGCTGAGACCACTGCCTGTGGAAGGGAATTCCACATCCTTGCCACTCTTACAGTAAAGAACCCTCTACGTAGTTTAAGGTTAAACCTCTTTTCTTCTAATTTTAATGAGAGGGCACGTGTCTTGTTAAACTCCCTTCCGCGAAAAAGTTTTATCCCTATTGTGGGGTCACCATTACGGTATTTGTACTTTGAAATCGTATCCCCTCTCAAGCGTCTCTTCTCCAGAGAGAATAAGTTCAGTGCTCACAACCTTTCACCATAGCTGAGGTCCTCCAGACCCTTTATTTGCTTAGTTTTCCTTCTTTGTACTCGCTCCATTTCCAGTACATCCTTCCTGAGGACTGGTGCCCAGAACTGGACAGCATACTCCAGGTGCGGCCGGACCAGAGTTATGTAGAGCGGGAGAATTATCATTTTATCTCTGGAGTTGATCCCGTTTTTAATGCCAATATTCTGTTTGCTTTGTTAGCAGCAGCTTGGCATTGCATGCCATTGCTGAGCCTATCATCTACTAGGACCCCCAGGTCCTTTTCCATCCCAGATTCCCCCAGAGGTTCTCCCCCCCGTGTATAGATTGCATTCATATTTTTGCCATCCAAATGCATTATTTTAAATTTTTCTACATTAAACCTCATTTGCCATGTAGTTGCCCACCTCATTCATTTGTTCACATCTTTTTGCAAGGTTTCCACATCCTGCGGAGAAGTTATTACTCCGCTTAGTTCGCAAATACAGAGATTGAACTGTTTATCCCATCCTCCATGTAGTTTATGAACAAATTAAATAGGATTGGTCCCAGCACAGAACCCTGGGGGACCCCACTACCCACCCCTGACCATTCCGAGTACTCCCCATTTATCACCACCCTCTGAACTCGCCCTTGTAGCCAGTTTTCAATCCATGTACTCACCCTATGGTCCATGCCAATGGACCTTATTTTGTACAGTAAATGTTTATGGGGAACTGTGTGAAATGCTTTTGCAAAATCCAGATACACCACGTCTACGGGCCTTCCTTTATGTAGATGGCAACTCGCCTCCTCATAGAAGGTTAATAAATTGGTTTGGCAAGAACGATTTTTCATGAATCCATGCTTTTTACTGCTAATGATACCTCTCTCGTTACTAAAATCTTGTATATCCCTTATCATTCCCTCCAAGAGCTTGCGTACTATTGATGTTAGGCTAGCTGGTCTGTCATTCCCAGGGATGTATTTTGGACCCTTTTTAAATATTGGTGCTACATTGGGTTTTTTCCAATCACCTGGTACTATTCCAGTCAGTGGACTGTCAGTAAAAATTAGGAACAATGGTCTGGCAATTACTTGACTGAGTTCCCTAAGTACCCTTGGATGCAAGTCATCTGGTCCCGGTGCTTTATTAATGTTAAGTTTCCCAAGTCAAATTTTAATTCTGTTAACCATGGTGCTTCCTGTGATGTGTCATAAGGATAAACACTGCCGTTTTGGTTACTGAAGCTCCCCGATTCCCTCGTGAAGACTGAGGGGAAGAATAAATTCAATACCTTCGCCATCTCCCCATCCTTTGTAACTATATGTCCTTCCTCATTCTTTATGGGGCCAAAATGGTTTGTCCTCTCTTTTTTACTGTTTACTTCCTTAAAGAATTTCTTGGGATTTTTTTTGCTCTCCCCCGCTACGTGTCTTTCGTGTTCTATCTTAGCCGCCCTAATGACATCCTTACATTTCTCGTTGCATTCTTTATAAAGTCTGAATGCTGATGATGATCCCTCAACCTTGTATTTTTTGAAGGCCTTCTCCTTTGCTTTCATATGCATTTTTACATTAGCGTTAAGCCATCCAGGACTTTTGTTTGCTCTTTTAAATTTATTACCCAGTGGGATGCGTTGGCTAATGCCCTTATTTAATATGCTCTTAAAGCAAACCCATCTCTCCTCCGTGTTCTTTGTTCCTAAGATTTTATCCCAATTCATGCCTTCTAACAAGGTTCGTAGTTTAGGGAAGTTGGCTCTTTTGAAATTCAGTGTCTTTGTATTCCCCTTATGTTTCCTATTTGTGTGATTTATACTGAAGCCAATTGACCTGTGATCGCTACTTCCTAAATTGCCCCGTATTTCCACATCCGTGATCAGGTCTGTATTGTTGGTAATCAGTAGATCCAGTAATGCTTTATTTCTAGTTGGTGCGTCTACCATCTGACCCATAAAATTGTCCTGCAAGACATTTAGGAACTGGCGAGCCTTAGACGAATGCACGGTTCCCTCCGTCCAGTCTATGTCTGGATAATTAAAATCCCCCAATTATGATAACACTTCCCATCCTTGCTGCTAATCCAACTTGTGATAGGAGGTCCACCCCCCCCCCCTCCCTCAGGTTAGGGGGCCTAAAGCATACTCCCAGTAATATTTCCCCCTTAGCTTGATCCCTTTGGAGCTCTACCCATAAGGATTCCACTTCCTCCCTAGCTCCCTTAGTAATGTCATCTCTCACATTCATTTGTACATTATTCTTGATATATAGGCCCCCTTTTTTACCCTCTCTATCCCTGCGATAAAGGGTATACCATTGAATGATTGCCAGCCAATCATGAGAGTTGTTGAACCAGGTCTCTGTAATTCCCACAAAATCCAAATCCTCCTTGTACAACAGTATCTCTAGTTCACCCATCTTGTCCGCCAGGCTCCTGGCATTGGTGAACATGCCACGTAGTTTAGACCGGTCGCATACTATCCTCCTTTTGGGTGTTCCGAGATTGCAACTAGGACTTGCTACTATACTTACCTTGGGTTTATGTGCTTTAGTCAACCTACCACTAATGCCCCCAATACTACCCTCTGGAATATGTTTCATGCTGACTATCTCTACTTCTGGGCTCCCCCCCCGTCGCCTAGTTTAAAAACCCCTCTAACTTTTTGGCCATCTTTACTCCCAGCTGATCTGCACCCTCCTCATTTAAGTGCAGTCCATCCATTCTATAATACTGGTAATCGACTGAGAAGTCGGCCCAGTCCTCCAGGAACCCAAACCCTTCCTTACTACACCAGCTCTTCAGCCACTTGTTTACTTCCCTAATCTCCCTCTGCCTTTCTGGTGTGGCTCGATGTACCGGTAGTATTCCTGAGAATACTACCTTGGAGGTCCTTTGCCTCAATTTAGCTCCTAAGTCCCTAAACCGTTCTTTAGGACACTCCATCTGCCTCTGACTTTGTCATTGGTGCCAACGTGCACCATGACAGCCTGGTCTTCCCCAGCCCCTCCCAGTAATCTGTCCGCTATATTCGTGATGTGCCAAACCCGAGCGCCCGGTAGACAATATACAGTACGGCGCTTCAGGTCTTTGTTACAGATTGCCCTCTCTGTCCTTCTAAGAATTCAGTCCCCTACCACCAGAATCATTTTTCCTTTCCCTTCGCTTCCCCCCCCACTCTCACTGGAGGAGTTCTTCCCCTGGCAGCTAGGGGAGTCCCTCAGCTCCAGCAGGGCTGGTCCCTGACTGGTTTTACCAATGTCACTCAATGGAGCGTACTTATTGGGATGCTCCGGCCCTGAATCGGCCTCCCTGGCACTTCCCCCTCTACCCTTCCTGACTGTCACCCATCTACTCTTTCCTAGTGCCTGCACCTCTTTGTCTCCACCCGCCTCTGTCCTGGCCCCTGCCGACACCTGCCGTGTACGTTCCCAGCTCTCCTTTAGTATGGAGGGACTTCTCAGTGTTGACAGTTGCTTCGCCAGATTTAGAACCTGGGCTTCCAGGGAAACAACGTGCTTACATTTTGCACAGCAGTATTCGCCCTCGATCGGATGTACAAGGAACGCATACATGCCGCAAGATGTACACCGAGTCGCATTCAAACCTCACCATCATGGGCATGACCAAAGAGCTGTCAAAGGACATCAGGGACAAAATTGTAGACCTGCACAAGGCTGGAATGGGCTACAAGACCATCAGCAAGAGGCTTGGTGAGTAGGAGACAGCTGTTGGAGCAATTATTCGCAATTGGAAAAAATACTAAATACCCATCAATCCTCCTAGGTCTGGAGCTCCATGCAAGATTTCACCTCACGGGGTGAGGATGATCATGAGAAAGTTGAGGGATCAGCCCAGAACTACATAAGGGGAACTGGTGAATGATCTCAAGGCTGTTGGGAACACAATTGCCAAATAAACCATTGGTAACACAATACGCTGCCGTGGATTGGAATCCTGCAGTGCCCGCAAGGTCCCCCTCCTCAAGAAGGCACATGTACAGGCCCGTCTAAAGTTTGCCAATGAACATCGAAATGATTTCTTCGTTTTCCAAAAAATTACCTTGGTCTGTCTACTTTCCAAAAAGGGGTCATTTGGGGGATATTTCTACTGTTCTGACATTTTTGGGCCTTAAGAAATGAGATAGGCTGCCAGTACATCAGGACTGATCATTTTTCAGATATATATACACCATAGTTTGTGAACTGTTTAACTTTCCTACAGACTAAATAATATACACTGATATGGGCTATTTTCACCAAAGAAATGTAGCAGAATACATTTTGGCCTAAATTTATGAAAAACTATTATTTATTTGCAAAATTCTATAACAGAAACGAAGAAAAACACGTTTTTATTAAAACAATTTCTGTCTTTTTCCATTTATTTAGTAAAAAAAATAAAAAAATCCAGTGATGATTAAATACCACTAAAAGAAAGCTTTTGTTGTGTGAACAAAATGATAACATTTTAGTTTGGGTACAGTGTTGCATGACCATGCAATTATCATTCAATTGGTCTGGTAAAAGTGTGTGCTATTGAAGTGGGTAATGTCTCAATATGCTCTGAAAATAAAGCATAGAACAAATAAACAATTGGACATAAAAAAAGAAATCATGCAATTATTTAACCACTTATTTAACCGCTTTCTTTGGGTGGTATTTGATCACCTCTGCGGTTTTAATTTTTTGTGCTATAAACAAAAAAATAGCGACAATTTTGAAAAAAAAAATAAACAATATTTTTTACTTTTTGCTATAATAAATATCTAAATATCCCCCAAATTTTCAGTTTAGACCAATATATATTCTTCTATATACTTTTGGTAAAAAAAAAGTCGCAATGAGCGTATATTGATTGGTTTGCGCAAAAGTTATAGCATCTACAAACTATGGGAAAGATTTTATGGCATTTTTATTATTTTTATTTTTTTACTAGTAATGGCGGTGATCTGCGATTTTTAGCGGTACTGCGACATTGCGACGGACAGATCGGACACTTTTGACACTTTTTTGGGACCATTGACAATTATACAGCCTGATTTCTGTGTAAATGTCATTGGCAGGGAAGGGGTTAACACTAGGGGGCGATCAAGGGGTTAAATGTGTTCCCTCAGTGTGTTCTAGCTGTGTGGGGATGGGATTGACTAGGAAAGGAGACATATCGCTTTTCCTACTTAGTAGGAAAAAACTATGTGTCCTCTTCCCTGACAGCACAGGGATGTGTTTACCCGGCGTGCACGGCGGCGATTGCGCGTGGCCGAAGACAATCGTGCCCACCGGCCACGCGCATCGAATCCCCCGCCGCGCAGCGGACGTGTGCTCGCACCCCCTGGTGGCCGAAAAAGTGTAGAACGTACCCGTATGGGATTTCGCCCAGGGGAGCCATTCTGCCGCAGTATATCTGCGTGAGCCGGTTAAAAGAAAATAATCTAAAATTTTGACTCATTAAAGTAGCCACCTCGTTCAGCAATTCTTTCTACATCGGAAATCAAATATTGTTCAGAAAGTTCTTCAAAAATACTTTTGCAGAAATTCCCACAAATGTGTTGCACTTGAAGGTTGCTTTACTTCTTGCTTCTGTTCAGTTCATCCCAAACCAGCTTGATAGGGTTTAAGTCTAGAGATTGTGCTGGCCATTCCATGGTTTGAAGCCTACCGTCTTGTTCTTTTCTTCTAAGGGACACAGTCTGGAGGTATGTCTTGGGTCACTATCTTGCAGTAGGATGAACCCTTGACCAATTAGGCATATTCCAGATTATTGTATGGTGCTGCAAAATGCAGTGGTAGTGGTAATAGTGGTAGTAGTTTTGGTTCAGGGTGCCACTCACTCCATGCAGGTCGCCGACTCTGTATCCAGCAAAAGAGCCCCACACCATCACACTTCCTCCTCCATGTTTGACAGTTGGTGTCCCACACCAAGGAACCGTCCTTTCACCTACTCAACCGCATACATAAACCCTGCGTAATGAACCAAAGATCTCTAATTTTGCTTCATCCGTACATAAGACCCTCTTCCAGTCTTCAGTAGTCCACTAGCGGTACTTCATGTCTCAGACAAGCCTATTTTTCTTATTTTGCCATCTTAGCAATGGCTCTCCTACAGCCGCTCAACCTGCCAATCCTGCAGCTCGAAGTCTTCTCCTCACAGTTGAAACTGAGACTTGTTTCCTTTGATCAGTGTTGAAGCCGTTGTCCTGTATGCCGCCTGTCACCCATCTTCTGATTCTCTTGTGGCTTTGCGTCTGCCAGACCTCCTCCTGTCAAAGTTTCCCCCAGTTTCCAAGTGCCTTTTGATGGTGTTGAAAACTTCACTCATCTTGGCTTTCTTTGCAATTTCTCTATAGGAAAGGCCTACACTTTTAAGGGTTATAACTGTCTGTTGAGAGCAATATACTATATATATATATATATATATATATATATATATATATATATATATATATATATATATATATATATATATATATATATATATATATACTATTTCCTGCAGTACAATACTGTCCAAATATTGCTTTAGAGTGTGGAGTAACATTGTTTATTTCAACACTGCTTTTATATAGACAGAGGGTTTGAGAACAGCCTCTGCTCCCTGTCTCTGTGGTGGAATCATGGTCCCTATCTCTGCGGTGGAATGGTGGTCCCTGTATCTGCAGTGGAATGGCGGTCCCTGTATCTGCGGTGAAATGGGGGGTCCCTGTCTCTGCAGTGGAATGGAGGTTCCCTGTCTCTGCTGTGGAACAGGAGGTTCCCTGTCTCTGCGGTGGAATGGTGGTCCCCGTCTCTGCGGTGGAATGGTGGTCCCTGTCCCTGTGATGGAATGGCGGTCCCTGTATCTGCGGTGGAATGGTGGTCCCTGTTTCTGTAGTGAAATGGGGGGTCCCTGTCTCTGCTGTGGAACGGGGGTTCCCTGTCTCTGCAGTGGAATGGGGGTTCCCTGTCTTTGTGGTGGAATGGTGGTCCCTGTCTCTGCGGTGGAATGGTGGTCCCTGTTTCTGCAGTGAAATAGTGGTAAGTGGAGAGTGGTGGATGAAGGGCGCGTGATCAAGCTTACATCAAAACATATAAAATTTATTTCGGAGGAAATAAAGAGCAAATAAAAGCAGTTGAATAATACCAATACTACGTATCATGCAAACAGGTGACAAAATATAAAATAAATGAAGAATTAAAAATGGGTTAGGAATAACATGAGCCCATGATGAGGCAGGTATTTAGAGTTGGCTAACGCGTTTCGAGGTTGACCTCTTCATCAGAGCCTATTTGAGAGCCAGGGTGCAGTCTCTATATGCCAGTAGGCCAAAGTATGTACATCATCTTGATGGCTAGTTGGAAAAAGCGGCCTAAAATGGACGGTGCGATTTTCTGTGTTCCATACCAGTCCACGTTTAAGCGTTCTATGTGATAGTAGATGGTGTGTAAGTTCTCCTTTAAGTTAGTAGATAAATGGTTATGGGGTGGCGTGAACCTGTCACTGGCTGGGTGGAGGGGAGATCTTTTGATTTGTAAACTCCTGGTGGGGTACTGTCCAAAAAATGGAGGATGGAGGAGGGTGAAGGTCTCACGAGAGAATGCTGCAGCCGTGTGTGTCCGCAGCAGTCACTCAGTCTCAGGTCGAAGAAATAGTGAAATAGTGGTCCCTGTCCCTGTGATGGAATGGCGGTCCCTGTATCTGCAGTGGAATGGTGGTCCCTGTTTCTGTAGTGAAATGGTGGTCCCTGTCCCTGTGGTGGAATGGCGGTCCCTGTATCTGCAGTGGAATGGTGGTCCCTGTTTCTGCAGTGAAATGGGGGGTCCCTGTCTCTGCTGTGAAATGGGGGCTCCCTGTCTCTGCTGTGGAACGGGGGGTCCCTGTCTCTGCAGTGGAATGGGGGTTCCCTGTCTCTGTGGTGGAATGGTGGTAAGTAAGGGAAGGTTATTACACCTGTAAGATTTATTTTTGCCATCTTTGTCCCATTGTGGAGATATATCCTTCACTTCCTGTCCCATAGCCAAAACAGGAAGTGAGTGGAAATCCCTGCAAATTAAAGGAATCTTTTGGGAACCCCCAGGCCACCAGAGCTAGTGTACCCATTGGAAGATTTGACTTTTCTGGGGAGGACCCAAATTTTTTATTTATTTTTTACTTTCAATGATAATGGTAAACAGGAAAAATAGCACACAGACAGCAATAAACACTGACAGGTGTTCTAATTCATCGTCACTGTATCCAAAACCCCTTTAGTTGTACTTTAATTTAAGGTTTAGACATTTATGTTAATTTTTACATTTTAATATTTTCTTTCATGAAGAAGTAAACTGCACTACTACAACTGTTTGGTGCCATATTATTTACTGTTCTAAATAAATACTGTTTTTGTCTGCAGTGTTTACTATTCAGACTTTACTATATGCAGGGAAGTGTCCTTTTTTTTAAGAGCAGATGAAAATAAAAAATACAGTAGTTCTTCAATTTCTGACTGCTTGAATTTTTGGATGAAAAAAAAAACATGGGCACTTGGACAGTAATCGTGATGCATGACCCGAGAAGAGGAGGATCTGGGCTGCTCTGTGCAAAAGCACTGCACAGAGGGGGTGAGTATAAAATGTTTGTTATTAAAAAAAAAACAAAAAAAAAAAAACAAGCCTTTATTATCACTTTAATATTAAAATAAAATAAAGTAAAAAAAAAAAATATAAAAAGAAAAAAAAAATAATTATAATACTAAAAAAAAAAAAATTTGCAAGCTGCAATATATTGCTGTTTTGTTTTTGGGTTTAAATGTACTTTAAAGTTCTCCTGTCTCCAGAAAAAAAAAAGACACCTCATTCCTCTTTTGTAAATAAAGTCTTGTTTGTTTCCAGGGTCTGCTGGAATCAATTACTTCTTGTGTCTTGGTAAGTTACAGCCAAGTTAGGGAATTTCACTTTAATTAAAAAATGTGTAATTATAGTGGCCCATATATCATGGAGTGGCTCGCGGGGTAGTTTATCTTCCTTTTGCCTGAAGGGAAAGTGTTCATTTTTAAGAGAGCAAGCTAATTTACATCTAAATGTAGAGCGACTCCGGGCGAGCATAACTCACAATTTTACATCTTTTACACAACCTTATTTTTAATTATTTATTTCAATAAGAAGAAAGAAAGAGCTGTTTTTGTTTTTTTGCTTTTGGCAATTTTTCCTCCTGTGCATAAAACATACCGATCCTTATTTATGCAGCTGGAGAAGTTTTATGTACTGGCTACCGGAAAAAGGGGAAAAAAAAAACAGCTTTGATTTGATTGGTTATTGTGTGTAACATAAATACTTTCCTGCCTCTGGTCAATGGCTGTCCCCCGCCCCCTCGTTTTTTTGGTTTTGTAATAAATGGTTTAGAGTAGGAGTCTCCAAACTTTTCACTAAGGGGGCCACATTATATATTTTTCAAATTTTCACAAGATATTGAGTTGGCCCATCCTTTGCAGCTATAACAGCTTCAACTCTACACTATATTACTAAAAGTATTGTGACGCCTGCCTTTACACGCACAAAAACTTTAATGGCATCCCAGTCTTAGTCCGTAGGGTTCAATATTGAGTTGGCCCACCCTTTGCAGCTATAACAGCTTCAACTCTTCTGGGAAGGCTGTCCACAAGGTTTAGGAGTGTGCCTATGGGAATGATTGACCATTCTTCCAGAAGCGAATTTGTGAGGTCAGCCACTGATGGTGGACGAGAAGGCCTGGCTCACAGTCTCCACTCTAATTCATCCCAAAGGTGTTCTACCGGGTTGAGGTCAGGACTCCCAGGCCAGTCAAGTTCCTCCACCCCAAACTCACTGATCCATCTCTTTATGGACCTTGCTTTGTGCACTTGTCCATATCATCTGGTGTGGGGGAATTATGGTGTGGGAGTTGTTTTTCAGGGGTTGGGCTTGGCCCCTTAGTTCCAGTAAAGGGAACTCTTAAAGCATCAGCATATCAAGACGTTTTGGACAATTTCATGCTCCCAACTTTGTGGGAACAGTTTGGGGACGGCCCCTTCCTGTTCCAACATGACTGATCACCAGTGCACAAAGCAAGGTCCATAAAGACATGGATGAGCGAGTATGGGGCGGAGGAACTTGACTGACCTGCACAGAGTCCTAAACTCAACCCAACAGAACACCTTTGGGATGAGTTAGAGTGGAGACTGCGAGCCAGGACTTCTCTCCAAAATCAGTGCCTGACCTCGCAAATGCGCTTCTGGAAGAATGATCAAACATTCCCATAAACACACTCCTAAACCTTGTGGACAGTCTTCCCAAAAGAGTTGAAGCTGTTATAGCTGCAAAGAGTGGGCCAACTCAATATCGAACTCTACAGACTAAGACTGGGAGGCCATTAAAGTTTATGTGCGTGTAAAGGCAGGTGTCCCAATACTTTTGGTAATATAGAGTACATCAGGGACCCTATCATAATCTCCCTTACATTAGAGTCCTACATCAAAGCACCTCATACATCAGAGCCCCGTTGAAGTTACTCCTACATCAGAGTCACCTTACATCAGGGCCCCGATGGCTTTGTATTGGTGGTCACACACACTCTTCAACAAATAATCAATTGGCGCACTGAGATACTTGTTCATGAACTTGATTGTATTTTCGAAAAAAATCTGAACTGGAGATTGCATGGTGAAAATGCAGGTACGATCAATAACTTATGGTCGTATCTTCCATCTATCTATTGATCAAAATCCACTTCCTCATGCATGTCGTATTGATCCAATAGGTCGTTTACTATAGATTGATTATTCTTTTTAAGAGATTGATTGGAAAAGAAAACAATCATTTGTTGAAGAGGGTATGGCCACCATTACAAAGCCATTTAGAAATATAGTATGTGAAGAGCTCAATATTTGTCTATGATGGTGGTGGTGGTGGTGGGGGGGGGGGGGGGGTTGTTACTGAAGGGGGGGGGGGGTGCGGAATGTGCTGCGGAATGGTTGTTAATAATCCTATTTAAGAACCCGTCTCTCAGACTTTCACTAGCCTTAAATGGCTGATGACAGAAATTCAAAGCTATTACAATGTGAGAAAATTGAAGAAAGGTATCTACAGCACATTGGAATGTTAATGGTTTTTTATGGGTAATGCAGCTTTTGTTTTAATTTTATTCGTGTTTAAAAAGTAAAAAGAAATGAACATTAACTTTTATATTTCACCATTTTGCCTTAAATGCCGGCTGTAGGAGACATTGACAGGCAGAGTTATCTCCCCACGAGTTACAACTTTCTCCTCCGAGGATACGCTTCACCTGTTTTGCTTTATTCACAATTTTGTTGTATGCGAAGCAGCCCTTGAAAAGATTTAAGATTTCCGAGACGCACTGAAGCATTAAAATGGGCTGTTTTGCATAAAAGTCCCATTAATGTTAGAACAAGAGGTCGTGCGATGCTGCTTGAGGGTGCGCAGACTAACAGAAAGTAACAAGATAATTCATAAAAGAAGAGGACAGACTAAACCCCGAGCTTATCCCTGAAATTTCGGAATAAGACACATTTAACGGTACGCTCCGGTCAAACATGAAAGCTTTGCATTTTGACTGACTCAAGGGACACCGGTACTTGCTAAGTGCATTTACATTTTCTCCTGGATCTTGCCAGTCACTCATCTAACTAAAATGGAGACTGGTGTAGTCTGGCTCTGAAACTACAGCTGGTGACAACCAAAGTCAGCTGTCACAGGTTTTGTGTGGACATTAAGGCTGAGGATGAAAAGAAGGAAGAGGTCAGGGCAGGCAATGTTCAGGGAGAGTAGTAATAAAGGTGACAGTTTTCTTTTTCTTTTTTTATTTTGTGTGAGGTAATGACCTTTGGAAATCATTTAGGAGGCTTTGTGTGGACACTGAGGCTTAGGCTAAAAAAGGAAGAGGTCAGGGCAGGCAATGTTCAGGGAGAGTAGTAATAAAGGTGACAGTTTTATTTTTTTATGTTTCTTTTCTGTGAGGTAATGACCTTTGAAAATCATTTAGGAGGCTTTGTGTGGACATTGAGGCTGAAGATGAAAAGAAGGAAGAGGTCAGGACAGGCAATGTTCAGGGAGAGTAGTAATAAAGGTGACAGTTTTATTTTTATTTTTTTATTTTGTGTGAGGTAATGACCTTTGGAAATCATTTAGGAGGCTTTGTGTGGACATTGAGGCTGAGGATGAAAAGAAGGAAGAGGTCAGGGCAGGTAATGTTCAAGGAGAGTAGTAATAAAGGTGACCATTTTTATTTTTTTATTTTGTGTGAGGTAATGACCTTTGGAAATAATTTAGTAGGCTTTGTGTGGACACTGAGGCTTAGGCTAAAAAAAGGAAGAGGTCAGGGCAGGCAATGTTCAGGGAGAGTAGTAATAAAGGTGACAGTTTTATTTTTTTATGTTTCTTTTGTGTGAGGTAATAACCTTTGAAAATCATTTAGGAGGTTTGTGTGGACGCTGAGGCTGAAAAAAAGGAAGAGGTCAGGGCAGGTAATGTGTCAGGGAGAGTGGGTAATAAGCGTGACAGTTTTATTTTATTTTTTTTATTTTGTGTGAGGTAATGACCTTTGGAAATCATTTAGGAGGCTTTGTGTGGACACTGAGGCTGAAAAAAAGGAAGAGGTCAGGGCAGGTAATGTTCAGGGAGAGTGGGTATTTTGTGTGAGGTAATGACCTTTGGAAATAATTTAGGAGGCTTTGTGTGGACACTGAGGCTTAGGCTAAAAAAGGAAGAGGTCAGGGCAGGCAATGTTCAGGGAGAGAACGAATAAAGGTGACAGTTTTATTTTGTTTTTTTTATTTTGTGTGAGGTAATGACCTTTGGAAATCATTTAGGAGGCTTTGTGTGGACACTGAGGCTTAGGCTAAAAAAAGGAAGAGGTCAGGGCAGGCAATGTTCAGGGAGAGAAGAAATAAAGGTGACCGTTTTATTTTTTATTTTTATTTAATGTGAAGTAATGACCTTTGGAAATCATTTAGAAGGCTTTGTGTGGACACTGAGGCTGAAAAAAAGGAAGAGGTCAGGCGATGTTCAAGGAGAGCAGTAATAATGGTGACAGTTTTATTTTTATTTTTTTTATTTTGTGTGAGGTAATGACCTTTGGTAATCATTTAGTAGGCTTTTTGTGGACACTGAGACTGAGGTGTAAAAAAGGAAAAGGTCAAGGCAGGCAATGTTCGGGGAGAGTAGTAATAAACTTGACAGTTTTATTTTTTTATTTTTGTTTTTTGTGAGGTAATGACCATTGGAAATAATTTAGAAGGCTTTGTGTGGACACTGAGGCAGAAAAAAGGAAGACGTCAGGGCAGGCAACGTTCAAGGAGAGTAGTAATAAAGGTGACGGTTTTATTTTTTATTTTTCTTTTGTGTGAGGTAATGACCTTTGGAAATCATTTAGGAGGCTTTGTGTGGACACTGAGACTGAGGCTGAAAAAAAGGAAGAGGTCAGGGCAGGCAATGTTCAGGGAGAGTAGTAATGAAGGTGACAGTTTTATTTATTTATTTTTTATTTTGTGTGAGGTAATGACCTTTGGAAATCATTTTGTGTGGATACTGATGCTACCATGCAGTGGGCACTTGCTCTTGCCAGGGACCGGTACAGTAAGAGGTCTAAATTTTGTTGCATGGTACTACTGGTTTGCAGAGCTTAATTTGCCATGCTGGCAAGTTAACCACTGACTCATTACCAAAACCTGACAATAGCATAGTCTGAAAAAAGGAAGAGGTCAGGGCAGGCAACCACTCGCCCTCCGGAAGATTTACCCCCCTTCATGACCAGACCATTTTTTTGCGATACTGCGTTACTTTACTGACAATTGCGCAGTCATGCAACAATCTGCCCAAATACAATGTATGTCATTTTTTTCCCCACAAATAGAGCTTTCTTTTGGTGGTATTTGATCACCTCTGCGTTTTTTCTTTTGTTTTTGTGCTATAAACAAATAAAGATTGACAAATTTGAAAAGAATATATATATTTTTACGTTATGCTACAATACATATCCAAATAAATAAAATTTAAAAAAAAAATCAAATTTCTTCATAAATTTAGGCCAATATGTATTCTTCTACATATTTTTGGTAAAAAAAACAAAACCAATAAGTGTATATTGATTGGTTTGTGCAAATGTTATAGCGTCTACAAACTATGAGATATATTTATGGATTTATTTATTTTTTTAATACTAGTAATGGCGATGATCAGCGACTTATAGTGGGACTGCAATTATTGCGGTGGACAATCGGACACTAACACTTTTGACACTTTGCTGGAACCAGTGACACTATTACAGTGATCAGTGCTAAAAATATGTACTGCCATTGTACTAATGTCACTGGCTGGGAAGGGGTTAAACATCTAGGGAGAACAAAGGTTTAACTGTGTGCCTAGTCAGTGTTTTTGTGTACACTGTGCTGCCTTTACTGGGGGAAGAGATGAATTCTAGTCCCTGCTTTGCAGGAACACAGAATCCATCCCTTTCCCCTTGTCAGAACAGTGATCTGCCTTGTTTACATAGACAGTATCCCCGTTCTGGGTTGTTTACCGATGATTGGCGGGTGCTGGAGGTCATTGAGTGTCCGGCACCCACAGATAAGCTTCTGCTCTGATTCTTCACCACTGGGTCGCCGGTGGCACGCTCATGCCCCCTGCAGGCGGAAGTGCAGGGTCACGTATATATACGTCATCCTGTGCAGAGCTGCCGCCCTGTAGCAGTGAAACTGCTATAGGGCGGTCAGCAAGTGGTTAAAGGTGCAAGGTTTTTTTTTTTTTTGTGTAAGGAGGTTATAAAGTTTTTTAAAATTATTAATTGAGCTTTGTTTGGACACTGGTGCTACTGTCCAGTGGACACTAGCTCTTACGAGGACACTAGGAGGTTTGGCTTATGTTGGATGGTGCTTCACAGGCCTTAGATGCCTCACTGACAACCACTGACTCTTTAGCCAACCACCTGACAATAGCATAGTCTGAAAAGAGGAAGAGATCAGAGCAGGCAGAGTTCACCCTCATGAGTCATATTAAAGGAAGAAGGTTTTTTAGGTATTAATCTTTTGTAAAACATTTAGTGGGCTTTGTGTAGACACTGATGCTACCATGAGGTAGACACTTGCCTGGGACCAACAGTAGGGGTCTGGGTTTTGCTGCATGGTGCTACTGGTTTTCAGGCCTTAATTTGCCTTAATGCCAACCAATTACCAAATCAGTTTGTCGGCAGTGTTGTATTAAAGGTGCAAGCTTTCTTCTATGTGAGGAGGTTATAACCTTTTCTAAATCATTGAGTGGACTTTGTGTGGACACTAATGCTACTGTACAGTGGGCACTAGCTCTTGCCAGTGACCAACATTAGGAGGTTTGGCTTTTATGCTGCATGGTGCTACCAGTTTACAGATGCCTCACTGGCAACCACTGACTCTCTACCCTACAACCTGACAATACCCTGTTTCCCCCGAAAATAAGACCTAGCATGATTGTCAGTGATGGCTGCAATATGAGCCCTACCCCCCAAATAAGCCCTACCCTGTTTCCCCCAAACTAAGCCCTACGCTGAAAAGAAGACCTACAAGGACTTTAACTAGGGCTTATTTGGGGGGTAGGGCTTATATTGCAGCCATCTCCGACTATCAAGCTAGGTCTTATTTTCGGGGAAACAGGGTAGCATAGTCTGAAAAAAGGAAGAGGTCAGGACATGCAGAGTTCAGGTACAGTCATCGTAAAGGAAGAAGGTTTCTTTATGTGAGGAGGTTATAGTATTTTGTATATAATTTAGTAGGGTTTGTGTAGACACTAATCCTATTATGCTGTGGGTACTTCCTCTTGCCAGAGACCAATAGGAGATCGGGATTTTGCTGCATGGTGCTACCAGTCTACTAATCCATAACCCATAAGGATACTTCCACAGACTCTACATGGATTAAGGTAAAATATACATCTTGTGTGTGTTACTATTTACAAAGCTGGTGACCCCAACCGCCCTACATTATAATATCACATATATGCGACATGAAATTATCCTTACAATATTCTACATATTTACTGCCCTAGCAAGGTGCATGCTGTGTATTTACGCTTTGTATTGTTTTTGTAGCTGCATCGCCCTCTCTTCTCCTTTATTCCTTCTCTCTGTGTGTTGACAGCAAGAGAGAAAAGCAGATAAGAATGTCTCAGGGAGTGGAAGTCACTAAAGAAATCAGATAAGAGTACAGCAAAGATGAAATAAGTTAATGTACAATGTCTGACCTCTTTACAAAAGTGATGCTTCCAGATAACTTCTAGCACACAGACATCACATCTCTCATCTGTCAGAGACATTTGCACAATTTAGGTTGGCTGTTAGATCGCTAGCTTTTAGAACAAAACTTTTACGATAATCAAGACAAAACAGGTGCCAGTTTACAACTGTGCACAATCAGAGCTGTGTAATAGTCTCGGTATAAGGGTTGAAGGTTTTTTTTTTTTTTTCCCAGGTCGACCAGTAGAGAAGCCAAGCCAGAGATTTGCTGTTATCAGACCCGGAATTTCAAAGTCTGACTCTCAATAGCTGCATGGAGCTCGGTTGGATCTTCTACAATAGCTTTGGACTCCTTCCAACAAACCAGAAACATACAATATATGGCCAAAAGTTTGAAGCTACTTGACCATCACATCTGCTTAATCTTGTAGGACATTACATGGACATTAATATGGAGTTGGTCTTTAAAAGTGAGATCTTTCTGCCACACTTCCCACCTCTGTTCCTGACCAGCAAGCAGTTTAGGGTGTTCCTGCCCACCTTTGTGTGTTCCAACCCCTCTTGTTATATTCACCATCATATCAAATAAATATAAACCCAGCAAGGATGGTGGGAGCTCCTCATAATAGGACAATAGGTGTACAGACCAGGGAATCCAGCACAGGGATATAATGGGCACAGCAGGTGTGCAGATGCAGGCACTCAGCTCAGGGATAGTGAGAACCCTTCATAATGGGCACAGCAGCTGTACGGACCCAAGAACCCAGCACAGGGATGATGGAAACCCCTCATAAAGAGCGCAACAGGTATGAAGATCCAGGAACTCCACACAGAGATCTCGCCAATAGAATCCATGTGAGAAAGAAGAGACTATCAGGTAGTTGGGGTTATATACTCTGTTGGGTTTAGGCTGATCTTAAGAACATCATGTTTCATCCTACCTATAAAATGTTTCCTTAAGATTCTGAATCTGATTCCTAATAGGTCACTAGTAGTGTGGAACTTGTTTTGGTCTTCTACAGGAGTTCTAGGTTGCTTCCAACAAACCAGAGACATACAATACATGTTCAAATGTTTGTGGACACCTGATCATCACATTGTTTGAAGCTTGTTGGACATTATGTTCCCAAACCATGGACCTCAGTATGGAGTTGGTCTTCTTGTCCCATTTTCCACTTCTGTTTATGTTCATCTGTAAGTTTTTGGGTGCTCCTGCCCACCTCTGGGTGTTCCAAATTTATATTCTCCATGATAGCAAGTAAATAAAAATCCAGCAGAGATGGTGGAAGCCCTTCATAATGGCCAAAGCATCATATCAATAAAGCCCCCAAGGGATTGAAGAAAGCCTCTAGCATCCACCACTGAAATATCACCTTTTGGGAGAACAGAACGTTTAATGAACATGTAATATTTCCCCAAGTAACTAAATGTGTCAATAGGTGTAATTTGTTTGAAAGGTAAAGATGAAGGGACGGATTTAGAAGTAGGGAAATGATCTGTTTTTTTAAGTTTAAGAACATTACTCTTTTATCCTGCATATGAATACCGTATTTATCGGCGTATAACACGCACTTTTTTCCCCTTAAAATCAGTGGAAATTCGCGGGTGCGTGTTATACGCCGATCCCCTGCGATCCTGAGCTGACAGATGTTAAAAATCGCCGACCGCGATTTGAAAATGGCGCCGCCGCCGCCGAAATACACAGTGCCGGTCCTCGGCTCTTCTCGGACACTTTCGGCTTCACTCGTCGCCGCCCGAACCTAGCTGAGTGTACTCGGCTAGGTTCGGATAGCTCCGCTCACAGTCACGCCCATCTCGGGCGGGACTACGAGTGGAGCCGAAAGTGCACGAGAGCCGCCGAGAAGAGCCGAGGAGCGGCTCTGTGTATTTCGGCACCGGCGGCGCCATTTTTAAATCGCGGTCGGCGATTTTTAAGCTCAGGAGATGGAGATGGGATCCTGCAAGGCTGCACTGGGGCAAGGCTGCACTGGACACTGGGGAAGGCTGCACTGACAAGGCTGCACTGACAAGGCTGCACTGACATGGCTGCACTGATAAGGCTGCACTGACATGGCTGCACTGGGGCAAGGCTGCACTGAGAAGGCTGCAATGATGGGCATTTAAATGTAAGTTTTTTTCCCTTCAACTTCCCTCCTAAAAGTTTTTTTTTCCTTAAAATTCCCTCCTAAATTGGGGTGCGTGTTATACGCCGATAAATACGGTATATCTAATGTGTAATTTTGGTGTTTTTTTGTTTTTTTTTGCCCACCCCTTCAACCACACTCTTTGTAGGGAAATCTGCTTCCTACAATATATTTTCTATTTATGCATTTTTTATTATTTGTTTTTATTATTTATTCATAAAACAGTACAATTACAGATTTTGTCCATCACTCTGGCCTAGCAGAAGCATATCCTCTAAATCGTTTTTGGTGCTGTATCTGGACTCAAACCATTACCAATTGTTTTTTTTTCTTTTGTACATTTTTCCGTTTTAGGCCCTCTGACCTGAATATTACATAAAATCTGCAGTAGGATGTCAGAGCAGCAGAGCAGGATAACCTGAGAATATGTCTGAACTACAAGCGACCTGTAAGGAAAAGAGCGAAAAAAACTCCTGAAGCAATAACGTTCGGAGACTGCGACTTTTGCCAAAGGGGGTGTTACAAACTACTGACGAATTAAGTGCCAAAACTATTTTGTCTTTTTTTTATTTATTTTGACGCAGCCATTAAATTCAGAAGCTAAACAGTAATTGTGCATTAAAATTTTGCAAAACACGTCATGCTTGATTTTGCTCCCTGCAGAGGTTGTGCTTAGCTGATCTCTTTGAAAATTAAGAATTGTGTTAAAGCAGAACAAAGCTCCTCTATGCTTCTAGGACGGCTTCCAACTGTCGTCTGACTTACAAGCCACCGCTGTGTTTTAATGCAGTTGAGTAGAGATGAGCGACTAAAATCCACTCTAGCAGTAATTTGGTGGAATGGAGTCCATTACTCGCTTCACATGGTGAACATTCGAAGGCATATTAGTTGGCTGGTAGAAGTGGTTCAAAGGACATCCTCTGTGGGACTTCACTGCCCTGGTAAGCAAGTACTACACATCCCTATTAGGGCAGTATTTAATAAGTACACAGCAGTCTATGGACACATGGCCATCACATCTATTTGATGTTAGACATCCCATTCCTGAACCACAGCCATTATTATGCAGTTGTCCATATCCCTCCTCATTATACACCATGCAGCTATAACTCCACTCTTCTAGGAAGGCTTTCCACAGGATTTTGTACCTGTAGGAATTTGTGCCTATATAACCAAAAGACATAAGCTTTGGGTTTGGGTCAACGAAGAGTTCCATCCCAACTCTAGGTGTTTGAGGTTCGAGGAAGAAACTAAATAGCTAGATTAGGCCTTTTCTCTGCCCAAATCACTGGCTGCTATAGATGAAAGTGGTTAATTTGGTAGTGAAATCAATTGTTCGGGGCGCAGATATCTAGTATCTTGGCCCCCCCAACCTTAAAGGGGGCATCCAAATTCCAATAGGTTATCTCCCATAAACCCTTAAGTCCATTAAACCAGGGGGGGGGGGGGGCACATGTTTGCTGAACCTACCTTTTCAGGCCTGCCAGACTGCATGCTTGGATAAGGGTATAGCCTGGAGTCCATCTCCAAAATTATACCAGATCCTTATCAAGTCTGGTATGGATTTTCTTTTTAGGGGGTTGGGGGGTATATGGCCTTTAGTGGAGACAGGACACATTGGCCTTCCCAAAGAAACACGAATCTCTGTTTTCCTTTAGTGAAAGCACCTCCCCCACAGTTAGAAAGCACTCCCAGGGAACACACATAACCCTTTGATCGCCCCTAATGTTAACCCCTTCCCTGCCAATGTCATTAGTATAGTGACAGTGCATATTTTTTTAGCACTGATCACTGTATTAGTGTCACTGGTCCCCAAAAAGTGTCAGTTAGGTGTCCGATCTGTCTACTGCAATCCCGCTAAAAATCGCTGATTGCCGCTATTACTAAAAAAAAAAAATTAAAAATAAATAAAAATTCCATTAAAATATCCCATAGTTTGTAGATGCTATAACTTTTGTGCAGACCAATCAATATACACTTATTGGGTTTTGTTTTACCGAAAATATGTATCAGAATACATATTGGTCTAAATTGATGAAGAAATAAGATTTTTTTCCCCATTTTTTTATTGGGTGTGTTTTATAGCAGAAAGTAAAAAATATTGTTTTTATTTTTTTCAAAATTTTCGGTCTTTTTTTTGTTTATAGCGCAAAAAATAAAAAACGCAGAGGTGATCAAATACCACCAAAAAGAAAGCTCTATGTGTGGGCAAAAAGGACATACATTTTATTTGGGTACAGCATTGCATGACCGCGCAATTGTCAGTTAAAATGACGCAGTGCCGTATCGCCAAAAAAATGGCCTGGTCAGGAAGGGGGGTAAATCTCCTGGACCTGAGCAGTTAATTAGTCAACATCCAACTTACCGCTGGCTCTAATCTGTAATAACATAAGAGGCCATTGGACATTTGCCCCCTTGCCACTCGTCTCAGTATATTACATGGCCTCCTACAATCTGTCTGTAACTCTGAAAGGCCTTGAATTACATAGAGGGATTTTTCAGAGGATGATGTGACCAGCTCCTCGTTTTCCTGCAGAGCGGTCTTGTCAGATGCTGCTGATAGCTCAGGCCTGTCTGCATGCAGCAAGGAAACCTTCTTTTACACGAGTCCCCGGAGGATTCTGGCTGCCTCTCCGGCTATGGTTCACCAGTATAAAAGAAAATGTAACAGGGAGGTAACTCACGACTAGCCTAGCATGATAAGATCCCTGCAGTCTTGTCAAATTAAATTAAATATACATATATTTTAGATGACACAGAAGCTTTTTTCCCATGGTAGAGCGAACGTTCTCTATGTATGTGAGGGGGAAAGTCAACACGCATTCTTATAGCTTATTAGTGAAGAGCCAACATATTACATCCAGCTTCTTCTTTGTAGAATTCTGGGCTCTTATATATTTATCAAAATTTAGGGAGAGATAGATAGAGAGATAGATAGATAGATAGATAGATAGATAGATAGATAGATAGATAGATAGATAGATAGATAGATAGATAGAAGAGAGAGGGGGAGAGAGTAGAGAGAGAGAGGAGAGAGAGAGAGAGAGAGAGAGAGAGAGAGAGAGAGAGAGAGAGAGAGAGAGAGAGAGAGAAGGAGAGAGAGAGGAGAGGGAGAGGGGAAAGAGAGGAGAGAGAGAAGGGAGAGAGAGAGAGAAGGAGAGAGAGGAGGAGGAGAGAGAGAGGAAAGATAGAGAGAGAGAGAGGGAGAGGAGAGAGAGAGGATAGACGGAGAGAGAGAGAGAGGAAAAATAGATAGAGAGAGGAGAGAGAGGGAGAGAGAGAGGAGAGAGAGAGGAGAGAGAGAGAGCGGAGAGAGAGAGGAAAAATAGATAGAGAGAGGAGAGAGAAAGAGAGAGAGAGAGGAGAGAGAGAGAGAGAGGAGAGAGAGCGGAGAGAGAGAAGGGAGGGAGAGAGAGAAGATAGATAGATAGATAGATAGATAGATAGATAGATAGATAGATAGATAGATAGATAGATAGATAGATAGATAGATAGAATGAACTGCCCCTCTAGTGGCCGAATAGCGCCGCTAAAACGATGATAAAGCCCCGATGCCCAGGCGCCGGCAGTGTGAAAGCACTCTAATTGTAATAAAATTGTTTGCTTTCTATTCTAATGTAACTTCATGTAGCCCATTGTTGGCACACTTTAAAGTGATTGTAACGAGCCCCTGCTTGCTCGATTCCACTCTCCCGACACTCCTCTGCAGCTATAGAATCAGATTGCAGATCGCAACATCTGATGGTTCGGTCATTCGATGCTCCGGGACTAGAACTACAGCTATGTGCCGTTCTAATCCAGTTGTGTAGATCAGAACAAACACCAGGCAGGCTGTATGTAAGTTCAACCAGGAATCTCTTTTATTGAAAAATACTAAAAGATGAGGTGTATACCTCCGGCTCATATTACTCTGAACATACACCTGTGACCAGAAACCTAATTAACATGAGCTAATTAACTAATCCCTTTAGACAGCCTAGATGACTCAGACATGACCTTTAGGCCAGACTGGCCGTCTTGTAGCTCAGAAAACCCAATCAACATTATCACAATAGCAGAGTTAATTAACACAAACAACAATGGGGATCTAATGACTCTTAGATTCCATACTAGAGACTTATTTACAATACACATTCTAGCAGGCAACAGACAGACAGGTGGCTGGAATTGACATCGGCATCTCCTAACAGTATTTGTCCCAGCATTAAGAATCAGCCACTATTTCTAATATGGCAAATCCAGGGTCCCCAGAGTCTGTGTGTCCTGGGGGACCAGGACCCGAATCTACAGTAATACCACCTCAAGGGTCCCCAGGCATACAGCTCACAAAGAGCACCGTTCCCCCAAATGCCAGGGCCCACGATCAATCGGCAAGAGGCTAGCATTCAGTCCCCTCCAAACGTCTCTCTCCCTGCTAGGTCTGTCACATTTCTCCCGTTTCGGCAGGAGACTAACACAGGAGGAGACCCCAGACGGGTTGACTCCGAAGTTAGTCAGTAGTTCCAGTCCTCTAATGCCTGTACCCACACAGTACCCCAAACAAATTGTTCCAAACAAAGCATTACTCACCCAGCCAACCTCTGCCTCTCCTTTAGAGAACATATCTGCCACTGGGGATAGGCCTGGACTGGCCCTTCTCCCTGGAGTCCTTTCTGCCGCTGGAGAGAAGACAGGGTGTCTGGACTCACTCCGTCATGCTGTTGGGGATCTGGGCCGACTGCCCAGCATCCCTGGGGTATACAGGTGGAGACTGAAGTCCCATCCACCTTCACAGGAAATCCATCCTCTGTTAGTTGAGGGCAGAGTCCAGCAGTACTCGGCCCTGTTGCCAGCCCTTCTGCTGGAAACCCCACACCATCTGCTCCGGCTAACTGTTGGGGCAGGAGGCTGGCTTCCTCCACTCCCAAACTGTGCAGCTGCCTTTGGGGAGGTGATCCAGCTGCTTCCTGTTCCATTCCCTCATCTGGCTGCTGGGATGACATGTCTGTGGTACTGTCTCCCAGGTGCAAGGATCTTTGCTGGGGAGGAAAGGCTGCTTCCTCCACCCTTGCCAACTGTTGGGGAGGGACAACACACACCTCCTCTTCCTTCTCCCCCTGTATCTGCTGCTGGGAAGTGATTGCCACCTTCTCACCCTGAGACTCCGAAACTGCCACAGGTGTGGGGCAGAGGTCTTGGACCCTCTGTCGGGTTGCCAGCACTTCTGTTGGGGGTTTGCTAGGTTGTTCCTCCTCTACAGAAACGTCTATTAAATCCCCAGTCTCTGGAATTGCTAAAAGTGTGGGACAGAGGTCTTGGACCCTCTGTTTAGTTACCAGATCTTCAGCTGGAGAAGTTTGTTGTAACTCCATAGATGCTGCTGGCAGAAAATCACATGTCCCTGTCAGTGTTGTGGGAGAAAGGCCGACTACCTCTTCTCTCAAGAAGGCCGAAGCCACTGTTGGTGCTGGGCAGAGCACAGTGAAGTTTGGCCCTAACAACAGCTCTTCTTCTGCTGGAGGCTCACCAGGTTGTTCTTCCTCCACAGAAAAGTCTATCAAATCCCCTGTCTCTGCAACTGGTGTCTGGGGATAAAGGTTCACCATCTCCTCTCAGTGGAATCCAGAAGATGCTATCAGTGCTGGGCAGAGGTTAGCAGAGCTCTGCCCTGTTGTCAGCACTTCAGGTTTGGGGACGGCAATCTTGAGATTTTCCACTGCCGATTCTCTGGCATGCTGCTGGACAGGCACATTCCTCCATCCAAGATCATCCCATGCAGAAACAGGATCATCAAGGTCAGTCAGCACTTGCTGCATCCGCCATAAGACCTCCGCCTCCATAGCTGAGGGGGCAGGTTGGCAAAGCACACTGTTACTCTGCCACATTGTCAACTCTTCAGCCAGGATTTCAGAGTTGTCAACTGGTATTTCCTGATAGTCCCAGGCAAAGGGAGCCCTACCCTGCTGCTGAGCAGAGTCTAGCAGCTGTCTGTAGGCCATCTCAAGCTCCCATTCCTGAACGGCCAGAAACTCCAAATCTTCCTGTGCCCAGTGCACTTCCGAGACATTTAGTCTTCGCTCTCTGTGCTCCATTATTTCCTCCAAACACCACTCCGATCACTCCCAAAGTCAGGGTCCCTGGACAGCCTCCAGTACAACAATCCCAGGCCATCGTAGTCAAAGCCTTCTGTGGGGCTGTCATCTGCTGTCAATGGGCACACTTGGGCTACATACCACTGGAGGGCTCTGTAGCTCTCGTCCAACCGCATTTCTGCTCGGATCAGCCTGCTTAACTCAGCTGTCCACTCCTGGTTCGGCTGTTCCCCCAATAACAGCAATTGTACTTCATACTGCGACCGGTATCTTACATGGATGGAAGGGAGAACTTTTGCCTGGTTTCGCTGCTCACAGGCTAGCGCTTCCTTCCAGAGTTCGCAGCAGATAGAATCAAACCATCCTAGCAGGACCTGCTCTGATACTGGTCCTCTGTGCTGTACCTGCATCTCTCGCAACCTCCTTCTAAATTCCTCTTCCATGGTGGCTGGTATCTGTACCTCTCTTCTCCTGCTATCTGGACCTTGGATCCAGGTGATGGTTTGGATGTGTTCACGGCAAGGAAGCACAATCCCACCATTCCCTCCACGGCTCTCAAGTAAGTCTTTCAGCGTGGCTCTCCTGCAGGCTGGTTTGGAGTGTCCCAGTAACTGGAGAGCAAATCCCATGGCTGCCAACCAATGTAACGAGCCCCTGCTTGCTCGATTCCACTCTCCCGACACTCCTCTGTGGCTATAGAATCAGATTGCAGATCGCAACATCTGATGGTTCGGTCATCCGATGCTCCGGGACTAGAACTACAGCTATGTTCTAATCCAGTTGTGTAGCTCAGAACAAACTCCAGGCAGGCTGTATGTAAGTTCAACCAGGAATCTCTTTTATTGAAAAATACAGGCTCTTTTATACAGTAAAAGAGGAGGTGCATAGCTCCGGCTCATATTACTCTGAACATACACCTGTGACCAGAAACCTAATTAAGATGAGCTAATTAACTAATCCCTTTAGACAGCATAGATGACTCAGACATGACCTTTAGGCCAGACTGGCCGTCTTGTAGCTCAGAAAACCCAATCAACATTATCACAATAGCAGAGTTAATTAACACAAACAACAATGGGGATCTAATGACTCTTAGATCCCATATTAGAGACTTATTTACAATACACATTCTAGCAGGCAACAGACAGACAGGTGGCTGAAATTGACATCAGCATCTTCTAACAGTATTTGTCCCAGCATTATGAATCAGCCACTATTTCTAATATGGCAAATCCAGGGTCCCCAGAGTCTGTGTGTCCTGGGGGACCAGGACCCGAATCCACAGTAATACCACCTCAAGGGTCCCCAGGCATACAGCTCACAAAGAGCACCGTTTGCCCAAATGCTAGGGCCCACGATCAATCGGAAAGAGGCTAGCATTCAGTCCCCTCCAAAAGTCTCTCTCCCGGCTAGGTCTGTCACAGTGATAATAAAGGTTTTGTTATTTATTTATTTTTAGATAACAAACATGTTATATACTTACCTGCTCTGTGCAATGATTTTGCACAGAGCAGCCCTGATCCTCTTCTTCTTGGGTCCTCCACTGGCCCTCCTGGTCCTTCCTACCTGCCTAGTGCCCCCATAGCAAGCAGCTTTCTATGGGGCACCCAAGCAGGCTCGCACTCAAGAGGCTGCTCTGTGAGTCCATTCACACACGGAGCGCGGTTTGGCCCCACCACCACCCTCTTCTCATTGGCTCACTGGCTGTAATTAACAGTAGCGGGAGCCAATGGCTACCACTGCTTTCTCAGCCAATGAGGAAGGAGAGACCCGGGAGAGCCAAGGCTCTCATGTACATCACTGTATCGAGATGGGGCCCAGGTAAGTTTTAGGGGGGCTACTGCACACAGAAGGTTTTTTTTTACCTTTATGCATAGAATGCATGAAGGTAAAAAACCTTGAGCCTTTACAATCACTTTAAAGTCCTACTCTCTTTAGGGGTTTCCACCTTACCGAGGGTTTTGTCACCCATAGAGTAGATGGAGCCCGACTAAGCTTCTCTGAAAGGGTGCTATTCACCCAGCAGAGCAAGTAGAGGGGTCCACTTAGCTTGTCACCTTTTTGTGCGTTTTTGAGTGAAGTTGTGAGAGCTAGAACATCAAAGCTCAAATCTGGGTTGGTGTCCCTTACCTACCCACCATTGGAACACTTCCGGACGTTTCTTTATTTATTTATTTTTAATACATACTTTTTTCATGGGCCTTGGTGCCACATAATAAGGTCGAGAAATTGTGCATGTGTATTGTGCACTATCCAGACATATAAAGAGGTGTAAAAATATCTTTCATCTGACAGATAATGAACAAAAAACATTCCAGCTGTGCAGATCGATCGCTCTGAAAACACTCATCTACAAACCACCACCTTCCTATGAAAGTTTTAGCTGAAAGTTGGAATCAAAATTTGTATGTTTCCTCAGACCATTATCGTATGTCTATTGCTAGGAATAAAGAGAGAGAGTTGCAAAAAACACCAAATTGACCAATTCCATATTTTCACAGATGACATTTTTGAAGCATGCAGAACCTCACACAAAAAAAAAACTAGACCAGCTATCAAGAATTTACTGGTGGCTTTGTCTTCCTTGGGGGAGCAGGAATGAGGATTTTTATTTCCCCAAATTATAGTGAAAAACATTAGGATTTAGAGTAATGTTGTACTTTTCACAAATGCATCAGGGTCTATGGTGAGGGTAAAATTAGGAAAGTTTATTTTTTATTTTTTAAGGATGAGCTTTAGATTGCTATTTATATAACTGGATACTAACATTCATAGGTAAAGTTAATCCAAGGAATATCCCATTGCCTCTCGGGGGATCAGGAAGGAATTTTTTCGCCCGCTGGAGCAAATTGGATCATGCTTTGCTGTGTTTTTTTGCCTTCCTCTGGAACAACTGTGGGTATAGAATTGTGTATATGGGATGTTTCCCCTTTTATTGGTTGCACTAGATGGACTTGTGTCTTTTTTTAACCTGACTAATTAGGTAAGGCAGCAGCCCTTCAGGCTGGGATCTCCTCCTCCTGGACAAGAACAGGGTAGCTCCAGTCTTCATGCTATTTCTACTTGCTCTCAGCCACCATCTGGGCACCCTCCCCCAAGGATTGGCTGGGACTACATAATTATGCATACTGTAGATTTGACTCTGCCAAACCACTACTTTCCAGAACCATCCAGAAAACAGGGGGAAGCAGCCCAATCCACAGCCTGTGAAACTCAGACCAGAGTAATCACAAGCAGCTCCTCTGATTGCAGGAGATCTAAAGGACTACTATTTACGACTATTACGACTATTTACCTAACCTAGCACTTGTCTAGGAGGGTGCTACAGGAACATTCTACCCACTGAGCACGAATGAAAAGGGCATTCTTCTGTAAAGGACATTCTTCCCACTGACTGACCATCAATGTAAGGAGCATTCTTCCCACTGACCACCAATGTAAGATGCCTTCTTCCCACTGACCACCAATGAAGGAGCTTTCTTCCCACTGGCCACCAATGTAAGGAGCATTCTTCCCACTGATCACCAATGTAAGGATCATTCTTCTCACTGATCACCAATGTAAGGGGCATTCTTCCTCCTGACCATTAATGTAAAGGGTTTTCTTCCTACTGACCACCAATGTAAGGGACATTTTTTCCCTTTGATTACCCATGTAAGGGGCATTCTTCCCACTGACCAACAAAGTAAGGGACATTCTTCCCTTTGACCACCCATGTAAGGGTCATTCTTCCCACTGATCCTCAATGTAAAGGGTATTCATTTGTTTTAGTAGGAGTTCCCTGAGACCCCAAATTTATTTCATGGGTTCCTCCAGGGCAGCTATTCTCAATCAGGGTTCCATGGAACCATAGGGTCCCTCCATAGGTTGCTGTGGTTTCTTGAGCTGTGGTTCAAGTAACAGATGGTAGGGAGTATGGTGAGCCTAAGGTTGGTATTCTGACTATTACTGTAAAGGGGGGCATTCTTCCCGTTGATTACTATATAAAAATAATTTTGTATGCTGACAACCATTGTAAGAGGCATTTTCTCACGGACCCCCAATTAACTATTTTTAGAAGGGGTTTGCTGGGAACCCAGAAAATATTTAATAGGTTCCTCTAGGGCAGCTATTCTCAATCAGGGTTCCATGGAACCATAGGGTTCCTCCAGAGGTTGCTGGGGTTCCTTGAGCTGTGGTTCAAGGAACAGATTGTAGGGTATATGGTGAGCCAATGGGTGGCATTCTGACCACCACTGTAAAGGAGGTTATTCTTCCCACTGATTACCATATAAAGGGGATTTTTCATTCCCCAAACTAATGTAAGGGACATTTTCCCATTGACCTCATTCCGCCCACCCCTTGTCCCGGGCCTCCATGGAACCTTGATTGAGAATAGCTAGCCAAGAGGAACCTATTAAATAATTTCTGGGTCCCAGAGAATCCCTTCTGAAACTAGTTATTCGGGCACAGTGGGGATTTTGAGGGGTTGCACAAGAATGAGTGATTTGAAGGCGGGGATTTGTACTAGGAGAGTGGATTTCTGTTAGTAAGAGGGATTTGTACTAGTAGGGATGAATGATGGGATTATTTTTGCTAGGAGGGGAATTTGGGGGGGGGGGGGGGGGTGAGTGCTAGGAGAAGGGACTTTGGGGGGATTTGTGCGGGGAGATGGTGATTTGGAGGGAGGGGGATTTATGCACTGAGGGTAAATTTGAGGGATAGAGGATTTGTACTAGGAGGGGGGAAAATTGGCAAGGGAGAGGATGTGAGCTGGGAGGGGGGATTTGCCCTGGGTGCTAATACTGGTTCCTTGGAAATATATGGTTCCTCCAGAGAAGCCATTCTCAACGAGGGTTCAGTGGAACCCTAGGGTTCCTTCAGAGGTGGCTAGGGGTTCCTTGAGCTGTGGTTGAATTAGCTCCTGTTTGATGGTGCCTACATAGATATGAGTCAGTGCCATTTGGAGGAGCCAGTGGTATGACACCAATGATCTTTATACCTCTCTGTGAGGGGGGCCATTCTTACCACCACTGTAAAAAAGGGCATTCTTCTCACTGAACACCAAAGTAAGGGGCATTGTTCCCACTGACCCCCAATGAATGAGTTTATCAGGGGTTCCCCGAGACCTGAAAATTATTTTAAGGGTTCTTCTTGGGTAAAAAGTTTGAGAAAGGCTGCTCCAGAGGTTGATTGGTATCCTTGGGCTGTGGTTCAAGGAACATATTTTAGGGTATATGGTGAGCCTATGGGTGGCGGTCTGACCACCACTGTAAAGGGGGGCATTCTTACCCCTGATTGACATATAAAGGGGATTCTTTATGCTGACAACCAATGTAAGCGGCATTTTCCCACTGACCCCAAATGAACTGGTTTTAGCCTGAGACAACCAAGGTACCCATCTTTTCAGTGAGCAGTTCTGTTTTTAGGATAATGGTGGTCTCTGCGGTAGATTCGCCGTGAGATCACCGTTATCTGCGGCGGAAGAGGGCCTCCTGCCGCTCTCCCGTGCCCTCTGCCGCTTACCGGAGCCGTCAGTAGCGGCGGAGGCGATGGAGTCCTTCTCCTTCTTTGGTACAGATACGAGTGAGGCTAAGATAGCCCCCACCCGTCTCCATACCATAGCAGGGCGGAAGCGACGTCAAAACGTCACTTCCGCCAATACCTCTTAAAGGGCCATTTTTTTTGTTGTCATTTTTTTCAAATGCCAAAATTTTTTTTCTGCATTGCATTTAGGTCCAAATCTGAGATTTGAGGACTTTTTGACCCCAGATCTCATATTTAAGAGGATCTCTCATGCTTTTTTCTATTACAAGGGATGTTTACATTCCTTGTAATAGGAATAAAAGTGACCCAAATTTAAAAAAAAGAAAAAAACTGTTTTAAAATCGATAAAATAGAGTAAAATAAATAAGAACATTTTTAAAGCACCCCGTCCCGACGAGCTCACGCGCATACTTGAGCAGCGCCCGCATATGAAAACGATGTTCAAACCACACATGTGAGATCTCCCCGCGATCGTTAGAGCTAGAGCAATAACTCTAGACCTCCTCTGTAACTCAAAACATGCAACCTGTAGATTTTTTTAAATGTCGCCTATGGAGATTTTTAAGGGTAAAAGTTTAACGCCATTCCACGGGCGGGCGTAATTTTGAAGTGTGACATGTTGGGTATCAATTTACTCGGCGTAACATTATCTTTCATAATATAAAAAAAAAATTGGGTTTACTTCACTGTTGTCTTTTTTTTTTTCATTCAAAAAAGTGAATTTTTTCCAAAAAAAGTGCGCTTGTCAGACCGCTGCGCAAATACGGTGTGACAAAAAGTATCGCAATGACCGCCATTTTATTCTCTAGAGTGTTAGAAAAAAAAAAGTATAATGTTTGGGGGTTCTAAGTAATTTTCTAGCAAAAAAACTTGCTTTCAACTTGTAAACACCGAGTCTGAAAAACAGGCTCGGTCCTTGGGTGGTTAAAGGGTTCCTCTGGGGTAAGCAGCTTGAGAAAGGTAGCTCTAGGTGTAAAGTTGACAAAGTCTGAACTAATCTTTCCCAACTCTTCAAAAAAAAACAAGAAATGTGTCTGACATCCTGTACTAAATAAATTCTAGTTCAAAAGGCGCATTGACTGTTTTTGGCTTTATTCTAAATGAGGTTTAATCGGTTTTGATGTGCCGCCAGCTCTGTCTCAAAGTTTCTCCCGGAAAAGTTTGTGTAATCTCCGAGTTCTGACCTTTGTTTAGTCATCTTGGTGAAATCCCGTGAGCCCTCTGCTGTTTTTTAGATAAAATAGTCCATTTTTGACAGAAAAAGAAAAGCTACAAAAGATCCGGAGCTTGTCCGCTACCTATTGTGCCCAAAACAAACTGTTATTAATAGAGAATGGTTTAAACCCCTCGGGACTAACAAGGACTGGAGGAAATTAGTAGATCCAGTAAGATATGTGCTTAAACAAGGAACTTTCCAAGGAGCGTGCTGAGGAATCTGCTTATATGAATATGTATAACCCGGTACCTAAGATTCCAGCAAAATAGATTTTTTTTTTTGAGCACTAGCTAATTATATTTCTGATCAAAAATCTTGTTACAAGCAAAAACACTGATCACAAGAGGCCACAATGAAGTGTCATGTTAATTTGAATGCAAAACCAGATTAAGATTTTCAGAAGTGCGTGTATTCTAAGTAACACTCCCAGGTATTTATTACCTCTCACAAAGATCACGGTCCACCCTGACAAGGCCTTCACCTGCTTTTCTCTCCAGAAGGACGGAGCCATCTATGTTCAGGCATCATCCAGAGCCATGATCTACTTCCTGGACTGGGATGCCGACTGAGAGATGACATTATCATGTAAATCCTGATGCCTTTGCAATTCTTGGCTGACACAGATCAGCCCCTGCTGCAACCTCTGACCATGTGACTTGCTACAAAGTTACAATACAAAGTGGGGCTGATTTACGAAAGGCAAAAAGACTGTGCACTTTGGAAAGTGCAGTTGCACACGGCAAGAGCAGTTGCTCCAGAGTTTAGTAAATGAGCAGAAGCTCTGCTGACTTTCATCAACCAATCATGTGCAAGCAAAAATGCTGTTTTTTTATTTGCCTTGCATGTGATTGGGTATTCTTTGCAAAGTGAAGCTTTACCTCATTTACTAAGCTCTGGAGAATGCAATTGCACTTTCCAAGGTGCACACTCTATTTGCCTTTAGTAAATCAACCCCATTCTATCAGCAGATGGGGGGGGGGGGGGGGGGGTTGGGACTGGGGAAATGTTTTTTGTGTGCCTGTAACAGACAGATGCATACCTCCAAACTTTATGAGATGGGAATGAGGGACAACTATTAGCAAAAGTATGTAGGCATAGAACACACCCCCTTAACTGCTTGCCGACCAGCTGCCGCAGTTGTACTGCGGCAACATGGCTCGGTTGCGCAAATCGGCGTTATAATATGTCGCTTCCTTATTTGGCACTAGGGACGCGCGTGCGCCCCCTGCTCACCCATGCGAGTTCCGGGCGGTCGCGATCACCGCCGTGCTCCCGCGATCGCTCGGGGCACGCGGAGAACCGGGATCTGTGTGTGTAAACACACAGTTTCCAGGTTCTCTGAGGGGAGAACTGACAGATCGTCTGTTCATACAGAGTATGAAGAGTGATCTATTTCTTCCGCTACACAGTTCCCTCGGCCCTTCAGTTAGAACACACACTAGGGAACACATTAACCCCTTGATCCCCCCCTAGTGTTAACCCCTTCCCTGCCAGTGACATCTTTACAGTAATCAGTGCATTTTTATAGCACTGATCGCTGCATTAATGCCAATGCCAAATGTGTCAAATTGTCCAATGTGTCCGCCATAATGTAGCAGTCCTGATAAAAATCGCAGATCACCGCCATTACTAGTAAAAAAAAAAAAAATGAATAATGAAAATGCCATAAAACTATCCCCTATTTTGTAGATGCTATAACTTTTGCGCAAGCCAATCAATATATGCGTATTGTGATTTTTTTTTAACAAAAATATGTAGAAGAATACATATCGGCCTAAACTGAGGAAAAAAATATTTTTTTATATATTTTTGGGGGATATTTATTATAGCAAAAAGTAAAAAAATATTGTGTTTTTTTTCAAAATTGTGACTGTTTTTTTGTATATAGCGTAACAAATAAAAACCGCAGAGGTGATCAAATACCACCAAAAGAAAGTCCTACCCTGTTTCCCCGAAAATAAGACCTAGCGTGAGTGTCAGTGATGGCTGCAATATAAGCCCTACCCCCCAAATAGGCCCTACCCTGTTTCCCCAAAAATAAGCCCTACCCTGAAAATAAGACCTACAAAAACTTTAACTAGGGATAATTTGGGGGGTAGGGCTTATATTGCAGCCATCACCGACAATCACGCTAGGTCTTATTTTCGGGGAAACAGGGTATTTGTGGGGAAAAAAAGGACGTCAATTTTGTTTGGGTGCAACGTTGCACAACCGCGCAATTGTCAGTTAAAGCGACGCAGTGCCGAATCAAAAAAAGTGCTCTGGTCAGGAAGGGGGTAAAACCTTCCGGGGCTGAAGCGGTTAAAGGAGAATTATATTTTAAAAAACTTAGATAACCCACAAGTGCTTTTTTTTTTTTTTTTACCACAAACATTCCCTTTTACTGGCTTTTGACATTTACAAATGTAGCAATTTAGAAATCAGATGAAAGGATTAGCACTGGGAAACACTATTTAAAAGATAAAATGTGCATTTAATAAACAACTATATAGATCAGACCAAAATGAGGGACAAATGAGGTGGAAAGAGGGAAAGCGGGACTTTGTTCCAAATCAGGGACAGTTGGGAGCTATGCAGATGGCCTAGCCACTTCCTCAACATATGCAAAATCATTCGAGCCTAAAGTGGTTCTAATGCCGCGTACACACGAGCGGACTTTACGGCGGACTTTGCCCGGCGGATTTTTCGACGTACTTTCCGACGGACTTTCTGAATGAACGGACTTGCCTACACACAATCCACCAAAGTCCGTCGAATTCGTACGTGATGACGTACGACCGGACTAAAGCAAGGAAGTTCATAGCCAGTAGCCAATAGCTGCCCTAGCGTGGCTTTTTAGTCCGTCGAACTAGCATACAGACGGCGGACTTTTCGACCGGACTCGATTTCAACGGATAAATTTTAAACAAGTTTCAAATCTAATTCCGTCCAACTTTTGAGAAAACAAAGTCCGCTGGAGCCCACACACATCGAATTGTCCGACGAAATCCAGTCCGCCGGGCAAAGTCCGCCGTAAAGTCCGCTCGTGTGTACGCGGCATAAGTGTTACTAAACCCAGGACCCTGCAGTCACTATATCTGGTCTCCCACAGTACACAGAACATGGAAATGCAATTATTTTAGTAAATATAAACTGCAACATACCTTTTCTCATCAGCAGTATATAGCAGTCTTGTGACTTCTATCAGTGTCTGGATAAAGCTTGTAAGAGGAGTTTTCATACTGTACTGGCTGTCCTATCAGGACCCCTGACTGTCTGTCTGGACAGTGCTAATTGGCCCTGTGCTGATCACATGCACCCTCCCAAGAAAAAAAAAAAAACTCTCTAGAAGTACGCACCAAACTGAGCATGTGCAGCCTGACTCCACTAACTCTGTCTTATCCGGACCGGTTTTGGAGTCAGTAGAAGAAGGGGAGGATCAGAGAAGACAGGATCAAACAGCATTTTTACAAAATGCAGAAGATTACCCCCTTAGGTTCCACAGTGAATATAACAAGCATGCTTTACTACATATACAGACTGATTTTACTTTTGTGGGTTTAGTAACACTAAGTTTTGTTTTTTTACCTTAGTGCATTCTTTTGTGTCCAGGATCCCCCCAGCCCCCCCCCTATATTTACCTGAGCCTGATCTCAATCCAGCTCTATAGATATATACAGTGGCTTGCGAAAGTATTCGGCCCCCTTGAACTTTTCAACCTTTTGCCACATTTCAGGCTTCAAACATACAGATATAAAATTTTAATTTTTTGTGAAGAATCACCAACAAGTGGGACACAATTGTGAAGTGGAACGAAATCTATTGGATATTTTAAACTTTTTTAGCAATTAAAAAACTGAAAAGTGGTGCGTGCAAAATTATTCGGCCCCTTTACTTTCAGTGCAGAAAACTCACTCCAGAAGTTCAGCGAGGATCTCTGAATGATCCAATGTTGTCCTAAATGACTGATGGTGATAAATAGAATCCACCTGTGTGTAATCAAGTCTCTGTATAAATGCATCTGCTCTGTGATAGTCTCAGGGTTCTGTTGAAAGCGCAGAGAGCATCATGAAGACCAAGGAACACACCAGGCAGGTCCGTAATACTGTTGTGGAGAAGTTTAAAGCCGGATTTGGATACAAAAAGATTTCCCAAGCTTTAAACATCCCAAGGAGCACTGTGCAAGCGATCATTTTGAAATGGAAGGAGTATCAGACCACTGCAAATCTACCAAGACCTGGCTGTCCCTCTAAACTTTCAGCTCAGACAAGGAGAAGACTGATCAGAGATGCAGCCAAGAGGCCCATGATCACTCTGGATGAACTGCAGAGAACTACAGCTGAGGTGGGAGAGTCTGTCCATAGGACAACAATCAGTCGTACACTGCACAAATCTGCCCTTTATGGAAGAGTGGCAAGAAGAAAGCCATTTCTCTAAGATATCCATAAAAAGTCTCGTCTAAAGTTTGCCACAAGCCACCTGGGAGACACACCAAACATGTGGAAGAAGGTGCTCTGTTCCGATGAAACCAAAATCGAACTTTTTGGCCACAATGCAAAACGATATGCTTGGCGTAAAAGCAACACAGCTCATCACACTCAACACGCCATCCCCACTGTGAAACATGGTGGTGGCAGCATCATGGTTTGGGCCTGCTTTTCTTCAGCAGGGACAGGGAAGATGGTTAAAATTGAGGGGAAGATGGATGCAGCCAAATACAGGACCATTCTGGATGAAAACCTGTTGGAGTCTGCAAAAGACCTGAAACTGGGACGGAGATTTATCTTCCAACAAGACAATGATCCCAAACATACAGCAAAATCTACAAAGGAATGATTCACAAATAAACGTATCCAGGTGTTAGAATGGCCAAGTCAAAGTCCAGACCTGAATCCAATCGGGAATCTGTGGAAAGAGCTGAAAACTGCTGTTCACAAACGCTCTCCATCCAACCTCACTGAGCTCGAGCTGTTTTGCAAGGAAGAATGGGCAAGAATTTCAGTCTCTCGATGTGCAAAACTGACAGAGACATACCCCAAGCGACTTTGCAGCTGTAATCGCAGCAAAAGGTGGCTCTACAAAGTATTAACGCAATGGGGCCGAATAATTTTGCACGCCCCACTTTTCATTTTTTTATTAGTTAAAAAAGTTTCAAAAATCCAATAGATTTCGTTCCACTTCACAATTGTGTCCCACTTGTTGGTGATTCTTCACAAAAAATTAAAATTTTATATCTTTATGTTTGAAGCCTGAAATGTGGCAAAAGGTTGAAAAGTTCAAGGGGGCCGAATACTTTCGCAAGCCACTGTATATATATGTATATATATATATATATATATATATATCAGGAGAGGTTGACGGACTTGGTATACTATGTATGTGTGTGTATATATATATATATTCTCTTATTTTAACAAATGATACATGACAAATGATCCTTGGAGCACTGCGGGTCTCTAAAGAGACAGTATGCACTGTATCGGTAATTATCTAATTTCAGGTGGGCTTACAAAACAGCAGTCATTATTCTGATCCAATCACTTGTCTGTGTTTTTCTTGAGCTATTAATCTCTGTACACAGCAGACTTTTTTTCAGCAGGGAGAAACTAAAGAACGAATGTGAAAGGAAATCTAAAGTTTTATCTGTTGGCTAAAAATGCACAAAGCAAGGTCCATAAAGACATGGATGAGCGAGTTTGGGGTGGAGGAACTTGACTAGCCTGCACAGAGTCCTGACCTCAGCCCGATAGAAGAACTTGATTGGGATGAGTTAGAGCGGAGACTGTGAGCCAGGCTTTCTCGTCCAACATCGGAAGAATGGCCAAACATTCCCATAGACACACTCCTAAACCTTGTGGACAGTCTTCTTAAGAGAGAACTAAAATCTAGTGGAACCAATTTCCCTCAGAAGTCACCTAATTAGTAAATAGGTGAGTCCACATGTGTGTAATTTAACCTCAAACAGACCTGTGGCTGAGATTCCCCAGTGTAACGGAGCTGAATAAAAGGAGGGGGGCCGAAGAGGGGGGTAGAAAGCCCAACCAGGCTGAAGTAGTAATAAGGGTGCACATACGTTACCGGGCCTGCGAAAGGCCGTCCAGCCACTGTGAGGCGTCTTCCGACGAAGTGAAATAGCAGGTGGATTCTCAATCGATCACCCGAAGCTGGGCTGGGAACAACATACTGTATTTCAGCCCTTTAGTACGAAGCTGTGCCTTGACATGATCAAAGGTTCTTCTCAGTCTCTGTGTGTCGATAGAGTAATCCGGGAACAGCATAAGTTTTACGTTGTCAAAACGCAGTTCCCAGGCTCCCGGAAGTTCAGAAGCCTGAATATGAAGGTGCGTGGGGGGTCTCCAGGTGGGCCTCGCACAGGTGGAATTCTTAAGGCCCTCTCAACAACAAAATGCGGGGAAAACTGGGCCTGCGGAAGGAGGGTGCGGAGTAGGTGCTCCGTGAAGGCCGTGGGGTCTTGACCTTTAGCGCCCTCCGGCAGCCCCACGACCCTCAAGTTATTCCTTCGGCTCCTGTTCTCGCTGTCCTCCGCTCCAGATTCCAGGGCCTTCACCTTAACTTGCAGGGTATGGATGGATGCTCTGTGATCCCAGATGAAGTCTTCCGCGTCCCCCTACCCTGCGCTCAGCATCTCCCATCCGCCCCCACATCTTGTCCATGTCCCTCCGCAGCAGCCCGATATCCATTTGGAGGGTGTCAATTTTTGCCGTCAGGGTCGTTTGGCATCCAGAGATCGCCTGCATCAAAGCCTGGAAGCGATCCTCCTCCGCCGTCGCTGGATCCGCCATGTTGGTTTGGGACGCCATGTGCGCGCGGCCTATAACGGGCTGTGTCTCTTGCTGCGGGGATGTTTTAGGAGCCTGTCCACCCTTCCTTCCCAAAACCGATTTGCTCCTTCTCATGCCCTATCGTCCCCAGGTGCCTGCAGGGTAGAATATCAGAGAATTTCCGGATTTTTAGGGCAAGTGGGAGCGGAGCTCCGCTCAAACACGTCTGCTCAGGCCGCCAGCTCGACCACGCCCCTCGTGTAATTTAACCTCAGTATAAACACAGCTGTTCTGTGAAGCCCTCAAAGGTTTGTTAGGGAACCTTAGTGAACAAACAGCACCATGAATACCAAGGAACACACCAGACTGTCAGGGATAAAGTTGTGGAGAAGTATAAAGCAGGGTTAGGTTATAAAAAACTAACCCAAGCTTTGAACATCTCGCCGCGCTCTGTTCAATCCATCATCCGAAAATGGAAAGAGTATGGCACAACTGCAAACCTACCAAGACATGGCCGTCCACCTAAACTGACCGGCCGGGCAAGGAGAGCATTCATCAGAGAAGCAGCCAAGAGGCCCATGGTAACTCTGGAGGAGCTGCAGAGATCCACAGCTCAGGTGGGAGAATCTGTCCACAGGACAACTATTAGTGGTGCACTCCACAAATCTGGCCTTTATGGAGTGATAAGAAGAAAGCCATTGTTGAAGAAAGCCATAAAAAGTCCAGTTTGCAGTTAGTGAGAAGCCATGTGGGGGACACAGCAAACATGTGGAAGAAGGTGGTCTGGTCAGATGGGACCAAAATTTTACTTTTTGGCCTAAAAGCAAAACGCTATGTGTGGCCGAAAACTAACACTGCACATCACCCTGAACACACCATCCCCATCGTAAACCAGGTGGTGGCAGCATCATGTTGTGTGGATGCTTTTCTTTAGCAGGGACAGGGAAGCTGGTCAGAGTTGATGGGAAGATGGATGGAGCCAAATACAGGGCAATCTTAGAAGAAAACCTGTAATGCCGCGTACACACGGTCGGACTTTTCGTCTACAAAAGTCCAACGGACGCTGACGGACTAAAGCTGGCTGGTAATCCGATCGTGTGTGGGCTTCTCCGGACTTTCAACGTACTTTTTTAGCCTCAAATCCGACGTACTTTAGATTTGAAACATGCTTCAAATCTTTACGTCGTAACTACGACGGACCCCGAAATCCGCTCGTCTGTGTGCTAGTCCGACGGACAAAAAGCCACACTAGGGCACCTATTGGCTACTGGCTATGAACTTCCTTATTTTAGTCCGGTGTACGTCATCACGTACGAATCCGTCGGACTTTTGTGTGGTCGTGTGTAGGCAAGTCCGTTCGTTAGAAAGTATGCCGCAAGTCCGCCGCAAGTCCGCCGAAAGTCTGCCGGAAGTCTGTCGGACAGGCTGTCTGACTTTTGTAGACGAAAAGTCCGACCGTGTGTACGCGGCATTAGAGTCTGCAAAAGACTTGAGACTGGGGCAGAGGCCCACCTTCCAGCAGGACAACGACCCTAAACATACAGCCAGAGCTACAATGGAATGGTTTAGATCAAAGCATATTCATGTGTTAGAATGGCCCAGTCAAAGTCCAGACCTAAATCCAATTGAGAATCTGTGGCAAGACTTGAAAATTGCTGTTCACAGACGCTCTCCATCCAATCTGACAGAGCTTGAGCTATTTTGCAAAGAAGAATGGGCAAAAATGTCCCTCTTTAGATGTGCAAAGCTGGTAGAGACATCCCCAAAAAAGACTTACAGCTGTGATTGCAGATGTACCACTTTGTGTTGGTCTAACCAGGGCTTTTTTTTTCAGCGGGAACGTGGGGGAACTCAGTTCCGGCACTTCCAGCACTGAATGTATGTACTGGCAAGGGGTTCTGGAAGGTCTATTGTTGCTGGCTGCTGGGGTATCTATTGTCACTGGTGGGGATCTGTTTTTGTGTGGTGGGTCTATTGTTGCTGGGTAAGTCTACTGTTGCTGGTGAGGGGGTCTTATCTTGCTGGGGGGTCAGTTGTTGCTGGGTGGGATCTACTGTTTAGGGAGAGGTCTATTGTTGCTGGATGCTGGAGGGTCTATTGTTGCTGGGATGGTACTTTGTTGTGGGGGGTCCATTGTTGCTGGGAGAAAGTCATTTATTGCGTGGGGAATCTGTTGTTGCTGGGAGAGGTCCTTTGTTTCTGGGGTGGAGTCTATTGCTGCTGGGGTGGAGTCTATTGTTGCTGGGGTGGGGTCTATTGTTGCTGGGGTGGGGTCCATTGTTGCTGGGGTGGAGTCTATTGTTGCCGGGGTGGAGTCTATTGTTGCTGGGGTGGAGTCTATTGTTGCTGGGGTGGAGTCTATTGTTGCTGGGGTGGGGTCTATTGTTGCTGGGGTTGAGTCTATTGTTGCTGGGGTGGAGTCTATTGTTGCTGGGGTGGGGTCTATTGTTGCTGGGGTTAAGTCTATTGTTGCTGGGGTGGGGTCTATTGTTGCTGGGGTGGAGTCTATTGTTGCCGGGGTGGAGTCTATTGTTGCCGGGGTGGAGTCTATTGTTGCTGGGGTGGAGTCTATTGTTGCTGGGGTGGAGTCTATTGTTGCTGGGGTGGGGTCTATTGTTGCTGGGGTGGAGTCTATTGTTGCCGGGGTGGAGTCTATTGTTGCTGGGGTGGAGTCTATTGTTGCTGGGGTGGAGTCTATTGTTGTTGGGGTGGGGTCTATTGTTGCTGGGGTTGAGTCTATTGTTGCTGGGGTGGAGTCTATTGTTGCTGGGGTGGGGTCTATTGTTGCTGGGGTGGAGTCTATTGTTGCTGGGGTGGAGTCTGTTTCTGGGGTGGAGTCTATTGTTGCTGGGGTGGGGTCTATTGTTGCTGGGGTGGAGTCTATTGTTGCTGGGGTGGAGTCTATTGTTGCTGGGGTGGAGTCTATTGTTGCTGGGGTTGAGTCTATTGTTGCTGGGGTGGAGTCTATTGTTGCTGGGGTGGGGTCTATTGTTGCTGGGGTGGAGTCTATTGTTGCTGGGGTGGAGTCTGTTTCTGGGGTGGAGTCTATTGTTGCTGGGGTGGGGTCTATTGTTGCTGGGGTGGAGTCTATTGTTGCTGGGGTGGAGTCTATTGTTGCTGGGGTGGAGTCTATTGTTGCTCATTGCAAGGGATCTGTTTTACTATCTTTCTTGTTTTCATTAACAAATTTCATACTGAGCAGCACAAAATACTTGATTCTGTATTCTCTGAAAGGTGCTGTACTGGGAGGTGGGTGGAACCAAGGGATGGTGCTCAGAGACGGGTAGGGGGCGGAGACAAAGGGTAACTCGGAAGGGTGGAGTTCCTGTACCTATTCCCTGAGAAAAAAAAGCCCTGGGCCTATCACATAAAATCCCAATAAAATACATTTACATTTTTGGTTGTAACATGACAAAATGTGAAAAAACTTTGAAAAATGCGAAACTGTATATATATATTATATATATATATATATATATATATATATATATATATATATATATATATATATATATATATAATTATTTTTTTTCTTGTTTTGTTTTTTGTTTTTTTTGTACAACAAAATTATGTACAAAACTATTACAATTTTGTTAAACAATTGAGATGATTTTTATTTCTTCCGTACAAATTTTTTTTTTTTTTGCATATATCTCCAAATGTTTCCACAGAACAAATACAATGAAAAAAACTAAAGAAATGAAGGGACTTGCAGCCTGTGTGAATGCAATAAGGCTGTAATGGGAAGATTGGGGGCATCGAGGCGAGTTATTGTAGCCACACACTGTGAACAGTACCAGGAAAGGTCATATTACATGCTATTCCAATATCAGGAACGGCTGGTTCACACAAATGCATTTGTTTCCTGCAAAGAGTAATGCATTCACGTTGCACGGAATCCGTTCACAATATAGGCCCACCTTGATGGCTATTGTAATGAATGTCCTTGAAAGAGTCTACAAATCTCAAGAGAGATTGACGGGCTCTTTACAGACACGCAATATGTAATGCACAGATTGTATCTGATAAAAAAAAAAAATGATGGCTTCAATATAATAATCTGTTAAATCAAAGCTCCCACTAAAAAAATAAGAAATAATAACTTATTGTTAGATTAAATAAAAAAAGCAGCGTTTACTGCAATACTTATGTTCCACCTTCAGCTGTCCCCTGCAGTACTTATTTTCCACCATTAGATGTCCTCAGTCTTCCAGCATGGATGACAGTCAACCCACTTCCCGGACCCCAGGCTGTCGTGGACCCGCCCCCCCCCCCCCCCCCCCAGGGTGCAACTGAACAAATGAAGAAGCAGCACAGTGATGAGCTCCTCCCTCTGTCACTCTGATCCCTGTTAATATCAGCTTTCCTTGTAATCTCCAGTGTTTAATTTTGTCAAATAAAATATTTTAGTCCACAAAATCAATACTATTTTAGTCCACTAAAATATGACTAAAACTAAAACAAGTCAGATGACTAAAATACAACTAAAACTAAAATGACATTTTAGTCAAATGACTAAAATACGACTAAAACTAAAATGGTATTTTAGTCAAAAGACTACAGTGGAACCTTGGATTACAAGCTTAATCCGTTCCAGGAGAATGCTTGTAATCCAAAGCACTCGCATATCAAAGCGAGTTTCCCCGTAGAAGTCAATGAAAACGAAGATAATTTGTTCTGCATTGGCTTCTATTACATGCAATACCGCATGTGGCCAGAGGTGGGGGGGGCACCGGAGAACCTTTGAAATACTCGGGGACAGCTCGGCTGAATTTGGAAAGGCTCGGAAGGGCTTGGAAACACTCGGGAAGGGATTGTTTCCAAGTGTTTCTGAGTATTTCTAAGTCATTCCGAGTATTTCCGAACGGCTCCGAACCATTCTGAGTGTCACCGGCGCCCCCCCGCACTTCTGGCCAAATGCGGTACTGCACACCCCATTAGCTTGAATTCTGCTCGTTTTGCGAGACAACACTCGCAAACCTAGTCAGAATTTTTTTTAAAAAGTTGCTCGTCTTTCAAAATGCTCGTTAACCGCATTACTCGTAAACCGAGGTTCCACTGTATGACTAAAACCAAATTGAATTTATTTCACAATGGCTAAATCTATGTCTGCAGTGCATGTTCAAACCTTAATACCATAAATATTAAACATGTTATTCGATTTTTTTACTCCAGGAGTATTGGCAGTTCTGAAGAAATAACGCATTCGTATTTAACCAAACTTTTTAGCTTTTAGTCGACCAAAATCTACTAGAGGTTTTAGTCGACTAAAATATGACAAAAACTGAAACAACTCAGGTGACTTAAATACGACTAAAACTAAAATGGCATTTTAGTCAAAAGACTAACTAAAACTGAATGGAAATTTGATGTCAAAGTTAACACTGGTTATCACATGGGCTAATTGGCTCCTTACCCTGTCTTCTCCCTCTCGCAGTCAGAGCTCTGCAGTATAAAGGTGGCAGAGGGCTTATACCAAGTGAAATGAAGTCACATACACATTGCTGAGGATCTTGGGTGATATCATTGACCAAATCTAGCCATGACCACATTTGGTCATATTAACCCCCAAAAAATGTACAAGATTTTGGGTCCCATAGACTTTATTGGGGTTCAGAGCTACAGTATGTTCGGCATTTACAGATTTCAGACTGGGTTCACGGATTATCCAGAACAATTCTCTGTTTATTAGCAAGTGTAGGTGGGGTCATTTCCTTAATATTAATTCAACTTCATATTTTACCTAAGATAAAATTTGCTTTCGTTTTCTTTTATTTATTTTTTCTTAGCCAAGTGATCTCCTTTCCGGTGCTGACATGATGATCACATGACTTTGTTAATAAACAAAGCCATGTCAATGACAATTGCTACTATTACAATGTGCACCTAAAAAGCACCCAGTGAGAAAAAAAGTAAAGTAAACCAAACTTTATAGAAAACTTTTAAAATATGCAAAAAAAAAATAGTTTTCATAGATTTTTGTCAAGTTGTAGAAAAAAAAAACTGTAAAAAAGAAATTCAATAAAAATAAAAGCTTGGGGGTTTGGGTTCCCTGGATTTCCAATATCTAATGTTCTCTGCAATCTCTATGACCTTCGGAGGACGGGAGCGACGTCATGACGTCACTTCCGGCACCAGCAGATGTAAACACTTTTTTTTAGCTGAAAAGCCCAAGATGGCCTAGAGTAGAGATCTTGGGACTTATAGACTCCTCATCTCTCTATAAAGAGGACCTGTCATGCCCTTTTCATATTCCAAGAGATATTTACATTCCCTGTAATAGGAATAAAAGTGATAAAAAAAAAAAAACACTTAAAGGAAAAGTGTAACAATAAAAAAATAACAATAAAATAAACAATATATATATATTTTTTTTAAGTGCCCTGTCCACGCGTGCTCACATGCAGAAGCGAATGCATACGTAGGTCGCACCGGCATATGTAAACGGCGTTCCAACCACACATGTGAGGTATCGCAGCAAATGTTAGAGCGACAGCAATAATTCCAACACTAGACCTCCTCTGTAACTCTAAACTGGTAACCTGTAAAAAAATAAAAATTAAATTGTAGCCTATGAGATTTTCAGGTACCGAAGTTTGGCGCCATTCCACGAGTGTGCGCAATTTTAAAGCGTGACATGTTTGGTATTTATTTACTCGGGGTAACATCATCTTTTACATGAAACAAAAAAATCAGGCTAACTTTATTGTTTTGTTTTTTTTTTTGTTTTTTAATTCATGAAAGTGTTTTTTTTTTCCAATAAAATCGTGTTTGAAAAATTGCTGCGCAGATACAGCGTGACATAAAATAATCCAATGACCGCCATTTAATTCTCTAGGGGGTTCTAAGTGATTTTCTAGCAAAAAAATACAGATTTTTACTTGTAAACATCAAATGTCAGAAAAAGCCAATGATTAAAAAGAAAGAAAAAAAAATACAATAAAACAAAAGCTTAGGGTTTGGGTTCCTTGGATTTCCAATCCATAATAATATCCCTGTTAAGGAGGGAAGATATAAGATCAGTTTAAAGCAGCAATTTAAAACGTGTTGCACTTTTTAAAAAAGTGCCAAAATGTCCTCATTTAAAGTACGCAGTTCCCTATCGCAAAAAAGTCAGGAAGGAGGGGTAAACCTTCCGGGGCTGAAGTGGTTAAATTAAATAAATCTATTCAGTAAAAAAAAAAATTCTTGTAGTTATAAAAAATCTGATTAATCTAAGCTTAGTCACATTCAAAGGTCATACAAGGCGTTTTGCCCCCCATTTTTAAGTAAATCAGCTGAACTGGCTGACAAAATCGGCCCCAGCTCTGTAACTCACTTTATATTCTCAGTCTATTGTTCAAGATTTGTTCAGCAATCATTGGTTGTAAGTGATCCTCATATTATATATGTACAGACAATATCAGTGACAAGCATTTATATAGAAGTCTACCCATGTACTGGTGACATTCACACATTTACCTATGAATTAATTATATTGTTTATATTACATATCCATTTATAACCTTTTATATTCAATCCAGTATTTAATTTATATTAGTGTGTCTGAACAGAGGGAAAGATACAGGAAAAGGCTAAATATTTGATGATATAAATATAGCAGAGACAAATTTAATTCAACATGTGAGGGAGTTGTACCCAGACAGAATCTATAATGCAGAAGTAAGGGGAATTCATTTATATTGGAACATATGTGTCATGAAATTCATAATGTCATTGGGGAAAATCACGTTAACTTGATAGCTTTAAATATTCTCTACTTTAATAAAAAATCCTTCCTTCACTCCTGATCTATTTTTCTTTCTGTATGTTTCTTCCTTCCTTCCTTCCTTCCTTCCTTCCTTCCTTCCTTCCTCCCTCCCTCCCCCCCCTCCCTCCCTCCCTTCCTTCCATCCTTCCTTCCTTCCTCCCTCCCGTCCTTCCTTCCTTCCTTCCTTCCTTCCTTCCTTCCTTCCTTCCTTCCTTCCTCCCTTCCTCCCTCCCTCCCTCCCTTCCATCCATCCTTCCTTCCTTCCTTCCTTCCTTCCTTCCTTCCTTCCTTCCTTCCTTCCTCCCTTCCTTCCTTCCTCCCTCCCTTCCTTCCTCCCTCCCTCCCTTCCATCCTTCCTTCCTTCCTTTCTCCCTCCCTCCCTCCCTCCCTCCCTTCCTTCCTTCCTTCCTTCCTTCATGGATCTAAGTAAAAAATTACTTATAACCCCCAAAACATGATACATTTTTTTCCAGAGACCATAGGGAAAAAATGGCGACCGTTGCAATTTTTTATGTCACAGCAGATTAGCAAACGCAATTAAAAAAAATCCACTTTAATAAATAAAAAAAAAAACGCATTATTTGCCCCGATTTTGTATAGTGTGAAAGAGGATGTTACACTGAGTAAATAGATACCTCAGGTGTCATGCTTTAACATTGCGCACGCTCAGGGAATGGCGACAAACTACGGTACTTAAAAATGTTCATAGGCGACGCTTTAAACGTCTTTACAGGTGACCTGTTTATAGTTACAAAGGAGAGCTAGTGTTAGAATTATTGTTCGCGCTCTAATGATTGCAGCAATACCTCACATGTGTGGTGTGTATACCGTTTATATATACTTGCGCAACTTACATATGGGTTCGCTTCTGTGCGCGAGCATGCTTTATTTATTTTCATTTTATTTATTATTTTACACCGTCCCTTTCATTTTTTTTTTTATTCTTATCACTTTTAGTCCTATTACACGGAATGTAAACATCCCTTGTAATAGAAATAAGGATGACAGGTCCTCTTTATGGGGAGATCTGGGGTTTAAAAAGACCTTAAAGCTCTTCTTTACCTTTAACCTCATGCACACTGGATGTTATAAAAATGCCAGTAGCATTAGCTGTAGAAAGCTGTAGCGTTTTGCAGCGTTTTTTAGCTTTTTTTATAGCAAAAATATACTCCCACAAAAGCTTATGGCCCTAACAAACGCTGATAAACGCAGAATAGCCACGTTTTTCAGCGTTGTTCAGCGTTTTCAAACTTTTTTCAGAGTTAGAACTTTTTTACAGCTGAAAAACTCCTCTTAAAACCTACTAGTTTTGAGGGTTTTTTCCAGCCAGAAAACTCCCCTGACAAAAACTGCTGATAACAGCCGATGACGCACAGGATAACATGCTGGGGAGTTTACTGACTGCAGAAAAAAACGTTTGAAGCCAAAAACAGCAGCTGTAAAACCGTCCAGTGTGCATGAGGCCACCTCTGTCTGCACACTGTGTAGCTGCCTGCTATGCTGCACAGCCATTTTTATCTGGGAACTTCACAGGTCAGAACTGCAGCATAGCAGGGAGCTACACAGTGTGCAGACAGAGGCTGTCTGTAATAGAATGGATCCAAGCTGTGTCCCGGGTGAGAGGAGGAAGGAGGGGGAGGAGGAGGAAAGCAGACAACCCAGAGCCGACATTAATCAGAGGAGAAGGAAAAGGGTGAATCCTGACAAATTTGTCAAGCATAAGAATCCAGAGAACACTGTAGCTCCACCCTCAAAACCATTGCACAGAGCAGGTAAGTATAAGATATATCAGTATAAGTATAACTTACCTTTTTTACAAGATTAAAAGGTTCTCTCATGGGACCAGTGGTGTCTGGTGCTCAATTTTCTTGGGGGGGGGGGGGGGGGTTGGACTACGGCCACAGAAAGTGCATTGAACCTTTGCAGAGAGACCAGTGCTTCCATACAGAAAGTATGGTAGGGTATAATTTTTTCTACTCTGTGGCTGTGGCTGTCTTCTATAGAAGTTGACTATAAGAGCCCTTTCACACTGGGGTGGTTTGCAGGCGCTATTGCTCTAATAATAGCGCCTGCAAACCGACCCGAAAGTGCCGCTACTTTCATTCCAGTGGGCTTTCACACTGGAGCGATGCGCTGGCAGGACGGTAAAAAAAGTCCTGCCAGCAGCATCTTCGGAGCGGTGAAGGAGCGGTGTGTATACCGCTCCTTCACCACTCCTGCCCATTGAAATCAATGGGACGGCGCGGCTATACCGCCGGCAAAGCGCCTCTGCAGATTTAAGGGTATTTAACCCTTTCTCCGGTTTTACCCCCCGCTAGCGGCCGCATACCGACGGTAAAACGCTGCTAATAATGGCGGCGTTTTACCGCCGACGCCGCCCCCGCCCCAGTGTGAAAGGGCTCTAATGCATGTACACACGGGCGGACTTTTCGGCATCAAAGGTCCGACGGTCTTTCCGACGGACTTTCGACGGACTTTTGACGGACTTCCGACAGACTTTCGAATGAACGGACTTGGCTACACACGATCACACCAAAGTCCGACGGGTTCGTACGTGATGACGTACGACCGGAATAAAATAAGGAAGTTGATAGCCATTAGCCAATAGCTGCCCTAGCGTCAGTTTTCGTCCGTCGGACTAGCATACAGACGAACAGATTTTTCGACCAGATTCAAATCCGTCGGAAAGATTTGAAACATGACCGAAAAGGTCCGTCAGCAGTCCGATGAAGCCCACACATGGTCGGATTGCCCGACGGATTTGTTCCGGCGGACGAGTTCGGTCGAAAAGTCCGCCCATGTGTACACGGCATAAGACTTTGAACACCTTTTGTATTGTGTACCTGGGATGTATTTAGCTGATGTAGGCTGGCCATACACAGTCCAAATCGCGGTTCTGCAGGAACCGGCCGAGATTCAAACCATCAATGGGTAGGATGAATGTACTAATTTGATCGATTGATCAACTTGGGTACACCTAGCCTGCCGGATTCTCCTGTGATTATCGCTAGTGGCTGCTATAGCCGCTAGCAATAATCACTGTCTTCTCCAGACGGGGACGGCTTCCTCCGCCCACCCCTGCCCCATCCACCAGGAGAAGACAGGAGAAGACAATGGCCCGGCAGGAGGGATGTCCGTGTAGATGGGGGAATTGAGCAAATTTCTTTCCTGCAATCCGTGGTTGCAGGAAAGAAATTTGCTCCGTGTATGGCTGGCCTTATACATAAAACCTGATTGGACTTTAACTCTAAAAAAAATTCCCAAGAGCAATCTGACCATGTCCTGGATTCATTTTCAATATTATCTCTTACCAGTGTTGGGTTCTGTACTTTTCTAACCTTCCAAAACAAAACTGCCATCTGCAAAAGCCAGCACTTCTCATTGTGAAAAAGATTGTCACATTACAGAGGACACTGACCCATTTATAAATAATAACTCGCATCCATCCTACATACCGAACCATAATTACCCTGATTATTTAGCCTTTAAACTCGGCTCGTGAGGATTTTTGTTTTGGCATTCCGCAGTGCTCAGATCTCCAAGCCGTAATGCTGAAATTAATAGTCTCATACTCCAGATGCATGCAAAGTTTAGGAAATCTCGTGTCATAAAATGTTAATGATATAATTAGACAGTAACGACTTGGTTTTATAAATGATTGAATGGGCAAGAAAACGGAGCGCGGGGAAGGTCATCTACATAAAGAAAACTGCAGGACATTATTTAGTGATATGATGAAGCAAGCAGGTAACATGCAGGAATACACTGTAATTAATGTGAGCCTACCGTAAGGATGAAATTTAATCTGTTTATTTTTTACCTTCCCTGGTTCCTTCCTCACCACTCAAAATGCTAATGATGTGTTTAAACAAAACCTTTCCATTTTCATTTAATACAGTTTGGACCAGGATCACCTGCTGGTGGCACTGTGGTTCCCTGGCAGAGGGTTGCAATTCCAGTGTCCACCAGCGGGTGCCCTCCAGGTCCTGACAGTGATCTAAATACCCTCCCAGCAGCCAGCATCAGGTGGAAAATGATTACTGGGGTCTGCTGGGAGACACCCGCTAGTGGACACTGGAACTACAATCCTCTGCCAGAGAACCATAGTGCCACCAGCAGGTGGGAGGAGCCAGCAGGGTGTTGTGCATTACTTTCTGAAACCATCTCAGGCCTGATGCAAGCAGTGGGCTGACTCTTGGAAGGAGTTATTCAAATATTAAAATGTCTTGATGGACGGATGTCAGACTAAAGGAGTGGGCATTCATAGGCAAGCCCTGTTTTTTTCTGGCTGTCAGTGGGACAGGAAGTGAGCTGAAATCAAATAAAAACCAGACAGGGGTTCTAATTATTTCCCACTTTAAAACAAAACAACATGGTTTAACTTGCTAGACACACTGAGATCAACTTGTGCTCTGTCCATGCAAAGCAAGGCAGCAGGCTAATTTTAAGTGTCCCCAAAAGTAGCACACATACCCTCCAACAATTCGAGAAAAAAAAAAATATGGCTTGACTGACACTTTGAGGCCAACGTGGGCTTTGTTCATACAAAGCAAGGCAACAGGCTAATTTTAATGGTGGCCCCAAAAGTAGCATACGTACCCAGGAACAATTTCAGAAGAAAAATAAGTACACCTTTCCCATGTTGATCACTGCAGCTCCTCTGTGCAGATCACCAGTGGAGGGGAAGCAGAGGGGCCATGATGATGTCAATAGACAGTCTGCCTGTTTGGCTAGCAAAGGAAGCCTGCAAAGATTGGCCAGTTCTATGCTGGGTGGGGTGGCAAGATGGGGAAGATCCAATCTATAAAAGTTGGTACAGACTGGTACATGCCCCAGGAGCAGATGCACTTATTCAAAAAGTCACTACTGTACTGGCCAAGTGGTACACTTATGGCTCATTCACACAGATAGCTAGGGAGTCGTAAAAGCAGGTGGTTGTCCCATGGTTTTACCGCACCTTACCACCCACTTAAAGATGGACATGCAGTCGCTCATGGATGGACACATGCCATGCTCACGATTCTTTGCTTGGTGGCCATGGCAAAAAAATTAAACCCCATGTCATGCTCAGTGGGCAGCACCACTGCCAAATGCAACCCCTTCAAGTCAAGGGAGTCAACAGCTGGTTCATGTTAAAGGGCAACTTCACTTTTAGTTAGGTTGAACTTCACTACGGCCTCCCTAATTGCAGGAAATTTGGTTTTAAATTTAACTTCAGTCACCATCCAGCCATCTTACCTTCAACATGGGCCCAGGCAAGTCTTCCTTTAGATCTTACATGCATGCCATGGTCCTATTAATTCCTCTGGTTAGCCAAATTCCAGTACACACAGTCTCAGGGATCAGCTTTAAGTCACTACTCATAAATCCCCAGGACAGCTGCCTCCTTTTAGCTTCCTCGGTACACAACCCAGTGAGCTAGATGGCACCTCTCAGGACTGCATCCCTGTTGGTGTGGTGAAGCATTCAGTTCAATTCACTGAGAAAAAGTCGATCTGAGCCCTAGATCTTTGCACTTCTGTAGCCTCCTTGAGCAGTTGTACAGTCCACAGGCTGCTGGTAGTAGCCCCTACATCTCTGGAACCCTCCTGGGGAGAGAGAACCCTGATCTCCAGTGTCTTAGAATATTTAACCACACTCCAGCTCCCTTCTGGAAGCTTCCCTTTCTGGGATTGGCCGGAACCCAATAAATATTCAAGCTGGGCACTTTGAATCTCCTGACCTAACCTCTGAAAGCTTCTTCCAGAAGCAGAGGGAAGCAATGCAACTCCCAACCTTTTAGACCCTGAACAGGCCAGACTAATCAGTCACTGCTCCCTTGATGACAAAGGAGCCATAGCTAAGTTTGCCTAGCACCTATGCTAGGAGGGTGCTACATATAAAAGCACACTGCCTGCACTCTGGGTGATGTAGTGAAGGACAACTTTTCTAAATATAAAATTGTCCTTTAGGCTGGGTTCACATTGTTGTTATGAATTTTGCACTTTGTAGCACTATGGTCCCAATCATTCTTAATGGCAAGCACACACAGCTTGCCAATGAGCATGTGGTGTAGCACAACACAATGTATGATAATGTACTAACATGGTTTGTGTTTTGCTTCATTACATAAAAACGTATACGCACCTTTTTTGGTCCATTTTGGTGCATTAGGCAGCCCATTTAAAAGAATAAGCTGTCCTAACACAACATGAGCAGCAAAATGTGTGTCAATGCACCGCAACAGTATGAACCTAGCTTTAAGCCAAACATTATAATAATAATAATAATAATAATAATAATGTAAAATGTGCACTGATGGAAAATGTTCTGCAAGCTAGCTAATGGTGTTATACCATTTAGTTGTCTACATTTCTAGCAAAGGCTAAGTACATCTAGAAGATGTATCCATTTCAATTTTCAATGTACATTTGACGCATAATCACATTTTAAACATCTGTTTTGATGTATAGCAAAAAACACTTCAAATTCCAGTATTTGGCCTTCCTCTAAAGGGATATGTAACTCTTAACCTCTACATCCATTTAGCTTCGAATTGTAATAGCTGAGTATTTGTATCGCCGCTCTCGGGGGTTATTGTAAATAGGCTTAAGTGACACTTTTATCTCCTAATTTGAAGTGTCTTTCTATTGTCATGTATGGATTATCCACAGAGATGTCATGATGCTAATATGAAGGGTTTGTCAACAACACGGCATGGTTTTCCAACAAAAAACGGCGTGCTTTGTTGCAATCCAAAAAAATCCATCAAGCCTTCTGTAGAGCAAAACAGGGGCCAAAATAGATAAATAGATATCAGGAAAGTAACAATATTGTTATATAGTTAGGTAGGGTAGTATAACCATACAGGTCATGGTAAGAAGTGACTTAGGGCTCGTTCTCATGTTTGGCAGCCCATGCCATTGATGGTGGACCACTTTTCAGAGTGGGGGAAAGGTCTGCTGCATGTGAGAACAACCCCCAAGTACCTTCTCACCATAACCTGTATGGTTATACTGTCCTACCTAACTACCTGCTTTTCCTGGCCGCCCATGTGAATGAGCCCTAACAAAATCATATAGACTCTCCAACCAAGTCAGTGGAGTATGGCTTCAGACCCCATGAGACAGTATATCCAAACAGGTTATGGTGAGAAGGGCATGTTCCCATGTTCAGCAGCCCTTGCTACCCCACTGAAATTGAGTGGCAGTGGACCTCTTTTTAGATAGGAGGGCAAGGGCTGCTTCAGATGAAAATAATCACTAAGTGCTTTTCTCACAGCTGCCTTTATTGTTATGCTGTCCTACCTAACTACCTGCTTTTAATGGCCACCCATGTGAATGAGCCCTAAAGGAACCAAAAAACTTTCCAACCTAATCAGTGGAGTAGGGCTTCAGCCCCAATGAGACAGTTTTACAATACAGGTTATAGTGAGAAAGGCTCATTTTCACGTTCTTCATCCCTCGCCGACCCTCTGGAAAGCAATTGGTGGTGGACCACTTTTCAGAGTGGGGGCAAGGGCTGCTGCATATAAGAATGAAACCCTAGTCCCTTCTCACCATAACCTATATTGTTATACTGTGCTACCAACCTACCTGCTTTTTCTGGCCACCCATGTGAATGAGCCCTAACAAAATCATAAAAACTATCCAAGTCGGTGGAGTAGGGCTTCAGACCCAATGAGACAGTATAACAATACAGGTTATGGTGAGAAGGGCTCATTCCTATGTTCAGCAGCCCTTGCCAGTCCCCTGAAAAGTGATCAGCGGTGGACTGCTATTCAGAAGAGGGGGCAAAGACTGCCACAAATTAGAACGAACCCTAAATGCTTTCTCACTATAACCTGTAGGGTTATACTGTCCTACCTAACTATCTGCTTTTAAAGGCCACCTGTGACTGAACCTTAAAGGAACCAAAAGACTCTCCAACCAAATCAGTGCAGTAGGGCTTCAAACTATACAGGTTATGGTGCGATGGTGTTTGTCAACCCTTGCTCCCTTGCTTCCGAAATGTGGTCCAACGTCGATCATTTTCAGTGGGCTAGCAAGGGCTGCTGAACATGAGAACAAGCCCTTATTACTCAAACCCAGTTGATGTCTTCTCAGACGAAACGCGTCGGGTGTAGGACGCTACCTTAAACCATCTGTCTACTGCGCTAAATACATCCTTTTATGCTTTTATGAATTTTGCTTTTATCTGGAATTTCTTCGCTGGAATTTTTTATGCAATAAAATCTTCTGACAATTCGGAATTCACACTATGTGGAGCCTTTTTTCTCCTATTTTCCCTGTCTCAAATTGTTTGAGACCCAAGTGAGTGCTGGAGGACGAATCGGGAGACCGTTCATGATTGGAGTTTTTTATCAAGATCATTCGATGGTGGACCAGGAACAGCTATAACCCTACCGTGCTACACGGTTCAAGCTCGTATGACTCACCGCTGTACGGCCTGTGAGTCCACCGCATCCGGTAAGGGCATTTTACGTTACTCTTACACCAGGCTGATCACTGGAGGAATCCAGCAATAACAAATGTTATTTTGAGATAGATGTCTATGCTCCAAGAAGTCTCCGTCTGATTATATGAACTGTCCTCACCTCAGAGACTTACCATTTACCCCTACCCCTACATGCTTGTGTTCTGTTTTGAGGTTTTGGGTTTAATTTGTGTGATGCACATTTGATTCACATTGTTCTATTACAGAGGATATGTTAACAGAGGTTCTCCTTGTAATATTAGATTTCTCACTGGTTTATTGTCCTTTTGTATGAGGTCTAATATAACTTAACTCTTGATATACACTGTTTGCCACCCTAGCACACTTTGATGTTGCTGACTGACACAGTATAGCAGATATGTTAACAGAGGTTCTCCTTGGAATATTAGATTTCTCACTGGTTTATTGTCCTTTTGTATGAGGTCTAATATAACTTAACTCTTGATATACACTGTTTGCCACCCTAGCACACTTTGATGTTGCTGACTGACACAGTATAGCGCTACACTTTTTGTTTTCACCCTTATTACTATAGCCTGTCTCATTCGGTCTGAAGTGCTACTACTGATTTGGCTGGTGTTTTGGTTCTTTTAGGGCTCATTCATATGGCTGGCCATTAATATCTAGTAGAGATTGGTGGTGGACCACTTTTCAGAGTGGGGGCAAGGGCTGCCGCATGTGAGAGCAAGTCCTAAGAGCTTTCCCACCATAACCTGTATGGTCATACTATCCTACCCAACTACCTGCTTTTGCTGGCCACCCATGTGAATAGGCCCTAAAGGAATATAAATAAAAAAACTCTCCAACCAAATCAGTGGAGTAGGGCTTTGGGCTCAAGGACACAATATACCCATACAGTCTATGCTGAGAATGGACTGTAGGAGTCAGAAAGTCATTCAACAGAATCCGTGTGTAGCACAGTAAAGCCTTCTTAGAACAAAAAGTATTCATATGTCTTCTTCCACCACATATCCCAAAAATAAGAGGATTAGTTCCCATTTTAGGATAAGGAGTGGAGCCATATAAATCATTGCTTTGCACCCCATAGGACAAATGCACTTCCAGAACCACTGGTGTATAGTCCAAATATAGCCTAATATTATAGTCACTTTTTTCCCAAACTGCATACAGCTGTTTCTGGCTTTTTGGCCATCATCCATGTAGTGTATGGAAACCATGGCTTCCATGGAATAGGGTTTGGGACCCAACAGGACAGCATAACCACACAAGTTATGGTAAAAAGGGACTAAAGCAATCACAAAGCTTTACAACTGTATAAGTGCATAGCACAGTAAAGCCCTCTTAGATGCAAGGTAGTCACATGTTGGGTTTTAGAGTGAAAAACCTTGCACTGAGTTTACTATATGGACCATTTATGTACTTATGCAAGAGGATCATTTCCCCCTTAAACATATCCTCCTTAGATGTCTCTCCTCAAGGGGGAATACATTCCGTTCAGTTATACTTTCCTCATACCTAAGCTCCTCTTACCAGTTTGGTTTATCTTCTCTGCACTCCTTCCAGTTCCCCAACATCCTTTCCGGTGTCCAAAACTGAAATGCATATATCAGGTATAGAGGTATAAGGGTTGATTTAATAAAGACAAATAGGCGAGTGAAGTTGCACTTTGCAAAGGTAAATTTTCCCAGATCTCAGTGAATGAAATTTCACCTTGCAAAAAATACTTAATCACATGCAAGGGAAAAAAAACAGCATTTCTTGCTTGCACATGGTTGGATGGAAGTCAGCAGAGCTTCACCCCATTCATTAAGTTCTGGGGAAAATTCCCTTGCAAAGTGAACAGTCTATTTGACTTTAGTAAATCAACCACATAGACTCTGTCTCTTGACTTTTTACCTCTGATATTTACCTCCAAAACAAAAAATAGTTTTGTCTTTAGGTAGACTATCATGCTATAAGTATAAGTAACATATTTATTTTTATCCAGTAAGGCTACGTGTCCGTGCAGCAATATTAGCTATATCTGGACTGTGATGATATCTCTGTGATCCCACCAGCGTAACCCAACACATTTACACCCTTCAGCAATCAGCGCTATGATGAGGTGTGAGATCATTAGAACGATACTACACCAGATGGAGAGGGTGAAATCGTGGTGTAAAATTATTGAAACGCTCCAACAGATTTTGCATCACGCTCCAGGGAGCATGCAATGTTACTTTTTCTTCCCTCCTCTGCTCTTTTTGAAATATGATATCTCAGTAACATCTTCTCGGGATTTGCCAAGAAATTGCTGTGATATACGGTAACTCTGCAAATTTCTCACAATTCCATTTATCATTAGGACAGGCAAAGTTCAGGAAAGTTAATTGGTGAGCTGAATTGTAACATTTCTGCAAACTATAGCTTGGGCGAGTCCATCTTGATAACGGAGCGTGTAAGGGTCGTAGATGTGGAGATATGGGAACTTGGGAACTTGTCATTTCGGAAGAAGCCAAGGCTTTGACGTGATTTTGCAAGATAATTAGCTATTCTATAGGAATATTCACACATTGCTTAAGAGCTGTTGTTTTTTTTCATAGTTCTTACGATTAATTTTATGTAAGACCATTATTTTTCTTACTATACAGTATTGTATATCTGTAGGGCATTAGGGATGAGTGAATATGCCTGCTTTGGATTTAAGAACAATTTCACTAATCTTGCCGCTTCCGGGTTATCATAGCCGAGAGTCGATCAAAGCCAATCCAGGCTTTGCTTGGTTCTCCGTTCAGCCAGTTGGTCGATCGGGTCTCCTGCTGGGACGGGAGAGCCTGAAAGAGCCGCGGAAGGCATCATCCCAGTATAACCACCTAAATCCAATAATGTATGGGTACCTTGGTCTAATCGTGCTTAAAAAAAGGTTAAATATAGTATGTAACACCCTCCTAGTTAGGTGTTAATAGGTGTAGCCATATTTAGTTATTTTTGGGCTTCACTGTAATCAGTGGAGCTGGTTTTGATTGTCACGGGCTGTTTAGGTTTCTGCAGCTACAGCCTCACCTACTTTCACCTGTATTTCAGTAGGTTCTAGGTTCAGTGGGCTGGAAGGGGCAGACCCTGGGCTGATTATTCGTACAGCCTCAGCCAATTCCTGGTTGGGAGAGTGATCAGCAGGAGACTGAGGAGTATAAATAGTCTGGGACCTGAAATAGTAGGGTCCTTTGCCTGTTGGAGAGTGACTCAGCCTGGAGGGGCTGTCTCCCCACCAAGGTAATCCAGACGAGTCTGCACGGTTTCAGCTCTGAGAGAGCTGAGGGCCGAATACTAAAGCTGCAGGAACAGTTTTGGAGCAAAGTCTGCTGAGGATTTGGCCAGGAGGTCTGGCTGATACTGGAAAGAGACATCCATGTATACAGGGTCACCGTGAATAGAGGCCTGGGAGAGATTCTAGAGAGACTGCTGCTGTTTGGAGTTCTTTTGTGAGGAGACTGCTCCAGATTTGTTGGCCAGGGCTATTTCCAGTTATGGATCCCCCTGAGCTGTATGCCCACATTCTTCTACCCTGGAGGCCTTTTTCAAGAAGTCAACTGTTGCTAGATAGTGTCCTTAGCCAAAGATTGCACTGGTTCTAGGTATTCCAAGGCGCACCATAATCTCAGTTCATCAAACAATAAAACAACAAAAGACACTATTTGCTTGGTTACTGTGTGCAGAGACTGAGAAAATAGTGTGTGCCTGGCTGCTGTGCACCTAATAGGGAATATAACCTAAAACAAACAGTGAGATCAATCTGGGCTCTTCAATAGAGGTATAAATAAGGTAAAATGTAGCACCTCTAGCTAGTGTGCTAGTGTACATAGTTGTTAGTGTAGGTACATTAGGCTTGGTTATAAGAAGTGTATAAAGTGTAGCGCTATATGTGTAAATATTATAAATGAGAAAACAAAGTGAACTAAGCCCAAACCATTCCTGGAGGGCCCACGAAAGAAATAAAAAATAATATGGTTCAAGGTTACATATAAGTGACTAAACACAGTCAGAAATAAGCTGAGTGCCACACACTGTCATATAAATTGATACTATTAGACCAGTGAAAAAAACAATGTGAAAAAATAATATAAAAGTGAAGAAATAACAAAATGTCCATAAATGTTGAAAATTATGATCTAAATGAAATTCAACACCCGCCACCCAAAAGTCTCTGAGGGTTGGATAATGAAAACAACGATGGAGAGCTTTTAACACTTTATGGTTGTGGCTATTGCCCCCATATAAATATCAGCACTTAATTTTTTAATTCTACCAATTTTTATTTTCATTTCGAGCTTGTAGACGTTTATAATTTGGTTGTGTTCCAGGTTCTTAATACTTCCACCTTTGCTGACACTTGGCTTGGGTTACGAGATCGCCGGGATGTAGTTCCGTCCTTCTCTAGCCTATTGGGGCCCTCCTCCCTACTTACAGGAAGTACGGGAACTGTCAGCGTGGTGACGTAGCTAGGTCCCGAGCGTCGAATGCGCGCGCGCAGCATTCGACAGAGGCGGGCCCTGTCTATACTTCAGATGCTGAGTCCGAGGGGCGGAGCGTGATGGCGCTCCGACCTACGGATTCGCCTACTGAGAGCGAGGCTTGGTGCACAGGCGGACTTCCCCCTGTGACTTCCGCTATTGCGCACGGCCCTGCTACCTGGACACGCCCGGCGGGCGGAGCGTGAAGGCGCTCTGATCTGCCTATCTGGCCATGCTGACACCGAGGCTTGGTTAAATTCCGAGCACTTCCGGGTCGGCTGGCTATTTGAACATTATAGACGTTCCTTTTGTCTTATTTTTATTTTTGAATCCTATTAACTGGCACTAGTGGCTTAATACCACTGATCAGAATCCCACAATTTACATATACTTCATACTATCTATACCAATCTATCGAACCGGAAGTGACATCAGTGGGGCACTTCCTGTGTTGTGACACTCCCAGTGGGGGTCATTTCTAGTTTAAATAGCGGTGAGGTGGGGGGGCTCCACACCCCAGATGAAGGCTCGTTAGCCGAAACATGTTGGGTGGACTCCCTACGATCACCGCGATTGATATACAGTTTTGAGCTTATTCTGATCTCCTAACATGTGAGTGTTCCTTTTTATTGTTCTAATAAATACATGTTTTTAAACAATATCATGCCATGTGAGCTTTATTTCTCCCATGGCATGTAATTATATCCGGTTGGCCTGTTGATAAGTCTGGACGGCTGAAGCTGTGACAGGATCCCTATCTCTCTCCCCCCCCCCCCCCATTTGAAGTTGAGGACATCTGAGGATCCATTTTGCCAGCCTTGGTGGCTATAACAAGCTTTCTGAGACTTGTAAGACGTATGTCTTCTCAAGTCACCTGGTTCCGGTAAGCCTCCTCTGATGCTCTGGTGGTGGTCCCGACACTCATTTAGACGTCTTATTTACCTGGTGTTTTATCTATCCACTTGGCAGAAGCTCTCCATCGTTGTTTTCATTATCCAACCCTCAGAGACTTTTGGGTGGCGGGTGTTGAATTTCATTTAGATCATAATTTTCAACATTTATGGACATTTTGTTATTTCTTCACTTTTATATTATTTTTTCACATTGTTTTTTTCACTGGTCTAATAGTATCAATTTATATGACAGTGTGTGGCACTTATTTCTGACTGTGTTTAGTCACTTATATGTAACCTTGAACCATATTATTTTTTATTTCTTTCGTGGGCACTCCAGGAATGGTTTGGGCTTAGTTCACTTTGTTTTCTCATTTATAATATTTACACATATAGCGCTACACTTTATACACTTCTTATTTCTATTTTTCCTTTGTCTAAGAGGAGTGTCAGCTGCTTACTGTGTAACCATCCTCCATTATTATTGGTGCAGCGCTGTACTCATCTCCCATTGGTTACATTAGGCTTGGTTAGCAGCCAATCCTGGGCTGAATCTGGGTCAGGGATGAGTGACTCAGGGAGGCTGGATGACTCATCGAGTAGCACCTCTAGTAACTCCCCCTGCTCTCTGGAACCTTGGAGAAGCTTCCAGAAGTGGAGAAGGGAGTCTAGGAGGAGCTGCTTGGAGTATTGATGAGGGCCCCAGCCAAACCCCAGCAGATGGGCTGACAGGGGGTGGGCACTTCTTAAATACTCCGGGGTCACGCCAGCAAGGGGAATTCGGGTGGAAGATGGAGAAGGAGTGCTGAGGAGGCTGTCGGTGACCCCCTGAAGGTGGCCTCCTATTCTGGGGGGGCGACCTTGGGCCTGGCGTGTTGGAGGGTCCCTCGACAACACACGAAGGAATCCTTCCTGGAGGCACAGGAGCAAGTGCGAGGACAGCAGGAGCAGGTCAGCACGTCCAGGAGTTCTCCAGGAGAAATCAGCCGGGTGGGCTGGTGAGTGTGCAGTCTGGGAGTACTGTGGAGAAATTAGCCAGGAGGGCTGGTGAAATGGGCAGCTGCAGCCATTCGGGCTGGCAGTACCTGAAGAGGTGGTGCTGGGATCAGTAGCCACAGGGATGTAAGCTGGACACTGGACCACGGGACTCACGGTCCCTGCCTGTAAAGGGCTTTTGCTTGATCTGGCTGAGTGCTTTGTCAGATTTACTAAAAGTGTGCCAGCTGAGTCTGTGATTTTTTTACTGCAAGCAAGTGAAGTACTGGAGAAGGAGAAAGGAGTGTATATAGACTGTATTTAGGAGAGTTGTCCCTGAAGTTTTCTGTAGTCATACATAATACCCCTACTCCCCATCCAAGATTTATCAATAAAACACAAAGACAAAGTGCAGGACTGTTTTCTGACCGAAGTGTGCTTGTGGAAATTCGGTGTGCCTGGCTGTTCAGGGTGGGGGATCTCAGTTCACCAGCGGCTCCTACGTGGGGTGCACTACATAAAGGAAACAGATGGGTGGATTTACTATAGACTGTGCACTTTGCAAGTGCAGTTGCAGTCATTTTCCCCAAAGCTTAGAAAATGTGGTAAAGCTTTGCTGATTTCCATCATCCAATCGTGTGCAAGAAAAATGAAACGTTACCGCATTTACATTTACTAAGTAAAATTAGTGCAACAGCACTTGAAAAGTGCACAGTCTATGTGCCTATAGTAAATCCACCCATCTGTTTCCTTTATGTAGTGCACCCCACGTAGGAGCCGCTGGTGAACTGGGATCATGATTAGAGAGTTTCACTTCATTTACTAAGCTAAGGGAAGCTCCACTTTCAAAAAATGATTCCCCCAATGTGTTTCCACATCCAAAAAAAGAAAACGCAATTTTTAAGAAAGTTTACGTTTTTGTGTTATGCCGCGTACACACGATCGGAAATTCGGCCAGCAAAAGACCGATGAGAGCTTTTGGTCGGAAAATGCGACCGTGTGTATGCGCCATTGGACTTTTGCTGGCGGAATTCCCGCCAGCAAAAGATTGAGAGCAGGTTCTCAATTTTTCGGTCGGAAAAAGTTCCTATCTGAAAATGAAGATCGTCTGTACAAATTCCGACACGCAAAATTCCTGCGCATGCTCGGAAACAATTCGACGCATGCTTGGAAGCATTGAACTTCATTTTCTCAGCTCCTCGTAGTGTTGTACGTCATCGCGTTCTTGACGGTCGAAAGTTCAAAGAACTTCTTTGTGACCCGTGTGGATGCAAGGCAAGCTTGAGCGGAATTCCGTCGGAAAAACCATCCAAGTTTTTTCCAATGGAAAATCCGCTCGTGTGTACGCGGCATAATGCCCCGTACACACGGTCGGATTTTCCGACGGAAAATGTGTGATAGGACCTTGTTGTCGGAAATTCTGACCGTGTGTAGGCTCCATCACACATTTTCCATCGGATTTTCCGACACACAAAGTTTGAGAGCAGGCTATAAAATTTTCCCACAACAAAATCCGTTGTCGGAAATTCCGATCGTGTGTACACAAATCCGACGGACAAAGTGCCACGCATGCTCAGAATAAATAAAGAGATGAAAGCTATTGGCCACTGCCCCGTTTATAGTCCCGACGTACGTGTTTTACGTCACCGCGTTCAGAATGATCGGATTTTCCAACAATTTTGTGTGACCGTGTGTATGCAAGACAAGTTTGAGCCAACATCCGTCGGAAAAAATCCTAGGATTTTGTTGTCGGAATGTCCGAACAAAGTCCGACCGTGTGTACGGGGCATAAGGCTGCATTCAGAGCCGTCTTGGGCTATTGGTTGGACACCCCTGGTTCTGCTCTTCTGGAAACCTTTTTCCACCAGATTTTGTAATGCGTCTGTTGGAATTTTGTGCCTATTCAGCCAAGAGAGCATTTGTCAGGTCAATCGCTCAGGTCAATCTGTACCTGTAGACTCCATTGTTCTCCATCCACGGTAAATGCTCTGCAGCACGCTCAGTTGACAGTAATGGATTAATCCTTGAGACAGTAACTCTCAGAAGTGGTCCAGTGAGGATTCAATGTGGATGGAGAGCAACAGAGTCTACATGTACAAATTACCCGTAGCAACTACTAAGGATGGATCTACAGACATCTAGCCTGACCATATCCCAAAGAGCACATTGACCCTATTTGATGCCATGAGGTCTTTGGATCTGGTTAGTATGAAGTTCAGTTAAAGGTGAAGGTTGCACTGTATGGAAGATACTAGAAGCATTTGTGTAGATACACAGTGGAAGTTGTCTAATTTCCCCAAATGTCAACCGGAATAAAGCGAGCGTTTTTTATTTTGCGTTTTATCTGCTATCTCAATCAACACCTGCTCCATTATCTCCGATTCCTGTGCGTGTCCTCTATTGCTCTCTATGTCTTAGAAAGCTTTCTAAGATCACTTCTGAAAATCCCCCTCAGCCTTGTACAAAAAGCATATTAAGGTCAATTAAACCGAACATTTTATCCATTGCTTGGCATTGCCTTTAAACCACGCTGGTGACCTCCACTGCACATGTCGGCATAATTATACCGATAAATTAAAAAAAAAAGGTATGAGAGTATGTTTGTCTATTGCCTGTAACATCATAGGACGTACTCGTGGCGCAGCATGGCGGTGCGGCATGAGTGTTGGGAATTCAAGGTTATCTTTTGAATGACTTCGTCTCAGAGATAATGCACTTGACATTTAAAAACAGAACTTCAGAAATGGGAAATAAAGCAGATAAAAAAAAATAAAAAAAACCCTGAAAATTGAAATACAAAAGTCATTTTCACAGTAAGTGAATGTTCGGTTATTGAAAAATACGCTGGAACAGTTCTGATTTTTTTTTTTTCTAACATGAATATTATTAGGTTCAATGTTAACCACTGAAGGACCGCGCCTCTTTCTGAGATTTGTTGTTTACAAGTTAAAAACTGTTTTTTTTTGCAAGAAAATTACTTAGAACCCCCAAACATTATACATTTTTTTCCTAACACCCTAGAGAATAAAATGGCGGTCGTTACAATACTTTCTGTGACACCGTATTCGCGCAGCGGTCTTACAAGCGCACTTTTTTGGAAAAAATACACTATTTTTAATTAAAAAATTAAACAACAGTAAAGTTAGCCCAATTTTTTTTTTTTATATTGTGAAAGATAATGTTACACCGAGTAAATTGATACCCAACATGTCACACTTCAAAATTGCGCCCGCTCGTGGAATGGCGACAAACTTTTACCCTTAAAAATCTCCATTGGCGACGTTTAAAAAATTCTACAGGTTGCATTTTTTGAGTTACAGAGGAGGTCTAGGGCTAGAATTATTGCTCTCGCTCTACCGATCACGGTGATACCTCACATGTGTGGTTTGAACACCGTTTTCATATGTGGGCGCTACTCACGTATGTGTTCGCTTATGCACGCAAGCTCGGCGGGACGGGGCGCGTTTAAACAATTTTTAATTTTTTTCTTATTTATTTTATCTTTTTTTTTATATACACTGTTCTTCTAACAAAAAAAATGGTGCCACTTTTATTCCTATTACAAGGAATGGAAACATCCCTTGTAATAGAAAAAAAGCATGACAGGTCCAATTAAATATGAGATCTGGGGGTCAAAAAGTCCTCAGATCTCATATTTACACTAAAATGCAATTTAAAAAAAAATGTTGTCATTTAAAAAAGTAAATAAAAAAAAATGGCCCTTTTAAGAGCTATGGGCGGAAGTGACGTTTTGACGTCGCTTCCGCCCTGCAATGGTATGGAGATGGGTGGGGGCTATCTTCCCCTCACTTGTCTCCATACCACACACGGAAGAGGACCCGGTCGCCTCCGCCGCTGTCGACGGCTCCGGTAAGCGGCGGAGGGCACCGGAGAGCGGTGAGGGGTGCCCTCTCCCACCACCGATAAAAGTGATCTTGCGGCGAATCCAGTGCAGAGACCACTATTATCGGAAACCATTCCGCCCGCTCAAGAAGAGGATACTGGGGTTATGGCAGCTAGCTGCTGCCATAACAAAGATATTCCTCTTCAAACAGCCAACATATAACAGCGTGCGGCGGTCAGGAAGTGTTTAAAGGATCAGTCCTAAAATATAATATTAATAGATTAATGTTAACTACTTCTGGGCCGTCCGCCGCACGTATACTGCGGCAGTGCAGCCCGGCTGAGCGAAGCAACATGCCTGTGTGCTGTTCGCGTCTTCCGGGTCTGGGGTACGCATGCTGCTGGTGACCCGCTTCCGCTGTGATTGGACACAGCAGGAGCCAATCAGTGCGTCCAGCGGCCGCGATGGCCGCCAGCCACCCGTGATCGTTAGGAGGAGAGGCAGGATGGCGGTCTGCCTATGTAAACAAGGCAGACCGTCGTTCTGTCAGACAGGAAGAGAGAGATCTTGTGTTCCTGCTAATCAGGAACACAGATCTCTCTCTTCCTCCAATAAGTCCATCCCCCACACACAGTTAGAAAGCACTCCCTAGGAGCATACTTAACCCTGTGATCGCCCCTGATGTTAACCCCTTCCCTGCCAGTGTCATTTATACAGTGACAGTGCTTTTTTTTTAGCACTGGTCACTGTATTGGTGTCACTGGTCCCCAAAAGTGTCACTTAGTGTCCGATTTGTCCGCCGCAATGTCGCTGTCCCGCTAAACATCGCTGATCGCCACCAGTACTAAAAATAAATAAATAAAAATATCCCATAGTTTGTAGACGCGATAAATTTTGCGCAAACCAATCAATATACGCTTATTGGGATTTTCTTTACCAAAAATATATAGCAGAATACATATTGGCCTAAATTTTTTACATATTTTTATTCAGTATGTTTTTTAACAGAAAGTAAAAAATATTTTTTTTTTTTTCAAAATTGTCACTCTTTTTTTGTTTATAGCGCAAAAAATAAAAACCGCAGAGGTGATCAAATACCAAAAGAAAGCTCTATTTGTGGGAAAAAAGGGAGACCAATTTTGTTTGGGTACAGCGTTGAAAGACTGCACAATTGTCAGTCAAAATAATGCAGTGCCGTAACGCAAAAATTGGCCTGGTCATTAAGGGGGTAAAACCTTTCCGGGCTCAAGTGGCTAAAGTACAACAGGGGAACCCCACTGACAGTAGTTAAGGGTGCGGCGGCCCCCGCTTTTTAAAAACCGATAATTGCAGGCTTTTTCTTTCTTTTTTTTTTTTTACATTTCAGCTGTCAGTGGGGGAATTCTGCTGACAGCTGAAAGATCCGAGCCTGAAAGTATTGGCATTCAGGTATCGGAGCATTTGCACAAGTACCAATACGCATGGAAATGCTTAGTACTGGCACCGATATCGGTATTGGTGCAACCCTAATATATTACATGCAAAAAAAAACCCTGTTGATCTCATCAGAAATGAATCTTTTTGACAGGCGTGGGTCTGTCAGTGTCTATGAAATGGAGGATAGGATGTACCATCTGCAGTACTAATACTACCTGCTCCCACGTAAGCTTAAAGTAAAGATAAAAACTTTATTTTTCACTTTGGATGGCGTAAGGGAGGGTTAATACCTATGTCAGGTTTTTTTTCCTATGTGTCTCCATTGGGTAGGTATCCCTTCACTTCCTGTCCCCATAGCCAGGCCAGGAAGTGAGAGGAAATCCCACCCAAGTAAAGGAATTTCTTGGTTGTTACCAGCACTGGTGTCCCCATTGGAAGTTCTCCTCTCTTTTACTATTCTCGTGAATACCCAAAATTTGGGATTTATTTTCACTTTGACTCTCAGTGATAATGGTAAACGGGACACAGACAGCAATAAAACCCTGTAAAATGTCAGTGAAGTCCTTTACTTATTACAGAGATTAAAGATTATCCTTTAAATATTGCAACAGATCTGTGCACTCTCCTTTCTATATATTCCAAGGCCTCCTAGGAGAATCCAAAACCAACAGAGGTTTGCTATTGGAGGAAAAATTTCTGATAGGCATTTTTCAGAAGAAGTATTAAAATGGACTTTTATGTGCAGAACTGATACGAGTGTGCACCCCCACCTCCAGAACCATGCCAGGCCACATGCCCTCAAGATGGGGTTGTACCTTGCCAAGGGGGTTTAAAAAGGGGGGGGGGGGTCCAAATACTGCTCTGCTCAATGTGAATGCGTAAGGAGTAGTATCCATAGGGATTTGCAATGAAAAGTGAAAAGTGTAAATAAAGTATAAGTGAACGCTCACCTTGTACCTTGTAAAGCATCCCATTTAATTCAACGCTTTCCCGCCAGCCGCCTCCTGGCCCTTTAGGCCCCTTTCACACTTACACGACTTGTCCCACGATTTTGTACTGCAAAATCGTATGACAAGTCATTCTCCATGATTTTCAATGACTACCATTCATATTGGCACGACTTTAAGTCGTGCCGACTTGAAAGTAGTCCCTGCACTACTTTGGTCCAACTTCTATGCGAGTTGTACTCCATAGACCTCAATGTTAAACCCTGAAGTAGCATGCAAGTCGTGCCTGAATAATATAGACACGACTTCAGCACGACTTTCTAAGCACAAGCCTGGCTCGCTGATCGGGAAAGGAAAACTTTTTTTTCCTTTCCCGATGAGCGACAGGCAGTGCTGACAGCTGTCTGGTATGAATCCAGAGGGGGAACTCCACGCCAAGTTTTAAATGAAAAAAACCGGCGTGGGTTCCCCCCCAGGGGCATACCAGGCCCTTAGGTCTGGTATGGATCTAAGGGGAACCCCCTACGCCGAAAAATCGGCGTGGGGTCCCCCCCAAAATCCATACCAGACCCTTATCCGAGCATGCAGCCCGGCCGGTCAGGAATGGGGGTGGGGACGAGCTGGCGCCCCCCCCTCCTGGACCGTACCAGGCCGCATACCCTCAACATGGGGGTGGGTGCTTTGGGGCATGGGGGGCGCCCTGCGGCCCCCCCCACCCCAAAGCACCTTGTCCCCATGTTGATGAGGACAAGGGCCTCTTCCCGACAACCCTGGCCGTTGGTTGTCGGGGTCTGCGGGCGGGGGGCTTATCGGAATCTGGGAGCCCCCTTTAATAAGGGGGCCCCCAGATCCCGGCCCCCCACCCTATGTGAATAAGTATGGGGTACATGGTACACGCGGCCGGGCTGCGTGCTCGGATAAGGGTCTGGTATGGATTTTGGGGGGACCCCCACGCCGATTTTTTGGCGTAGGGGGTTCCCCTTACAATCCATACCAGACCTAAGGGCCTGGTATGCCCCTGGGGGGGAACCCACGCCAGTTTTTTTTATTTAAAACTTGGCGTGGAGTTCCCCCTTATGATTCATACCAACTACTGTATGTTTTCATTTGTTAATGCCAAAAACGTGGCAAAGTAGTACTGCTCCAAAATCGCGGTAAAATCGTGCGACTTTGAAGTCGTATAAGTGTGAAAGGAGCCTAATGCCGCGTACACACGAGCGGACTTTACGGCGGACTTTGCCCGGCGGACTGGATTTCGTCGGACAATTCGATGTGTGTGGGCTCCAGCGGACTTTGTTTTCTCAAAAGTTGGACGGAATTAGATTTGAAACTTGTTTAAAATTTATCCGTTGAAATCAAGTCCGGTCGAAAAGTCCGCCGTCTGTATGCTAGTTCGACGGACAAAAAGCCACGCTAGGGCAGCTATTGGCTACTGGCTATGAACTTCCTTGTTTTAGTCCGGTCGTACGTCATCACGTACGAATTCGACGGACTTTGGTGGATTGTGTGTAGGCAAGTCCGTTCATTCACAAAGTCTGTTGGAAAGTACGTCGAAAAGTCCGCCGGGCAAAGTCCGCCGTAAAGTCCGCTCGTGTGTACGCGGCATTAGGGTTCTAAACGTCGGAAGGCAGGCATTCAGTCAGGTGACCACTGTGATTAGCAGTCACAGGGGTCACATGATCGGAAAGCTCCTGGTGACTAGTATGCATCAGGAGCTTTCCAGTAGCCGCCGGCTACCGTGCTGGGAGCGCACACGGTAAGTGTTCTCAGGACTGCAAATATGCGTTCGGCCAGCGTGAAGAGGTTAAAATAGAAAAATGAAAGGCAAAACATATGTGTATAGATATGAAAAAAACATTATAAACATCTTTTTTTTTTTTTATAAGTGATCACATACTTTCTGTTTTTAGCTGCATTAGGAGCCCAGAGAGCTGAGGGAGGAGAAACAGCAGTACACTGATCTTGCCAGTGAATGGCTGTGGAGGCATGTTCAGACAAGTCTGATCATTGGAGGAGAGCAGGCTGAGTTCCCAGTACAGCTAGAGAACTGACCACAATGTGCTCCCATGCCTAGTGTGGCCAGTTTTTAAAAGGCAAGCAGAGGGAACAGGCAGGAACACCAGGGATTTCACACAAAGGAAGGAATACAAAGAGAACAGGATACTTGCTCATATAAGTACATGGTACAGCAGGCACCTGCGGGTTCCTGCACTCCACCCATGTGTCAGCATTCTGTACAAGATCCAGTATAAGCGTCTACAGCAGTGATTATCAATTTATGAGCTCAGGGGGGCCTCAAATGGGGCCCCTGACATCACCAAAGGACCGCACATAATATTAACGCACATAATATTAAATATACTGTATGTAGTGCTTGAGAGGACTGTCAGAAACTTAAGACCCAATAGAGAAAAGGAGGATCAGATAGAATAGAGGAAATGATCATCAGATAGAATAGAGGAAATGAGGATCAGAAAGAGCGACATTTTTGGCTGGGGATAGGCTGCAGAAGACAATACTAAACTGGAAACATGTTATATGAGGCTAGTGAAGATCAGTGCCATTACCCTAATCAATGTTCCCACTACAGGCTGCTGAGGTCCAAGGGCCGCACATCATACACCAAAGGGTCAAATGCAGCCTCCAGGCCCCAGGTTGGGCATCAGGGGTCTACAGCATCTCAGCAGTATCCAGGCTATCTTCAGATCATCTGTTGTGTCTGGACCCCCTGCAGACACACGTGCCACTCCTTGTCCTGCTATGCTCTGTTAAAAACTCCAGGAATATTGTAAGGGAAGCCCTCTCATCAACTTGGCCTCTGCCAGGTATGTGACACCCCTGTTTATAAGGGATCTCCCCATTTTGTGGATTCTGTTTAACCGGACCTAGTGTGCCCCGTGAAAACTCAAATGACCCATTGAAAATCTATATTCAGCGCCTCATTTTTGCTTTTGGTTGCACATAACAGCCGAGACAAGGACTTCCTATTATGCCGCGTACACACGGTCCTACTTTTCGTCTACAAAAGTCCAACAGACGCTGATGGACTAAAGCTGGCTGGTAATCCGATCGTGTGTGGGCTTCTCCGGACTTTCAACCGACTTTTTTAGCCTCAAATACGACGTACTTTAGATTTGAAACATGCTTCAAAACTTTTACTTCGTACCTACGACGGACCCCGAAATCCGCTCGTCTGTGTGCTAGTCCGACGGACAAAAAGCCACGCTAGGGCACCTATTGGCTACTGGCTATGAACTTCCTTATTTTAGTCCGGTGTACGTCATCACGTACGAATCCGACCGACTTTTGTGTGGTCGTGTGTAGGCAAGTCCGGTCGTTAGAAAGTAGGCCGCAAGTCCGCGGCAAGTCCACCGAAAGTCTGCCGGAAGTCTGTCCGACAGGCTGTCCGACTTTTGTAGACGAAAAGTACGACCGTGTGTACGCGGCATTAATGTAACTGCCCTTTTTGCTGGACAGCTTGGCGTGTTATGGTTAGCGGAAAAATAACAGATTGACTGGTAGATAAGCAGGTGATAAAACCATGTCACTGGTGTGTTAAAGTGGAACCAACGTCAACATTAAAAACTTACAAGCAGGTAGGCTCTTCTTCTACCTGCCTGCTCACAGTCTTCTGTGGCATATCTGCTTACATCAGTAACAAACAAATGGCGCCCTGCCCCCACCTATAACTGGCCTTCACAGCAAGGAGCACATGGAAGGGCAAACACATGAAAGACAAAAACAGAACATTCCATAGCTCAACTCACCAACCAGTCTGCCAACTGACCAAATTAACCTGTCCAACAGTCTGCGTTAAAAACAGAGGTTTAGTTAGCACGCATTTGCAAACGCATGCATAAGCTGCAAGGCCTCTTCACGGCACCCTGTGTATGCTTGCAGTCCTAACTCTACTAAATTTATAAGCGTCTCCGCAATGGAAGCACATGCATTAAATGGATAGATGAGGAGCAGGTGGGCCTGGAGGCAGCCCAGTCCCCCTTAAAGGAACAGGGGCACACTGGACACCCAGAAAGAGCACAATGGCAGCAAAGGTGTCCAGTGTGTCCCCGGACCAAGCATACACAGGGTGCCGTGAAGAGGCCTTGCAGCTTATGCATGCGTTTGCAAATGCGTGCTAACTAAACCCCTGTTTTTAACTGTTGGACAAGATAATTTGGTCAGTTGGCAGACTGGTTGGTGAGTTGAGCTATGGAATGTTCTGTTTTTGTCTTTCATGTGATAGCCCTTCCATGTGCTCCTTGCTGTGAAGGCCAGTTGTAGGTGGGGGCAGGGGGGCATTTGTTTGTTACTGGTGTAAAGTATGGTCCAGGGACACACTGTACACCTTTGCTGCCACTGTGCTCTTGCTGGGCGTCCAGTGTGCTCCTGTTCCTTTAAGGAGGATTGGGCTGCCTCCAGGCCCACCTGTCCCTCATCTATCCACTTAATGCATGTGCTTCCATTGCAGAGACGCTTATCAATTTAGTAGCATTAGGGCTGCAAGCATACACAGGGTGCCAGGAAGAGGCCTTGCAGCTTAAAAACCCCTGTTTTTACCGCAGACTGTTGGACAGGTTAATTTAGCCAGTTGGCAGACTGGTTGGTGAGTTGAGCTATGTAATGTTCTGTTTTTGTCTTTCATATATGCTTACATCTCCGGCATGGTCTATGTGTGTCGGGATGACTGACTCCTTCCACATGTGCTGGAGTTATGCCATCCTGTGCTGGCCAATCAAGATGGTCAAAGACTGGCACCTGGAAGGAACCCAGGAGAAGATGCTTGCACCGATGAGGGACCAACTTCCAACCATTGAATAGAAGATGAGTATGGTGCCTTTAGTTCTGCTTTAAAGATGCAGGTTATTCATCCTGTTCTCTGTGTGCTGGGGTGCCGGAATGACTGACTCCTTAGCATTTCAAATGACATCACTGGCATGGTCCCGGTCTGCCGGGACAACCGAATCCTGCTCATGCTCTGGAGTTACCTCATCCTGCACAAGTCAATCAAGACAGCCAAAGGCTGGCACCTGGAAGGAGCCCAGGAGAAGATGTTGATGGACTTTGGACTGTTGGAAAGGAGGTGAGTATGGTGTCTTCAGTTTCCAATTTAACCACTTCTGGACCGAGCCTCTTTTTGAGATTTGTTGTTTACAAGTTAAAATCATTTTTTTTTTGCTAGAAAATTACTCAGAACTCCCAAACATTATATAGTTTTTTTCAGACACCCTAGAGAATAAAATGGCGGTCATTGCAACACTTTATATCACACCGTATTTGTGCAATTTTTTTTGGACAAAAGACAACAGTAAAGTTAGCCCAATTTTTTTCTATATTGTGAAAGATAATGTTGCACTGAGTAAATTGATACCCAACATGTCATGCTTCAAAATTGAGCCCGCTCGTGGAATGGGAAGAAACTTTGGCACTTAAAAATCTTCATTGGCGATGTTTAAAAATGTTTACAGGTTACCAGTTTTGAGTTACAGAGGAGGTCTAGTCCTAGAATTTTTGCTCTCGCTCTAACAATTGCGGCGATACCTCACATGTGTGGTTTGAACACCGCTTTCATATGCGGGCGCGACTTATGTATGCGTTCACTTCTGCATGCGAGCTCGGTGGGACAGAGTGCTTTAAGAAAAAAAAATCTTATTTATTTTACTTTTTATTTTTTATTTTTACACTGTCCTTTTAATTGGGTCACTTTTATTCCTATTACAAGGAATGTAGAAAGATGTAGAAAAGAATGTAGAAAAAAAACATCTTTAGTGTGAGATCTGGGGTCAAAAAGACCTCAGATCTCACATTTAGACTTAAATGCAATACAATAAATAAATAAATAAATAAATAAATGTCTTTTGAAAAAAAATAAATTCCCCTTGTGTTGTGAAGGGGCGGGGAGATGACATCACTTTTCTGTCATCTCCCCGCCCCTTCACAGCTCCCAGGGAAAGAATAGTGGACCTCTTGGCAGGCTCTGTTTGTTTTTATTTTTCACTTTTGGGGTACCATATACATGGCTATATATGAGTTTTTTCATATACTTTGCAGCCTGACCACCATGGCGTGAGTTGGCAAGCATCTTTCAATTAACCATACTCCCCTGTGCCTTCTCCTGAAGAAGCAAGAGTTGTCTCCCGAAACATATCGATATTAGTTGCACCAGATTGATTGTGGTATCTTTATGGCATTAGAAGGTCCTATCAAAAAAGTTTTTTCATGTGATAAACTATTTATGCATTGATTTATTAACAAGTTGTGATATTGTATGTGTTTTTTAAATGTATGTGAATAAATTTTTCATATTTTTTATATATTTTATTTGAGGTGTGACTCTTTAAAAGTCCAGTGGGCTAAATATTTTTTGTTGTGTGCATTTCAATGAGGAAGTGCGTTTTTGGTGCAGTTCTTTTAACTGACCAAAAATGCAGCAAGAAAAAAAGCGCAATGGACCAGTGTGAAGACATACTGTACATAGAATTTAAAGGGATGCATTTTTCCTGAGTCTTTCTTGCGCTAAAGGTGCCAATAATGGCCGACAATAAATTAATATTCATTTAAATTCATAATATTAATTTACAAAATCAAATAATGCAATTTTTTGAATATATATATATTTTTAAAAACGTTCATTTTCAGTTTCAGTTTTTGGCATTCCTGCATTTTCCGGTTTGGCACAAAAATTTCCATTCCAAGAAAAAAACAAAAAACGTTTTACGTAGAGTTTTTCTTTAAGCTGTAGGCAATTCTTTTTCTGTTGACATATTTTGTCATATACTTTATTTTTTTTTTTAATTATTATTATTATTTTTTAACTTTAATTTCACTTTAAACATTTGGATTTCTGTTATACCCTTGGCCTCCTCTATATTTTTGTTGGACGCCACATTGTAGAGCTCCTGCGGAATTCAGTGCTAGCGAGCTCTTTCCTCTTTGATATATGGAAGAGATTGAAATTTTGCTTAAATTTTATTTTATAACACTGTAAAGTTTTAGATCGATTTGAGGGAAACGAGAGCGGTAAATATTTTTGCAGTAAAAATTCTATATGTTGTGTTCATCTTTCATATCATTTTATGTCTTTTTGCTTCATTACCTTAGATGGAGCACAGCGGCTCTGTAATATACCGTTACTTTGTATCATTCCACAATGCAATCCTCTTCCTTCCTCCTAGGCAAAGACGTTTTTTTTTTTTTTTTTACAACCACTTCCCAAAATGATACCCTAATTACATGATTATTTCAAAGTTAAAGCCATTCCTTAATGAATCTCCCCATCGCTGTGTATTAGACTTTGTTTTTTTTTTGTTTTTTTTGTAGAATGTGAAAGCTCTTTGGACAGTTATTTTTACACCAACTATAACGGCGTTAAGTGAAGAAAAACATTGTTAATTAAAAACTGCAAATTGCAGATATCTAAACATTATTTAAATTCACTTCAGCTTCACTGGAGTTGAGATTACTATTATTTCTTTTTCTTTTTTTTTTTTTTTAATGAAAACATATTTTTAGTGAGTTTTGCATGCTAGAGATTAAAGAACAACTCTGAAATAAAATACAAAAAATGTCTTTAGCTCGCTTCTTTTAAAGCCCCAACCTTTGAAGTGGGCCCCTCCCCAAACTGCAAGGGTTAAAGGGCAAGTTGACCTTCAGGATGATGTTCTAAAAATTCCTTATGCAATTGTTTATCCTGTGAGAAATGCGCTACTCCTGTTGTAAATGGTGAAGGTCCCCCCCCCCATTACAGATGCAGCTGTTGGGGGGCTCTGCACAAAAAACGTTGGCCCCTCATCTCCTAGCCTGGACATTACAGTAATGTGTGACGGGAGTCACTTTGGGCGGGGGGCTTGTGGAACTCAGCTTACCTGGAAACTCTGGAAACTCCTTGTCCAGCTCCCCCGACCCCTCTGATGTGTAAGTGACCCTGTGTCTACTAGGGGCACAGGGTGACCGAGAACCCCAGTCTGATCTGCACTAGTCAGACTCACTGTACAACCACACTGGAATAGAATATTGTGTATATATATATATATATATATATATGTATGTATGTATATATTTCTCCAGCATCCCCTCCCAAAGACAGTGTCATGCTACTGGTGGAGGTAAGGTCTACCTCGCCCTGTTTCATTATGCAAAGTAGGGGGGATTGTCCTCTGAGTGTAAATCTCTGTACCTGTGTTCAAAAAAACAGCATGTTCCAGCTTTGCAGAAAAAAAGATTGGTCTGTTCAGGGTGATGTGTAGTGTCATTTGTCTGTCACACGTAGCCTTTTGCTTTTAGGCCAAAAGTTTAATTTTGGTCTCATATGACCAGAGCACCTTCTTCCACATGTTTGTTGTGTCCCCCACATGGCTTCTCGCAAACTGCAAACAGGACTTCTTATGGCTTTTCTTTCAACAATGTCTTTCTTCTTGCCACTCTTCCATAAAGGGCAGATTTGTGGAGAACACGACTAATAGTTGTCCTGTGGACAGATTCTCCCACCTGAGCTGTGGATCTCTGCAGCTCCTCCAGAGTTACCATGGACCTCTTGGCTCTTCTCTGATGAAGGCTCTCCTTGCCCGGCCGGTCAGTTTACTATATTTACTAATTAGGTGACATCTGAAGGCATAGGCTTTTAGTTAGGGGTATCAGAGTAAAGGGGGCTGAATACAAATGTACGCCACACTTTTCACATATGTATTTGTAAAAAAATTGGAAAATAATTTATGATTTTCCTTCCACTTCACAATTATGTGGCACTTTTGTGTTGGTCTAGTTTATAAAATCCCAATAAAATACATTTACGTTTTTGGTTGTAACATGACAAAATGTGGAAAAGGCACTGTAGATAGACCAAAGATATATAGCTAGATAGATAGCTAGCTAGATAGCTAGATAGCTAGATAGATAGCTAGATAGCTAGATAGCTAGATAGATAGATAGATAGATAGATAGATAGATAGATAGATAGATAGATAGATAGATAGATAGATAGATAGATAGATAGATAGATAGATTCTTTGATTTTATACTAGTGACATTGTTTCTTGTGCAGCACTGACTGTATTTCACCGGAAGGTTCTTCTTTAGGTCGGCACCGGTGACACGTTGGGTTTTATGTAACAATAAAACAAAAGCCGCCTGTACACTCGTAGAATGATAACAACATAAAGCTTGAGGATAAGATTTCACCTCCGCATAGCACAACACACCCGGACGCTACTTGGCATTCCCACCAAACCGCCTCATCTACTGCTCACGCAATCCCAGCCCATTATTACAAAAAAAAAATGGATATTGATCAGCGCTCCAATTTATTTTACTTTTCAATTACAGCGCTTAGGCTAAAACTTGTCCTATTATCGCAGAGTTTTACAATCCATCATAAATCTCCTCCAGATAAGTGGATTCTAAACCAAAACCCAAAAAAAAAAAATAAGAGACAACCCTGGCCGGTGCCAAGATCTTCTTCATATGTAAAAACAGAATGGCGAATTTCAGACTCAGAGACGCTCAAAGTTTTCTGTAGGGATTTCAATAAATTGATTTTTTTTTTGCAGAAGAGATTGATAAAAAGGTGGTGGCATCTTACATCTCCATCTATTCAGCTGTGGAGGTGACTTGATGGAAGTAGAAGAGTATGAGAGGCAGGCGCGAGGAGGACATGTGGGTGATGTGTTTATAAAGGGTCATACTGCAGTTCTTTAGTCAAGGCTGTGCCGGAAATGCTCATACTCAATGCTGGGGTTGGTGTGTGTGTGTTGGAAATTGCCAATGCCGTTGTAAATGTGTTCCCATAAGTTGCATTGGTGAACACAGAAGTATTGAGACTCTGTTCACCCAATGATATTTCTTCAGAAGACAAGGCACCTAAAACTCGGGGCACATTCACACCTGTGCGTTAGAAAATGCATGTCACGTTTTTTAACCACTTAAGGACCAGCCTCGTTTTGCGATTTTGGTGTTTAGATGTTTAAAACAGTTTTTTTTTGCTAGAAAATTACTTAGAACCCCCAAATATTATATATTGTTTTTTTTCTAACACTCTAGAGAATAAAATGGCGGTCATTGCAATACTTTTTTTCACACTGTATTTGCGCAGCGGTCTTACAAGCGCACTTTTTTTGGAAAAAAAAAAATCACTTTTTTTGCAACAGTAAAGTTAGCCCAATTTTTTTATATTGTGAAAGATAATGTTACTCCGAGTAAATTGATATCCAACGTGTCACGCTTTAAAATCGTGCCCGCTCGCGGAATGGCGTCAAACTTTTGCCCTCAAAAATCTCCATAGGCGAAAAAATTCTACAGGTTGCATGTTTTGAGTTACAGAGGAGGTCTAGGTCTAGAATTATTGCTCTCGCTCTATCGATCGTGGCGATACCTCACGTGGGTGGTTTGACCACCGCTGTCATATGCGGATACTACTCACGTATGCGTTCGCTTCTGCACAAGAACTCGTCTGGACGGGGCGCTTTAAAAAAAAATGTTTTTCTTATTTATTTTACTTGATTTTTTTTATTTTTACACTGTTTTTTTTTTTTTTTTTTTAAATTGGGTCACTTTTATTCCAATTACAAGGAATGTAAACATCCCTTGATAATAGAAAAAGCATAACAGGTCATCTTAAATATGAGATCTGGGGCCATAAAGTCCTCAGATCTCATATTTGGACTTAAATGCAATTAAAAAAAAAAATTTGTCATTTGAAAAAATGACAACAGAAAAATGTGGCTTTAAGACGTATGGGCGGAAGTGACGTTTTGATGTCGCTTCCGCCCTGCTATGGTATGGAGACGGGTGGGGGCCATCTTCCCCTCACTCATCTCAATACCCAGCCACGGACAGGTCCCGATCTCCTCCGCCGCTGCCGACGGCTCCGGTAAGAGGCAGAGGGCACCGGATCGCGGCAGGAGGGGGGGGGGGGACCCTCTCCCGCCACCCAATAAAAGTGATCTTGCGGCGAATCCGCGGGACCACTTTTATCTTGTAGCCGACCGCCGGCCGAACACGGGGATACCGGGGTTATGGCAGCTAGCTGCTGCCATAACAACGATATCGTCCCCAAAGTAGGGACATACATCGGCGTGCGGCGGTCCGGAAGTGGTTATAACAATGCTAACCCTAATATTTAACTCTAACCCTAACCCAAAACTGTAATATTATCCTATTTACCAAAATTTAAAAAACACGAAATGCATTAAAAACACGTCAACAAAAACATCAAAAACACAAAACTTGCAATTTTGTTGCGGTTCCATTGAAGTCTATTGCAGTAAAAAACGCAACAATATGAATGTGTTCCATAGGAAACCATGGTAAGTGGACTGTAGTGCGTTTCTGCAAAATGTACTAAAAATGCGTGGGTGTGAACCAAGGACAAGTGCTAAGTAATATGTAACACTTCCAGGTATTTATTATCTCTCACAGAGATCACAGTACTCCTCCCTACATAAGTTACAATGTACAGTCTGAGTGATCTCTGGGGGGGGGGGGGGGATGAGAAAATGCTTTCAGCTTCCTGTAGCAAACTGATGACATCACCTTAGCCAAGGCAAAGTCAAGACTCTGAGCAAAAGAATGGCTTTATCATGAAGCTTTTTGGAAAAATAACTGTTGCTGTGTATTGTGACAGGTCAGGAATTTATACATGCACTTTTGAAGACTTTTAAAGGCGCTAGAAGGACCATTTCACACTTTCGCAATCATTTTTTGCTCTGATACTAAATATTTAACCACTTCCAGACCGCTGCACGTCGATATACATCATAAATTTGAAGAGGGATATCTTTGCTATGGCAGAAGCTAGCTGCCATAACCCCAGTATCCTCTTCTTCGGCGGGCGGTCCGGTTTCTGATAATAGTGGTCTCTGCGCCGGATTCGCTGCAAGATCACTTTTATCGGCGGTGGGAGAGGGACCCCCGCCCTCCCGCCGCTCTCCGGTGCCCTCCGCTGCTTCTGGGAGCCATCGGTAGCGGTGGAGGCGATCGGATCCTTCTCCTTCCTGGGTATGGAGACGAGTGAGGGGAAGATGGCCCCCCACCCATCTCCATACCTTTGCAGGGCAGAAGCGACTTCCACCCATAGCTATTAAAGGGCAATTTTTTTTTTTTTAAATGACAATTTTTATTTATTTATTTTCTTTATTGCATTTTAGTGTAAATATGAGATGTGAGGTCTTTTTGACCCCCCAGATCTCATATTTAAGAGGTCCTGTCATGCTTTTTTTTCTATTACAAAGGATGTTTACATTCTTTGTAATAGGAATAAAAGTGACGCAATATATATTTTTAAAAGAACAGTGTAAAAATAAAAAATAAAAGGTAAAATAAATTAAAAAATGTTTTTTCTTTTTAAATGGGCCCCGTCCCAACGAGCTCGTGTGCAGAAGCGAATGCATAGGTGAGTAGCGCCCGCATATGAAAACGGTGTTCAAACCACACATGTGAGGTATCGCCGGGATCGGTAGAGCGAGAACAATAATTCTAGCCCTAGACCTCCTCTGTAATGTGAAACATGCAACCTGTAGAATTTTTTTAAACGTCACCTATGGGGATTTTTACGGGTAAAAGTTTGTCGCCATTCCACGAGCGGGCGCAATTTTAAAGGGTGAAATGTTGGGTATCAATTTACTCTGTGCAGCATTATCTTTCATAACATAAAAAAAATTGGCCTAACTTTTGTCTTATTTTTTCATTCAAAAAAGTGTATTTTTTCCCAAAAAAGAATGTAGAATACAACCGATACAAGTAGGTTACATAAATGTATAACAACCACTATTGTATCATTTGTAAGAGAACAACTGGGTTTCCCTCAATCACCCACCTCACCTTGATCTTCTCCTTTCTAAAAGACAGACAATATGTATAGGAACGTTTTGTAGAAGCGATCGTTTCGACCAGATAACAAAGGTCTCACAATGATTGACACATCTAATCACATAATATTGGTTTGGCATTTAGTGGTAGAGCTAAAACAAGCTTACAGATCCATGTTTACAGAAGTATTGAGATAATAGGATCAGAACTTCACAGGAAAATGTGCAGATAGCACCGAAATTAATAGCCAACCTGGGCCTTAAAGGGACACTATACCCAAATAGAACAAGATAAATAGATAGCTAGATAGAGAGAGTGGGGTTGGGGGGGGAATGGCCCTCGCCAAACAGGATATTGCACTAAACCTGTAGGTAAATAAGAGAAACCAGAACCTTTGCAAATTGGAAGAGTGGGTTTAATAATAAAGTTGGCATTGCCTCCACCCAGGACAGAGCCTCTGTTTTGTGAAAAGAGGGGGTTCCCTTCCTGGAAAAAAATTAACCAGAAATCAAAACAAAGTAATTGGAAGCAGAAGAACTACTGCAAGCACCATATAACATTAGCCATAAACAGGGCTTTTTTTCAGTGGGAACGTGGGGGAACGCAGTTCTGGCACCTCTTGGACTGACTGTATGTAATGGCAAGGGGTGCTGGGGTCTGCTGCAGTGTATTAATGCTCACTGCTAGGGATCTATTTTTGCAAGGGGGGTCTATTGTTGCTGGGGAGGTCTATTGTTGCTGGTAGGGGACCTATTGTTGCTTGGGGGTCTTATGTTGCTGGGGGGTCAGTTGTTGCTAAAAGAGATCTACTGTTGGGGGAGGGGTCTATTATTGATGGCAGCCAGACAGACTATTAATGCTGGCTGTGTGGAGATCTGTTGATGCTGCCGGGAGTCTCTGTTGCTGGCGGGGAAATTTTGTTGTGGTTGGTCCATTGTAGTTAGGGGGATCTATTGTTGCTGGCTGCAGGGGATCTATTTTACTGCTTTTCTTGATATCATTACCAAATTCCATACAAATTACTTAGCACCTCAAAATGATACTTGGTTCTATATTGTCTAAAAGGGACGGTACTGGGAGGTGAGTAGGGGCGATCAGCTGTCATGGAAGTACCCTCCAATTGTTGCCCGACCAGCCTGGAATGGAACTTCTCACCAACAGGAACTGTTATGTGTTACTTGAACTCAGAATCAGCCCACCTACTTTGCACTTTAGTCCCTCCCTAGAAGTTTATAATAGTCTCTTTTGGTACGGAATTTAGCAGCATGGACAGGACATGAGATCTCTCCCTCCCTCCATTTCCTCCTTCTGGGGTTTCTGGGGTTTTAACGCCAACAACCAGGGGCAGAAAGTGCATTCATAATACAGTGGCTTGCGAAAGTATTCGGCCCCCTGGAACTTTTCAACCTTTTGCCACATTTCAGGCTTCAAACATAAAGATCTAAAATTTTTATTTTTTGTGAAGAATCACCAACAAGTGGGACACAATTGTGAAGTGGAACGAAATCTTTTGGATTTTTGAAATTTTTTTAACTAATAAAAAAATGAAAAGTGGGGCGTGCAAAATTATTCGGCCCCCTTGCGTTAATACTTTGTAGAGCCACCTTTTGCTGCGATTACAGCTGCAAGTCGCTTGGGGTATGTCTCTATCAGTTTTGCACATCGAGAGACTGAAATTCTTGCCCATTCTTCCTTGCAGAACAGCTCGAGCTCAGTGAGGTTGGATGGAGAGCGTTTGTGAACAGCAGTTTTCAGCTCTTTCCACAGATTCTCGATTGGATTCAGGTCTGGACTTTGACTTGGCCATTCTAACACCTGGATACGTTTATTTGTGAACCATTCCTTTGTAGATTTTGCTGTATGTTTGGGATCATTGTCTTGTTGGAAGATAAATCTCCGTCCCAGTTTCAGGTCTTTTGCAGACTCCAACAGGTTTTCATCCAGAATGGTCCTGTATTTGGCTGCATCCATCTTCCCCTCAATTTTAACCATCTTCCCTGTCCCTGCTGAAGAAAAGCAGGCCCAAACCATGATGCTGCCACCACCATGTTTGACAGTGGGGATGGTGTGTTGAGTGCGATGAGCTGTGTTGCTTTTACGCCAAACATATCGTTTTGCACTGTGGCCAAAAAGTTCGATTTTGGTTTCATCGGACCAGAGCACCTTCTTCCACATGTTTGGTGTGTCTCCCGGGTGGCTTGTGGCAAACTTTAGACGAGACTTTTTATGGATATCTTTGAGAAATGGCTTTCTTCTTGCCACTCTTCCATAAAGGGCAGATTTGTGCAGTGTACGACTGATTGTTGTCCTATGGACAGACTCTCCCACCTCAGCTGTAGTTCTCTGCAGTTCATCCAGAGTGATCATGGGCCTCTTGGCTGCATCTCTGATCAGTCTTCTCCTTGTCTGAGCTGAAAGTTTAGAGGGACAGCCAGGTCTTGGTAGATTTGCAGTGGTCTGATACTCCTTCCATTTCAAAATGATCGCTTGCACAGTGCTCCTTGGGATGTTTAAACCTTGGGAAATCTTTTTGTATCCAAATCCGGCTTTAAACTTCTCCACAACAGTATTACGGACCTGCCTGGTGTGTTCCTTGGTCTTCATGATGCTCTCTGCGCTTTCAACAGAACCCTGAGACTATCACAGAGCAGGTGCATTTATACAGAGACTTGATTACACACAGGTGGATTCTATTTATCACCATCAGTCATTTAGGACAACATTGGATCATTCAGAGATCCTCGCTGAACTTCTGGAGTGAGTTTTCCGCACTGAAAGTAAAGGGGCCGAATAATTTTGCACGCACCACTTTTCAGTTTTTTAATTGCTAAAAAAGTTTAAAATATCCAATAGATTTCGTTCCACTTCACAATTGTGTCCCACTTGTTGGTGATTCTTCACAAAAAATTAAAATTTTATATCTTTATGTTTGAAGCCTGAAATGTGGCAAAAGTTTGAAAAGTTCAAGGGGGCCGAATACTTTTGCAAGCCACTGTATATATACAGACATTTACAAATTTAAATGGTAGAGGGCAGCAGGTCCCTAAGTTACAGTATATGGATAGATAGATAGATAGATAGATAGATAGATAGATAGATAGATAGATAGATAGATAGATAGATAGATAGATAGATAGATAGATAGATAGATAGATAGATAGATAGATTGTTGTCTCACCAGCCTGGAATGGAACTTCTCACTGACAGGAACTGTTGTGTGGTACTGGAACTCAGCCCATCTACTCTGCATTTCCCTCTCCAGTAGTCCCTCTCTAGTAGTTTATAATAGTCTCTTTTGGTCCAGGCTTTAGCAGCATGGATAAGACATGTGGCTGAGACTCTCTCTCTCTCTCTCTCTCTCTCTCTCTCTCTCTCTCTCTCTCTCCACTTCCTCCTTCTGGGATTTTCAAAGCCAACAACTAGGAGCAGGAAGTGCATTCATTAAATATATATATATATATATATAAAACTATATATAGATAGATAGATAGATAGATAGATAGATAGATAGATAGATAGATGCTAAATTTGTAATAGTTAGATAGGCATGGATATGATAGATTTGTAGCACCAGCCAGCAGCTCCTTTTAGCTGCTCAGCATGATGTCACTTCCAGTGCCAGATTATTGCTGTCCCTGTCAGTGATATACAATGCAGGGAGAGCAGAAGAGAAAGCCTATTGGCTGCTTTCGTAGCCTAGGAATGTGCGCACACCAAGCAGTGGGGAAGAAGTGGGCCACAACCATCACAGAGTGAGCCCAGGGACAAGGCTCAGGGAGCAGTGTGTGGCTGGAATCTACTGTAAGGACATGTACAAGGAAACGGGGAACCGTGGGACAGTCTACCAGGAAAAAAGCTTTGCCGCTGTTCAGAGAGACCCCAAATTGGCAGGGAACTGGGGGACTGCTGTGTACAGTCCAGAGGAAAGAGACACAGAGCTACAGAGAGAAAACTGGGCTGCTAAATCCCTGCATGGTGAAGGTGACATTCACTTGGGGTATTGAGTGCGGAAGGCTGTTGTCCAGGACTGAGATGTGTTGTGTTCTGGCAGTGCTCAAAGCCATATGCTACTGAATTGGGCCGTGTGAACAGTTACAGTACCTTATTATGGGACTGCTTCTGCTGTGTGAAGGTCACCACCTGCTAAAGTGCTGAGAACCCAACTGCAGCAAGACTCTCCACAGATAGAGCTTCAGTGGCAGAGAAATACAGAGCATAGCCACAAGAAAAGGATCATCAAGGAGGTGCAGTCTAGAGAGAAGGAGTAGAACCTAATGGGCTGCCTTTCACCTGACTTTACCTAGAAGATGTGGCCTGGCTTGAATCCTCATTCAACCTTTCTGTGGGATCCTCTTGTGAGTAAGGTGCAGTACGGACAGTCAGACTAGAAGACAGAATACAGACTACACCTGCCTACACTCTAATGACGAACCGCATGTACCCAGAGGAATGTTTTTAGAATACCCGTAAGATAAGAGGTCTGTTGGCCACCATCATGTGTTCCTTGGTTGCCATTTTCCGAGCCTGTGCTGCTAAGAGAGGTGTTCTGCCAAGAGGGGAATGTGGGGTAGATTTACTAAAACTGGAGCGTGCAAAATCTGGTGCAGCTCTGCATAGAAACCAATCAGCTTCCAGGTTTTATTGTCAAAGCTGCATTGAACAAACTGGAGTTAGAAGCTGATTGGCTACTATGCACAACTAGATTCTGAGTGCCCCAGTTTTGGTAAATCTCCCCATGTGTTTACTTTACTCTGGGTGTTACAAGTACTCTCAGTTGAGAGCATGAGAGTTCCACCAAGGAAGGTCAAGGGCCCCAATGCCGGCAGGACTGTAACTAGTCTCCACTGGCCAGTGGCTAGTCAGGGACTGAAACTTGTAGGTTGCTTGATGCATGAGTCTTTTGGCTACGGGGATCTTGTTTCACATTTCCTCTGCCAATAGTTAAGATTGTTTTAGCCCTGTCTGTACTGAATTAAAGTTACTCTAATTTGTCAAATCCAACTTTTTCAGGGAGCCCATTCAACAGTTTAAAGTTTGTCTGTGTTTCTTCTTTCAGGTACAGAGTAGGTCTTCACGGGAAAGGGTTGAAGGACCCAAACAATTCAATAGCTCCTCTAGTGAGATGCTGTAGATAGATAGATAGATAGATAGATAGATAGATAGATAGATAGATAGATAGATAGATAGATAGATAGATAGATAGATAGATAGATAGATAGATTACCAGATAACAAAGGTCTAATAATGATTGACAACTTCTAATCACATAATATTGGTTTGACATTTAGTGGTAGAGCTAAAACAAACCTACAGATCCATGTTTACATAAGTATTGGGATAATAGGATCAGAGCTTCACAGGAAAACATGCAGATAGTACAAAATTATTATTAGCTTGCCTGAGCATTCAAGGGATAGTATACTCAAATATAAATAATAATAATAAAAAAAAGATATAAATATGTGTATTGGTCCCTTGCTTGGCCAATTGACTCACCCTGGATCCACTGTGGGCAATCACGTACTTAGAGTAAACAGAATCGGAATAGAAGAGATGTCATGACCCTCATCTTGTGAGAAACTGACCGTGGAGTGAGTGACCTACAGAGTCCTTGGATGTCCTACAAATATTGGTTCAACTCTGAAAAATCAGGCAATATTGAAGTTCCTTATAGTAAATCATATTTCCTGGAATTCATAAAGACTGGCGCAGACAGATTTTACGAAAGTGTCTCTCATGCATTCTAAAAGTGGTAAAAAATCTGATATTACGATACACAAGAAAATAAGGGCCTCCCCTTTGGATCTCATAAAGAGCAGCCTCATCTTCAAGCAGAAAAATAAAAATCTCCCATTCCACTTCCTTTACCCAAAATATAGTTTTTATTTAAAAAAAGATCTATCTAATAATGCCTCAGTTACTTACCATAGACTCTGGTCACATGACATGTTGGGTGACAGGTCTTATTTCTTTTACTCTGTAGCGTAGGAGGGTCTTTTAGGTAACATAGGTGTTGCTCATTGGCTATGAGAAGAATCCCTCACATGTTTATCAGAGGAGTCCTCCTAGAGATGCTCACAGGGTCCTGAAGCATTCCAGCATAGAATAATGATGGGGTGTGGACACAAGACTGGTAAGTTTCTATGGGTTTTGATTGAGTGCATACGGGGTGGGAACCAGAGTTCTTTTCAGACGGAGATGATATTTAGCTATAAGACAACAACTCCACTTGGCATACAGTAGATGATCATAACATAACATCATAACATAACATAATATCATTTGTATATATATATATATATATATATATATATATATATATATATATATATATATATATATATATATATACACCGTATTTATCGGCGTATAACACGCACCGGCGTATAACACGCACCCCAAGTTTAGCAGGGAATTTTAAGGAAAAAATTTTTTAGGAGGGAAGTTTAAGGAAAAAAAACTTACATTAAAATGCCCATCAATGCAGCCTTATCTGTCCATCTGCAGCCTTGTTAGTGTCATTGCAGCCTTTTTAGTGTCAGTGCAGCCTTGACCCAGTGTTCATTGCAGCCTTGTCAGTGCAGCTTTGCCCCAGTGCAGCCTTGTCAGTGCAGCCTTGTCAGTGCAGCCTTGCCCCCAGTGTCCATGCTTGGACAGATCGCCGCCGACATACACATAGCTGCATGTAGTTTTAAATATGGCGCCGCAGAGTTCGGAGGGACTCGGCGGAGCTGAACGAGCCCCGCCGAGATACACATAGTCGAGTGTACTCGGCTCTTTCCGGCGCCGCTCACAGTCCCGCCCAGTCCCGCCCTATGATGGACATAACACAGGTCCAATGGCGGGACTGGGCGTGACTGTGAGCGGCGCCGGAAAGAGCCGAGAACACTCGACTATGTGCATCTCGACTCCGCCCAGTCACTGTGATTTCGGCGGCGCTCATTCAGCTCCGCCGAGTCCCTCCGAACTCCGCGGCCCCATATTTAAAACTACACGCTATGTGAATGTCGGCTGCGATCGCGGCGATCGCTCCGATAGCTCACAATTAGCGGGGATCGGCGTATAACACGCACCCACGATTTCCCCCTGATTTTAAGGGGAAAAAAGTGCGTGTTATACACCGATAAATACGGTAATTTTGCCATTGATACATGTCCCCCAAAGGCAGTGCCCGGCTTACCATGCTTTCCATTGACTTTAATGGGGTTTGCTGCAACTTTTGCAAACTGCGAACTTCAATTAACATTCTCATAGCAATTGCAATTCAAACCCAGCAAACTTGCGTATCCCCATTTAAGAGCAGAAATCTCACCAGTAGAGTCCCAGGATTAATAAAACTCTAAAACACCACCCCCCCCCCCCCCCTATGTCCTTTACTTGGAGATCTAATATTATCAGCGCCAATTTTGACTGCGTAGGATTTGCATTCATTACGAACACATCTGATTACAAACCTCATAATTATTAGACTTTCCCATTAGCGGGGAGTTTGTCACCTTGGAATCATTTAACATTTACAAATACGTAATTAACTCGCCTGCTTACAATGCTCATTCAGCTTTGCTTGGGGAATGTATGTTTAACATTTGAATTTCCACTTGTCTTTATTAAATATGGCAAAACATTTTTTTTTTTTTACGTGGAAAACAATGGTACCGCCGCCCTTTCCTTCACCCTGATAAGGGGTTTGCTTATTGATGAAGGCCTTTTGCTGAGTCAGCAAGATGATGGGTGTTAAATAATAAAGTGGAGAAAAGAAGGAAATGTGACGATTTAAAATTTAATGACTGCTAGAAATTATTTTTAACTTGGAACAAAAGAAATTACTTTTTTTTTTAAAATGTTGTGTTTGGTGGAGCAATATACTGACAACAGAATTAAAGCAGTAAAAAAAAAAAAAACTTACTGTATAATGTAGTTTAATGGTTATGTGTCTATTTTCAGTTCTAATTTGGAGGTCATACCCCGTGTTCTTGTCCTTAGTTTAAAATACTTCCGTCCTTATTCACACAATTCACATATTTAAATGTTTTAATCATGCCCCCCCCCCCCCCCCCCCACCCTGCCCGTTTCTCTGGACCTCCAGTCTCTTCTAATTTTTGTTGTCTGTTTTTTTTGGATTAAGTCTATCCTAACACCTTCGCACTTAAGGGTAAAACAAATCTTAATGCCTAAGCACCATTTTGCAACTTTGACTTGTGTTAGTAAAACTGTACATATCATCATAACTACCATATTTATCGGAGTATAACACGCACTTTTTTCCCCTTAAAAATCAGGGGGAAATCGTGGGTGCGTGTTATACGCTGATCCCCGCCGATCTCCGCTGATTTTTTGCGATCGCGCTGACATACACAGCCAGATTTAAATATGGCGCCGGCGGACTCGAGCCGAGATACGCAAAGCTGAGTGTACTCGGCTCTTTCCGGCTCCGCTCACAGTCCCGCCACTGGGCGAGTACATTCGGCTATGTGTATCTCTGCTCCGCCGAGTCCCTCCACGGCGCCATATTTAAATATCACTCGGATGTATATGTCGGCGCGATTGCAAAAAATCAGCGGAGATCGGCAGGGATTGCAAGGCTGCACTGGGGCAAGGCTGCAATGGACACTGGGGAAGGCTGCACTAACAAGGCTGCACTGACATGGCTGCACTGAGAAGGCTTCAATGACACTGACAAGGCTGCATTGATGGGCATTTAAATGCAAGTTTTTTCCTCTTAAACTTCCCTCAAAAAAGTTTTTTTCCTTAAAATTCCCTCCTAAACTTGGGGTGCGTGTTATACGCCGATAAATACAGTACTTTGTGCTTCCAGGTGGATTTTACCGCGTTTTTTTTTTTCAGGATAACTTGGGCTTTCATTTGGGAATAAATGGTTATAGATATCGCCTGATTTTTTTTATTGGTCAAAGGAAAACTGTCCCAAAATAGTAAAAAAAATAAATAAATAAATAAATTAAATTTAGCTATGTATTTCTTGTTACAAAAATCATGTTTTTTTTTAAACTTTTCCTTGCACATGATTGGGTATTCTTTGCAAAGTGAAGCTTCACCTTATTTTTTAAGCTCTGGAGCAACTGCACTTTCCAAAGCGCACAGTCTATTTTTCCTTTAGTAAATCAACCCCACTGTATCTTTCCTCTCCATTCACAGAGAGAGAAACACATGGGTGGGCTTCACAGTGACTGGTCACTGTGGTAGCCAATCAGAGGCTATCACAGCGGTCAGGTGACCTGAAATCGATGAGACCCTGGTCTCTGTGCTAGGAGTGCGCCGCGCGGCGCGCTTCCAGCACAAAGGGAGTTACGCATGTATGCGACCCCACAGGGAAAAGCCCAGTGCAGTGGGGCTGCATATATGTGTTACGTCGGCGGGAAGGGATTAAAATTAACCACTTGCTGAATAACATACGTATATTAATGTCCTGCCAGCAAAGGTGTTATTACACGATCATGGCTACAGCTATTAGACATGTGCGGTTCGTTTCATTCCGAATAAACTCCTTCGCGTCCATGCTATAGCCAAATGACGGCTGTAATGTGGACCTACTTTGCCAGGAGGCCATCATATAACGTCCTCCCCTTTGCACGATCCCCGCGCGTCCCTTGGGGCCCCTTACCACGTGATCAGCTGTCAGCCAATGATGTAAGTAAGATCGTAATCGATCACCGGCTTTTGCGAAAGGGACATCGGTCCTGAAGAGGAAGAGGCACAGCCACATCATCTGTGCCCACCTGTGCCGCCTGCCAGTGTCCACCAGTGCATATCAGAGCGACCAATCAGTGCCACCTATCAATGCCCACCATGTCACCTATCAATGCCCAAAATTGGTGCCAATCAGTGCCCATCAGTGCCTCATCATCAGTGCCACCTAGCAGTGCTGCCTATCAGTGCCACCTACCAGTGCCCATCAGTGCCCACCACTGCCACCCATCAGTGTTCATCACTACCACCCATCAGTGCCGCCTATCAGTACCATCTATCAATGCCCTTCAGTGCCGCCCATCAGTGCCCATCAGTGCCACCCATCAGTGCCACCTCTCAGTGCACACCAGTGCCACCCATCAGTGCCCATCACTGCCACCCATCAGTGCCACCTATCAGTACCATCTATCAATGCCCTTCAGTGCCGCCCATCAGTGCCCATCAGTGCCACCCATCAGTGCCACCTCTCAGTGCACACCAGTGCCACCCATCAGTGCCCATCACTGCCACCCATCAGTGCCACCTATCAGTACCACCTATCAATGCCCTTCAGTGCTGCCCATCAGTGCCAATCAGTGCCACCCATCAGTACCACCTCTCAGTGCACACCAGTGCCACCTATCAGTGCCCACCAGTGCCGCCTATCAGTGCCAACCAGCGCAGCCTATCAGCGCCCATCAGCGCAGCCTATCAGCGCCCATCAGCGCAGCCTATCAGTGTCCATCAGCGCAGCCTATCAGTGCCCATCAGCGCAGCCTATCAGTGCCCATCAGCGCAGCCTATCAGTGCCCATCAGCGCAGCCTCATCAGCGTACATCAATGAAGGAGAAAGATTACCTGTTTGCAAAATTTTATAACAAAATAGAAAACTTGTTTGTTTTTTTTCAAAATTTTCGGTCTTTTTTCGTTTTACTTCAACAAAATATAAAATACCCAGCAGTACTTAAATACCACCAAAAGAAAGCTCTATTTGTGGGGGAAAAAATTGTAAAAATTTAATTTGGGTACAGTGTTATATGAATGCGCAATTGTCGTTCAAAGTGCGGCAGCGCTGAAAGCTGAAAATTGGTCTGGGCAGGAAAAAAATATTAATAAAAAAATGTAAAAGTTCCCCATCCCCTCCACGCGAACACATAAATGCAAGTAGGTCCAGCACACATACTGTATGTAAACGGTGATTGCTGAGGGATTTATGATGTCATGGGGCGGGGCCACACAGTGATGTCACCAGGTGCCCCGACCCATGTTTACTCAGTGGCAGGGGGACACGGCTGTCAGTCAGCAAGTGCCAGCGAGTGTCAGCGACAGGAGCGGATGTGTTCAGAGAGTGGCAGGTTTTGTTTTTTGTTTTTTTGTGGGTCAGCGGCCGGAGTTCATTATGATTGATGATAAATTTTCATGGGGGGGGCATGTTTTTTTGTTTTTTTTTTAGTAAAGGACTTTGTGTTTTTATTTACTTTTGACTTTTTTGAGTAGGGCTACTATATAGCCCATACTTATTCACACAGAGGGGGCCAGGATCTGGGGGGACCCTTATCCAAGGGGGCTTCCAGATTCTGATAAGCTACCCCCCCGCACCCCCACAACCACCATCCCCGCCCTTTCCTGGCCTGCATGCTCAGATAAGGGTCTGGAATTGATTTTTTTTTTGGGGGGGGGGGGACCATGCCATTTTTTTGGGCATGGAGTCCCCCTTTAAACACTTCAATACAGGGCACTTAGACACCCTCCTGCCCAGACCAATTTTCAGCTTTCAGTGCTGTCGCACTTTGAATGACAATTGCGCGGTCATGCTACACTGTACCCAAACTAAATTTTTATAATTTTGTTCCCACAAATAGAGCTTTCTTTTGGTGGTATTTAATCACTTCTGCAGTGTTTATTTTTTGCTAAACAAATAAAAAAAGACCGAAAATTTTGAAAAAAATAAAAGTTTTGCTTTTGTTTCTGTTAAAAAATTTTGTAAATAAGTAAGTTTTCTCTTTCACTGACAGGCACTGATACGGCGGCACCGATGAGGTGGCACCAATGAGCGGGCACTGACGATGGGCACTGATATGCGGCACTGATGGGCACTGGTAGGCGGCATTGATGGGTGGCACTGATATGCAACACTGATGGGCATTGATAGGCGGCACTGATGGGCACTTATGGGTGGCACTGGTTGGCACTGATGGGCACTGATAGGCGACACTGATGGGCACTGAAAGGCGGCACTGCTGGGCACTGATAGGGTGGCACTGATAGGCGGCACTGCTGGGCACTGCTGGGCACTGATACGTGGCACTGCTGGGCACTGATGGGCACTGATACGTTCCACTGATGGGCACTGATACGCGGCACTGATATGAGGCACTGATGGGCATCTCTGGTGGCACTGGCAGTGGTAGGCATTGGAGTGGGCACAGATTGGCAGCTGCCTGGGCACATAGTGGCATTTCCCTGGGGGTCTAGGGGGCATACCTGGTGGTCCAGTGTGGATGGCTTCCCTGGCGGTCCTGGGCGGCTTCCCTGGTGGTCCTGGGTGGGATCCGAGGGGGGGCTGTGCTGATAAAAATCAGCACAAACCCCCCCTGTCAGGAGAGCAGCCGATCGGCTCTCCTCTACTCGCGTCTGTCAGACGCGAGAGAGGAAAAGCCGATCACCGGCTCTTTATATTTACATCGTGATCAGCCGTGATTGGACACGGCTGATCACGAGGTAAAGAGTCTCCGTCAGAGATTCTTTACCTAGATTGGAGTTGCAGGGTGCGCCCTGGTCACGTCACTCCAGCTGATTGGCAAATCAGCTGAAGTGCAGCTCCATCCTGCGTATGCGCGGGCACGATTCGATGGGGGGGCACTTCTCAACAGAACACCGGCTCCTAAAAACCAGCACAAATCGTGTTGTAAAACGGATCCAAAAAGAACACAGATGCAATTTTACCGCACCTCCTTTGAAGTCTATGGACCCGAAAATCGCACCGTATCGCACCAAACCCTTTTTCAAAATCGCATTGCATATATGTGAACCAGTTCCACAGAAACTCATATTATTTCACTTGTCGTGCAACTCCATACAGTACGTTCTGGAACGCATCAGAAATCGCATTAATGTGAAGCAGGACTTACTGTGGCTGGAGAATAGGGCGGGGACACCAAGAAAAAATGTTTCCAATAACTTGTATTATAATATAAACTTTATGGGTTTGTTTTATTCATGTTGCTCTATGTGAGACGTTCTTTCATACTAATTAGTATAAAGATGTGTGCACAGATGTTACCGGATGTCGTTTTGACATTTAGGAATGTGAATGTTAGTTTCAATTTCATGCATGGATGACTTGAGAAAGGACTGTGATTGGTTCAAAACTGTTGTATATAACGCATGTGATTTTGTGAATTTTGCAAGAAATTAAATAAATCACTTGAGGTGCCACAGAACTTCTATTGTGGACTTTTTTCTACATATGGGAGCGAAGGGTAAAGCTCCTTAGCTGTGTGCACTCAGCATTAGTGGATTGGAGGTGAGAGCTCCCTGCATTTTATATATATATATATTCAAAAGTATTGGGACACCTGCCTTTACACACACACGAACTTTGAACTTTGGATGAATGGCATCCCAGTCGTAGTCCGTAGGGTTCAATATTGAGTTGGCCCACCCTTTGCAGCTATAACAGCTTCAACTCTTCTGGGAAGGCCGTCCACAAGGTTTAGGAGTGTGTCTATGGGAATGTTTGACCATTCTTCCAGAAGCGCATTTGTGAGGTCAGGCACTGATGTTGGACGAGAAGGCCTGGCTCGTAGTCTCTGCTCTAATTCATCCCAAACGTGTTCTATAAGGTTGAAGTCAGAACTCTGTGCAGGCCAGTCAAGTTCCTCCACCCCAAACTCCCTCATCCATGTCTTTATGGACCTTGCTTTGTGCACTGGTGCACAGTCATGTTGGAACAGGAAGGGGCCATACCCAAAGTGTTCCCACAAAGTTGGGAGCATGAAGTTGTCCAAAATGTCTTGGTATGCTGACGCCTTAAGAGTTCCCTTCACTGGAACTAAGGGGCCAAGACTATCCCCTGAAAAACAACCCCCCACCATAATCCCCCCTCCACCAAATGATTTGGACCAGTGCACAAAGCAAGGTCCATAAAGACATGGATGAGCGAGTTTGGGGTGGAGGAACTTGACTGGCCTGCACAGAGTCCTGACCTCAACCCGATAGAACACCTTTGGGATGAATTCGAGTGGAGACTGCGAGCCAGGCCTTCTTGCCCAACATCAGTGCCTGACCTGACAAATGCGCTTCTGGAAGAATGGTCAAACATTCCCATAGACACACTCCTAAACCTTGTGGACAGCCTGTCATTAAAGTTCATGTGTGTGTAAAGGCAGGCGTCCCAATACTTTTGACAATTTAGTGTGTGTGTGTGTGTGTGTATATATATATATATATATATATATATATATATATATATATATATATATATATATATATATATATATATATTTATTTCATTTATTTTTAATTTTAAAGCAAGATGCTTAGTTTGAAACAGCTGTTGCCATGTCCACATAGTCAATTAATCTATCAACAGATGTCCATATTCCAAGAGTCATTTTAGATTCATTAGATGGGCAATCTGCAAAGGAAAATACATCTGACATCTATATGAATGATTGGGTCATCCCTACAAAGAAAAACATCATTACCAGTCACATAAAAATTACCACTTAACCACTTCACCTCCTCCTGCCCGGAGGAGTCAGATCACATATTCCTGTATATACGTGATCTGGTGCAGAGGTGAACTGCTATAGTACAGGTACATTGTTATTGTTAACAATTATATGTGGATATATATATACACATATATATACATATATATATATATATATATATATATATACACACATATATATATATATATATATACATACATACATACTTATATATATAATTATTATTAAAAAAATAAAATGTATTAATTTTTTTTAATTTGCAAGCAACATATGTTTTTAAATCAGCTGCTGCCATGGCCATATATTCAATTAATCTATCAACAGATGTTCATATTCCAAGAATAATTTTGGGTTCATTAGGTGGGCAATCTGTGAGGAGGAGAAATACATCTGACTTCTATGTAAATGATTTGGTCATTCCTACAAAGAAAAACTTAATTACCAGTCTTATAAAAATTACTACTGAAAAGACAACTAAATTGTGGTATTTCCATTTTAAACCAATGAAAAACATTCAACCAGCACAGGACATTGCCTAATAACATTTTTTTTGTTTTTTTCCTGCCCCTATTTGCACAGAACGAATGTATGTGCATTTATACTCCGCAAATGGCAATGCAAATCTTTTTTTTTTTTTATAAATACACCCCAATGTCTTGTATTGTTAAAAGCAGCAAAAAAAATGTAAGACCCGGAGAAGAGAAAATGGAAAGGAGGGCCTGAATAACTAAGGAGAAGAATGGGTGAAAATGGCGAATCTGCGGATGCTAATGTGTTATGGGATGCTTTTAAGTCAAAAATGAGAGGGGACTATATTGCACGTATCTCCTTCTTGCAGAGAGAGGCCTCCAGGACTCGGGAGGTACTGGAGGAAAAGGCTGCTAGATGTGAGTCAGACTATATCCAATCTCCAAATGATAACAATTATTATTTATGGCAGAGCTCCCTACGTGAATTATCTTTGCATAATGTAGAACAGACTAAAAAATCTATGCTATATACCAAGCAAAAAATATTTGAGCATGGAAATAAGAATGGGCGTTTGTTAGCTTGGCTAGCAAGGAACCAGGCAGCCTCCACCCACATAGCTAATATCAGGCGCACCGATGGACAATTACTATCATCACCTGAGGAAATAAATGCTGAATTCCTGAAGTTTTTCAGGGAGGTATACACATCTAGAGCCCAGTTTACGTCAGTGGAACTACAGGAATATTTAGATGCAATCCCTTTCCCGTCCCTCTCAGAGGAACATAAAAAGTTATTAGAGGGGGATTTCTCCCTGGAGGAGGTCCAGACTGCGATTGGTAGTTTGCAATGCGGAAAAACTCCGGGTGCAGACGGCCTTCCCACAGAGTTCTATGCACAACACATAGAAGTGCTCGCCCCTAGATTGAAATCCCTCTTTTCTGGACTGGATCAGACAGGTGCTCTCCCAGAGTCTATGGAAGAAGCTATTATAGTTCTAATCCCCAAACCTGGTAAGGACCCGCAGGAATGTGCATCCTTTAGACCAATATCTTTACTTAACGTTGATGCAAAAATTCTAGCGAAAATTTTAGCTAATAGATTATCGTCGGTTATCTCCACCCTGGTCCATGTCGACCAGACAGGGTTTATGCCGGGCAAAGGTACCGACATAAATCTTAGACGCCTTTTCCTAAACCTTTCGTTCGGTCATGATACTGTGGGATCTCGGGTGATTGCCTCCCTAGACGCCGAAAAGGCGTTTGACTCTGTAGAGTGGTTGTACCTTTGGGGAGTATTGCAGCACTTTGGATTTGGACCCAGATTCATACACTGGTTGCAATTACTCTACAGATCTCCCAAAGCTAGGGTACGCACTAATGACCGAGTGTCGGACGCTTTCTCTCTGCACAGGGGTACCCGCCAAGGATGTCCCCTATCCCCTAGTTTGTTTGCCTTGGCCCTGGAACCATTAGCAATTTTAATTCGTGAATCACAAGAAATTAAGGGAATTCGGATTGGCAATTTGGAAGAGAAAATATCCCTATATGCGGATGACGCACTACTCTATCTAAATGACCCTGGACCCTCGTTGTCTGCTGCTCTGGTGTTATTTGATGGATTTGGTGCGTTATCAGGCATCCGAATTAATTGGAACAAATCGGTCCTTTTTTCACTGGATGTGCAGTCCCAAGGCGCTCACAATCACACATCACTACAATGGGTTAGCGAATTCAAGTATCTTGGGGTCAAGGTATCTAGGGATGTAGCCCAATATTATGCACTGAACATGCTCCCGTTGCTTAAACTTCTAAAGGAGAAATGTCAGTCTTGGTCCGGACTCCCATTGAACTTATTAGGCCGTATAAGTATTCTCAAAATGGTTATCCTACCTAAGTTTAATTATTTTTTCCGGAATAGTCCGATTTGGATACCGCAGAGCTTCTTTCACGAAATTGACAAATGCATTACCGCTTTTATATGGAATGGTTCCATACCTAGACTGGCAAAAACCACACTCCGCGCACCGACACAACTGGGGGGACTCGCCCTCCCAGACTTCCGGGTGTACTACTGGGCAGCTATGCTGGTCACTGTGTATTGGTGGTTTGCGGCGAGCAAATCTAACGCTGCGGTTTGTGTAGAGGCAGCCTGGCTAGGCTCCCTACAGGAACTACAAAATTTGGTGTATAGAGGACTGGGAGCTTATAACAACCTCCCTGCCCCAACTAAGGCAACGATAAAGGTGTGGATTGCAGCTAGACGTCGGTTCATCATGGCGGGTCAGTGGTCACCGGTCCAACCTCTCTGGGGAAATCCAAATTTACCTCATTTTAGGTCAATACCAGACCCCCAGGTGTGGGCAAGATTTGGCATTAAGACACTAAGGGATATCATGCCCACAGGTATACTGATGTCATTTTCGCAACTAGCAAGGAAATACGAGCTACCTGGGTGGATGTTCTTCCGCTATGTTCAGCTGAGGCATGCGGCCAGGGCCCAATTCCAGACGCAGCCTACTCTGAAATTGGATCCTGTAGAGAATCTACTGTCCTGTGAAGACCTAATAAAGCCACTTTCGGCTTTATATGGCATCCTGCTTCCAATTAACAACGCAAAAATGGATAGACTATGGGAACAGTGGAAGGCCGATATCCCAATGTTAGATAGAGAGGATTGGGAGGACAGTCTTGAACAAGGTCCCAAACTGGTTATAGCTGCAGGAGATAAACTTACACAGACCAAATTCCTCCATAGGGTTTATTTTACCCCGGTTCGTATGTCTAGAATATATCCAGATAGAGATCCACAATGCCCCAGGTGTTTGATACATCCGGGATCATACTTACACATGTTCTGGGAATGTCCTAGGCTGTCAAACTTCTGGGAAGGAATATTTGATCATTTAAACGTCCGCCTGGATTTGAATGTTCCTGTGACACCTGAATTAGCCTTACTGGGTATACATGATGATGATCAGAGATCGCATCACAGTAAATTGTTAATTTCATATTTGCTCTTTTATGCTAAGAAGGAGATACTGTGTAAATGGACCTCCTCTGTCCCCCCTGATGTAGCTACATGGGAAAACAAAGTAAACGCTGCTCTGCCACTATATAAATTGACGTACATTAGTCGGGGATGCCCATGGAAATTTGACAAAGTTTGGTCATCATGGACATCGATTTAGACAAAGGGACATTATCAGTAGAGTGGAGGATGTGCTGAATGACCTTTGCTTTCCTCCGATGTTTCTGCTTTCTGCTGCCTTCCCTCTCCCCTTCTCGTCCCCCCCCCCCCCCCCCCCCGCCCCCGGTTATGTTGCCTACTGGTTTCTCCCCTTTCCTGCCTCCTTTCCTGTTCTCTCCTCCCCTCAATACTCAAATATATAACCCCTGAGCAGGAAATAATGAATATAATGCATTTGATAATGTTTGTGGTTTTAGATAACCTCTTGTCTTGACATTGGTTCTCGGTATATGATTTGTGTGAAATCCTGACAAACCTGTACCAAATTTATTCTTTGTATAACAAAATGTGATTACATAATATTGTAAATATTGATTCTACAATAAAGCACTCCTGGTTGTAAAAAAAAAAAAAAGGAGAAGAATGGGTAAAAAAAGGGTCAAAATGTGAGTTTAGTGTGGAAGGGGTGTAGGTTGTACCAGCTTGGAGGTTGAAGGTCAAATGGGCATGGTGGGTCCGCTAAGGGTTGTTCCTGTGACGGCTGCAGGGTCTTCATTCAAAGTTCAGGAACAATGGAAAGTTTTGACACCCACCTGCCTTGGATTTGCATGTCATTGGAAGTCAAGAGTTGTTAGGAGGTAAATATTCAAAAATTGTCACAGCAGCTTCATGGGTCAGCTGGTCTTTGGGAGGGTCAGTGAATATTTGAATTGTTACAAAACTGGAGACCCATCTGGAGTATAGAGCTTCCATGTGGTTGGTGGTTCTCCTTGGAGCTAGGTCTCCTGGGAAAAAGTAAGAATGTGTGAGTTCGTAAAGTCTTAATATTGGTTGGAGTGTGGGTGAGGACACAGGTGATTCTAGTTATAAATTGTGCCATTAAGAACAAAAAAGAGGGTTAAGGCAGTGCCGGAAAATAATGGTGGTCACGCAAAATATTGACACATTGGGCCCAATTTGGACATTTTCACTTAGGGGTGTACTCACTTTTGATGCCAGTGGTTTAGACATTAATGGCTGTGTGTTGAGTTATTTTGAGGGGACAGAAAATGTACACTCACTACTTTACATTGTAGCAAAGTGTCATGTCTTCAGCGTTGTCACATGAAAAGATAGAATAAAATATTTACAAAAATGTGAGGGGTGTACTCACTTTTGTGAGATACTGTAAGTGTCTACATAACCACTGCCCATATAAGTGTGTAGCACCCTCCTCGGTAAGTGCTAGAAGAGAGTATGGTTTTTGGTCTTTCTGCTTACCAGGAAGATGGTCAGGTAACACTTAGAGTGCTCTCTGCCTATCAGGGGGCAGGATCTATTGGTTAGGTCTGCTCATTGTACTCAGGTGCAGGTCAGCTTGTTCTGACTGTCCCCCACTGGTCCAATAGGGATATTGGACAGTTGGATGGGGACCTGACAAGTGAGTGTACAGGCTTTGTTACAGCCCTGGCAATTGGCAGAAGGAAAGTGCTGCATTGCATTGTGGGATACTGTATATAAAGCCAGAGTACATGTGCTCAGAGTGAGTTGAGCCGGGGAACAGAAGCCAGGAGGGACAGGGGTGGCCCAGGGGCCTAGAGAGAGAAGCTGAACCCAGAGGTGCTGCAGAGCTGACTGGAAGGGAGACACCAGGAAGGATCTGGTTCTGCCTACTGTGAGTACAGATCTGTGTCTTTGGGGCCTGTCGAGTGAGGGCCACCCCTTCAGCTAGAAGAGTCAGTGGACGGTGGAAAAAAAGAGGATGATAGAGAGTGTCATGAAGCTAATGTAGTTCATCAAGTCTGCTGCTAGTGAGAGCAAGAAGACCTAATTCTTCCATACATGTGGCTGTATGGTTAAAGCATTGTGTCTGCTTCCACAGATAATCCGGTGAGGTCAAGTGAGAGTTGTCCTTATCTATTCTGAATAGTTCCAGTTGGAGTATCCCACTCATCCCTTCTCCCATCCAAGTTCCAAATAAAATACAAAAACCCAAATACCCTGGTCTGGTCTTTGAGTAATGAGCAAGCTGGAGTAAGGGTGGAACAAGTAGGAGCTCTTAGCAACCAAGAGGGAACCCCTAGCAGCATAGCAGGGACCCTCAGCAACACTTCAGGAAACCCTCTGCACCTAAGTGGGAACGCCCTGTACCTAAGTGGGAACGCCCTGTACCTAAGTGGGAAGCCTCTGCACCTAAGTGGGAACCCCCTGTACCTAAGTGGGAACCCCCTGTACCTAAGTGGGAACCCTCTGCACCTAAGTGGGAACCCTCTGCACCTAAGTGGGAACCCCCTGTACCTAAGTGGGAACCCTCTGTACCTAAGTGGGAACCTTCTGCACTTAAGTGGGAACCCCCTGTACCTAAGTGGGAACCCCCTGTACCTAAGTGGAAACCCTCTGTACCTAAGTGGAAACCCTCTGCACCTAAGTGGGAACCCCCTGTACCTAAGTGGGAACCCTCTGTACCTAAGTGGGAACCCTCTGTACCTAAGTGGGAACCCTCTGCACCTAAGTGGGAACCCCCTGTACCTAAGTGGGTACCCCCTGTACCTAAGTGGGTACCCCCTGTACCTAAGTGGGAACCTTCTGCAGCTAAGTGGGAACCCCCTGTACCTAAGTGGGAACCCCCTGTACCTAAGTGGAAACCCTCTGTACCTAAGTGGAAACCCTCTGCACCTAAGTGGGAACCCCCTGTACCTAAGTGGGAACTCCCTGTACCTAAGTGGAAACCCTCTGCACCTAAGTGGGAACCCCCTGTACCTAAGTGGGAACCCCCTGTACTTAAGTGGGAACCCCTTGTACCTAAGTGGAAACCCTCTGCACCTAAGTGGGAACCCCATGTACCTAAGTGGGAACCCCCTCTACCCAAGTGGGAACCCTCTGCACCTAAGTGGGAACCATTGGCAACCAGCTGCAGGTAACCAGGGAGACCTATGAAGTCAATACTCAGCAAGCCCTATGGGGACAGTGCTACAAGTGTCTACATAACCACTGCCCATATATGTGTCTACATAACCACCACCCACATAAGCGTCTACATAATCACCAACAATATAAGTGTCTACATAACCACCACCCATATAAGCGTCCACAGTATAGGAATATAGGGGAAAGGAAAGGCAGGGAAAAGGGAAAGGAAAGACAAGGAAAGGTAAGGAGGAGAGGAAAGGAAGGAAGAAAGGAAAAGGAAAACAAGGGAAGTAATTGAGGGAGGAGAAGGAAGGAAGCAGTGGCGGAACTACCGCCATAGCGACACACGCAGCCGCTATGGGGCCCGCAGCTGTTAGGGGCCCGGACCGGTGAGGACAGGCGGCTCCGCGGGTGACAGCGGGCGGCTTTGCGGGCCCGCGGGTGAAAGCGGGCGGCTTTGCGGGCCCGCGGTGAGAGCGCAGGTGGCTCCGAGGGCTGTCAGGCGGTGAGTCAGCTGGGCGGCTCGGCTCGTGTGTGAGCAGGCAGGCTGGCCAATCAGGGAGCTGGCAGCCGGGGGTGCATAGAGATGACATCATCTATCACCGCCCAGCGCCCTCCCTGCATCCCTGCAGTGCAGTTCACCCCTCACTGTGCAGGCAGCCTCGGGAAGCAGAGAGATGACCTTATCTCTCTGCTGCATGACTCTGGGACACAGCATGAAAGTGACACAGGCAGAAAGTGACAATCTGTAATGTGCGACAGGTGAAGTGGCAAGTGACAATCCGGGACGTGGCAGCAAGTGACAATCCGTAATGTGTGGCAAGTGACAATCCGGGACGTGGCAAGTGACAATCCGTAATGTGTGGCAGGTGACGTGGCAAGTGACTATCCGTAATGTCTGGCAGGTGACATGGCAAGTGACAATCTGTAATGTATGGCAGGTGACGTGGCAAGTGACAATCTGTAACATGTGGCAGGCGACGTGGCAATTGACAATCCGTAATGTGTGACAAGTGACAATCCGGGACGTGGCAAGTGACAATCTGTAACATGTGGCAGGCGACATGGCAAGTGACAATCCGTAATGTGTGGGAAGTGACAATCCGGAAAGTGGCAAGTGACAATCCGTAATGTGTGGCAGGTGACGTGGCAAGTGACAATCCGGGACGTGGCAAGTGGACAATCGGAAACATGTGGCAGGTGACATTCTGCAACGTGTGACAAGTGACAATCTGCATCTGGTGGCAGGCGACGTGGCAAGTGGAATACAAAAAGAGTGCAGCGCTATAAAGAATGTGTAGAGAAGTCCAATGTTGTAAACATTAAACTGGCAGTTCAAAGTGGAGCTAACACGTCTTCATAGACATCGTCTAGGACGAAACGCGTCGGGTAGGACCCCACTGTCGCCACTTTTATTACAGCGCTGTCTTTTAATGGATCTACATGTGAGTGTATACCCATTTTAAATAAAATTCTCAGTTTTATAAGGATTTACACTATTTGGCCCTTCCTTTCTTTTTCTGTTTGCCACCACCATCATTTGGTTTTTAACACCGCTCCGAGGGATCCAGTCTACGTGTCGGGTGTTCCACACTCCTCGGTCCAGGCATCCGTTTGGTTAACACAGCAACGTGACAGCCACTTCATCGCTCCTCCAGGCCGTCTGCAGACACTCACCACCTAAGCCTATCTGACCCCTCTTGGCGTATGCCCTGGCGGGTCTACTCATTCCGGTAAGCCTCTTCATTGTTGGTGGTGTTGTGTACATTTCTACTCCAGATGATGTATGAATTTGAAGTGTCTAGCCTTTGAAGATTTTCAGTTCCATCCCTCAGGAAGTCTCTTCTTTGTTAGCTCCACTTTGAACTGCCAGTTTAATGTTTACAACATTGGACTTCTCTACACATTCTTTATAGCGCTGCACTCTTTTTGTATTGCATTCTTGTTACCTTTGTTGGTTGTGCTAGCTGCTTACTTTGTGCTTTGGCAGCGCGGAATTATTTTTGTTTATAACTTTGACGTGGCAAGTGGACAATCCGCAACGTGTGGCGGGTGATGTGGCAAGTGACATTCCGTGACAAGTTGCATCTGGTGGCAGGCGACGGTGGCAAGTGACACGCTCAGGGCTCCCACTGATTCTGCATTATGGTGAGTTGAACTATTTCATTTTATATAACAGAACAGAAATTGGTTAGAAGGCTGGAGGTCAGCAATGTGTGTCCTTTAGGGGCTGCATACAGTATACTGCATACTTTGTTGTTCAAAATTAATATAAGCTGTTGCCTGGGTACTGTGCCACATGGGTGCGGTAATCTGTTGTTCAATGGCATTAGTTCTTTTTTTGTGGAGGGGGCGGTTTGCAGGGGGGGGGGGGGCATTTTGCAGGGGGGGGGGGCATACAACATTTTGCTATGGGGCCATGTGATTTCTAGTTACGCCCCTGGAAGGAAGAACTAAAGAGAGGGAGGAAGGTAGGGGGGTGGTAAACTCCTAGGCACAGAAACAAACAGGAAGGGAGGCAGGAATGAGGAAGGGAGGAAGGAAAGCCCTAGGCACAGGACCGGTTTGCTTTAAGCAGTCATCCGATGCCATATTCATTTTCAATCTCTTTTCTCTCTGTGAATACAGTTTGCAGTACACTTTATAAAGTTCATTTTGATTTTAATCTCTGTGTTACGAATCTCCTTCCCAACCAGCCTTGTAATCTTTATCCCCAGAGGCTGAAGATGATCTAAATTATGCTGATATACAAGAGTGTCTTCAACCAACATTTTCAGTTCGAGAATCCAATAAAAGCCATGGGACGGCGTGGACAGCGCTGCTCTCTGCAGCTTGACCTTCCCCATAGCCATATTTACAGTTATTCATGTTAAGCTGTGTCCATAAACATTTTTTTACCATAATAAATAAAATCTGTAAAAACGCTTGGAGGCGGAGGATGGGAGTTTGGGAAGGAAACACAACACAAGCTGAATGGAAGTCGCCGGAAGATACAGACAGATGACGGGTGCTATGGACAGCAAAGGCTGCCGGGTAAATATAAAAGATGGAATACTGTTTTCAGACGAAGGAACACTCTTCTATCCGTGTGTCATTCTATGTTTTATCATATTCACTTCCAGCACGGATTGTTCGTTTTGGGATTTTTAGGGTAAAGAGCTTTCAGTGTTGATTTTAAGGTGAAACGCAGCAACTAAAATTTGATATCTTATGGCGGCCATACACAGAATGATTCTAAATACAATACAGTATATTAATTGTCTGCTTTACAATTACCAATTATATTGTGTTATCTACTTTTCTACAATCGGACTTCCCTATCCAGACTGATCGGAAAAGTTTAAATTTAGTCAATAAGTTTCATTCAAAGCCAATCAATGACACTGCATGTGTCTTTTTGATAATTCATAGATCCAATCATGTTGTCTGTTTCCGTAAAGCATTGTTCGATTAGATCATTACGTGAACGAGCACCCTTACACTGATAATTTAAACTGTGCTCTATATGTAATAAACTGATTGTATGAAACTATCCATATTTGGTCAATGACATCACCCAGGAGATCCCGCCCCTTTGTTTATACTGAACTGTCATCCGCTGATTCCATCATTCACGGGTAAGCAGTCATAAGGAGAAGATTGTGGTGGCAGTCAGAGGGATTTTTTCCCGGCGGGTCAGTGGACATCATTCATGTTTTTTTATTTATTTATTTTTAATTAAATACAAAACATAGCCTTGGGAAATTCCCCAGCTAACAGGTATACAAACACTTCATACAATACTAATACCGGTGTTTCTGTGGCAGAGGTATCTCACGTCTCATTTCCCTTACACCATATATAAAGTTTATCCATAACGGTGAACTCTGTTTCACTTACCTATTTATGCCCCTTTTCTACCTTGGATAATTCCAATGTGATGTGCGAGGGGACACTGTGGAGATGCAAATCCTGACAACCTGTGAATCTTGCTGTGAACTATGATCCATCAAAGATAGTCACTATGTGAGTACTGTCGGACTTAAAATGGCTGTTCTGCCTGTCTATTATGCTGTCACCTACTGTGTTTTTCATATTTATATATTCTTATATACCATCAGTGTATTTCATATACATTTTTCTAATTTTTTGCTGTTGTATCACCAGACAATACAGCCTGAGCCTGTTCTAAATCATCCCCTGAAGAAGCAATTAAGTGTCTAAGCATATTTTCCGAAACGTGTTGGGATTTCTGTGTACATGCACATCGCTTGGCTTCCCACAGTGAGATCAATCGTGTGTTCCAGAACACAACTGTATCAATATTATCATACAGTATGACTATCAATTTTTGCTTTTAGAATAATTTACTGTCACTTCTGTGTATATACAGTGCCTTGCAAAAGTATTCGGCCCCCTTGAACTTTTCAACCTTTTGCCACATTTCAGGCTTCAAACATAAAGATATAAAATTAAAATTTTTTGTGAAGAATCACCAACAAGTGGGACACAATTGTGAAGTGGAACGAAATCTATTGGATATTTTAAACTTTTTTAGCAAATAAAAAACTGAAAAGTGGTGCGTGCAAAATTATTCGGCCCCTTTACTTTCAGTGCAGAAAACTCACTCCAGAAGTTCAGCGAGGATCTCTGAATGATCCAATGTTGTCCTAAATGATTAATGGTGATAAATAGAATCCACCTGTGTGTAATCAAGTCTCTGTATAAATGCACCTGCTCTGTGATAGTCTCAGGGTTCTGTTGAAAGCGCAGAGAGCATCATGAAGACCAAGGAACACACCAGGCAGGTCCGTAATACTGTTGTGGAGAAGTTTAAAGCCGGATTTGGATACAAAAAGATTTCCCAAGCTTTAAACATCCCAAGGAGCACTGTGCAAGCGATCATTTTGAAATGGAAGGAGTATCAGACCACTGCAAATCTACCAAGACCTGGCTGTCCCTCTAAACTTTCAGCTCAGACAAGGAGAAGACTGATCAGAGATGCAGCCAAGAGGCCCATGATCACTCTGGATGAACTGCAGAGAACTACAGCTGAGGTGGGAGAGTCTGTCCATAGGACAACAATCAGTCGTACACTGCACAAATCTGCCCTTTATGGAAGAGTGGCAAGAAGAAAGCCATTTCTCAAAGATATCCATAAAAAGTCTCGTCTAAAGTTTGCCACAAGCCACCTGGGAGACACACCAAACATGTGGAAGAAGGTGCTCTGGTCCGATGAAACCAAAATCGAACTTTTTGGCCACAATGCAAAACGAAATGTTTGGCGTAAAAGCAACACAGCTCATCACACTCAACACACCATCCCCACTGTCAAACATGGTGGTGGCAGCATCATGGTTTGGGCTGCTTTTCTTCAGCAGGGACAGGGAAGATGGTTAAAATTGAGGGGAAGATGGATGCAGCCAAATACAGGACCATTCTGGATGAAAACCTGTTGGAGTCTGCAAAAGACCTGAAACTGGGACGGAGATTTATCTTCCAACAAGACAATGATCCCAAACATACAGCAAAATCTACAAAGGAATGGTTCACAAATAAACGTATCCAGGTGTTAGAATGGCCAAGTCAAAGTGCAGACCTGAATCCAATCGAGAATCTGTGGAAAGAGCTGAAAACTGCTGTTCACAAACGCTCTCCATCCAACCTCACTGAGCTCGAGCTGTTTTGCAAGGAAGAATGGGCAAGAATTTCAGTCTCTCGATGTGCAAAACTGATAGAGACATACCCCAAGCGACTTGCAGCTGTAATCGCAGCAAAAGGTGGCTCTACAAAGTATTAACGCAAGGGGGCCAAATAATTTTGCACACCCCACTTTTCATTTTTTTATTAGTTAAAAAAGTTTCAACAATCCAAAAGATTTTGTTCCACTTCACAATTGTGTCCCACTTGTTGGTGATTCTTCACAAAAAATAAAAATTTTATATCTTTATGATTGAAGCCTGAAATGTGGCAAAAGGTTGAAAAGTTCAAGGAGGCCGAATACTTTCGCAAGCCACTGTGTATATATATATATATATATATATATATATATATATATATATATATATATATATATATATATATATATATATATTATACATACACATATATATATATATATATATATTATACATACATACACATACATACACATTATATATATATATATATATATATACATATATATATACATATACACAGTATCTCACAAAAGTGAGTACACCCCTCACATTTTTGTAAATATTTTATTCTATCTTTTCATGTGACAACACTGAAGAAATGACACTTGTCTACAATGTAAAGTAGTGAGTGTACAGCTTGTATAACAGTGTAAATTTGCTGTCCCCTCAAAATAACTCAACACACAGCCATTAATGTCTAAACCGCTGGCAACAAAAAGGAGTACACCCCTAAGTGAAAATGTCCAAATTGGGCCCAAAGTGTCAATATTTTGTGTGGCCACCATTATTTTCCGGCACTGCCTTAACCCCCTTGGGCATGGAGTTCACCAGAGCTTCACAGGTTGCCACTGGAGTCCTCTTCCACTCCTCCATGACAATATCACAGAGCTGGTGGATGTTAGAGACCTTGCGCTCCTCCACCTTCCATTTGAGGATGCCCCACAGATGTTCAATAAGGTTTAGGGCTGGAGACATGCTTGGCCAGTCCATCACCTTTACCCTCAGCTTCTTTAGCAAGGTAGTGGTCATTTTGTGGGTGTGTTTGGGGTCAATATCATGTTGGAATACTGCCCTGCGGCCCAGTCTCTGAAGGGAGGGGATCATGCTCTGCTTCAGTATGTCACAGTACATGTTGGCATTCATGGTTCCCTCAATGATCTGTAGCTCCCCAGTGCCGGCAGCACTCATGCAGCCCAAGACCATGACACTCCCACCACCATGCTTAACTGTAGGCAAGACACACTTGTCTTTGTACTCCTCACCTGGTTACCGCCACACACGCTTGACACCTTTTGAACAAAATAAGTTTACTGTAAATATATATATTGTACTTAATACATTTTGTATACATTCTTTTATATACGCTTGTTACCTCTTTATCTGGTCTATATCCTTTGCCCATAAAGTCCCAGGGACATCCTTCCTGTTTTTTCTTTGTACAATTGGGATGTGGCTTAGGTTTCCAGTTTACGACTTTCAGGTGGCTCTTTACAATTTTCCCTTCATACAATACCAATAGCTTACAAAACACAGCTATTACCATTAACCAAAAACCATTGCTCAGGTAAACACCAATGAAGGAACATACCATAGGACCAATAAATCACAGTAAATTCACACTCCCTCAGATACACAAGTACAGTCTATAATAGTGCTAGTAGTTCCTCAGCTTCTCTCACATCTATACAGAAGGTCCAGAGCCTCCTTCTGAGGTCATAATCAAACCAGGGCTTAGTCAACTATTACCATGAGATGGGGAGTCCGACCCACCATCATCTTGATCATTAATAGTGGAGTCTGAATTCATTCAAAGATTGAAAACCTTCTCAAATTTTTGGAGTCAGCCCATAGATAAATAGGACAGAGTAGGGGCCCTGTCTGACTTCCACCAGAGCACAATAGCCTTTTTTGGCATAGAATAATAAAAGACCCAGTAGGGTGCGCACAGCCCTGGCAAAGGCTAGAGAGTCAACTAATCCCAGTAGGCACACATTAACCTTTAGGGGGACAGGTATGGTAGTCAAAGTGGATATAAATTGGGTCACCCCCTGCCAATAAATTTGAATCTGTGAACATTCCCAGAAAAGGGCATCGTTCATGATGGACGTGGATTTGCATCACTGGACAATGTGGCTGACAATGAAGGTACATCATGGGACTTAAAGGGAGTCTCCAGAATAAGCACCCTGCCCACAGACCCCCATGAGCCACAGGATTCAAAAAGTACTTTAGTGTTTTTATATTTACTTTTAACCTTTTTCTGTGAATGAGCAAGGGCATCATGTATGGTGGCAATGTTTGGGTGCCCTCTTATTGTTAAAGGGAGCTTCTAGTTTATAATAAGCCCCCTCTGGGGGTGGATATGTTTATTATCGAGTATGAAAGGCAGAACGCTGGGAAATGTAGTTTGGGCAGTAAGTAGAACCATCATTATTGCTGGGTGAAAGAACTACTAGACCCAAAAGTACCTGGGAGCAGGAGGAGCAAACTGGGGAGGAGAGCGGGAGCATACAAGGAAAGCCCGGGAAAATATCAGGGAAGTTGGAGATTGCAGACAACCGGAGAGGAAAGCTTCTAAAGAGCGAGAAGCGCTGTTCGTGGTTTGCTACTGGAAAAAGCTGGTGTGCCAATATTTTACTGAGAGCCCCCGGATCCCTTCACAGACTTCTGGACTAAGCTGGACGGAGTTCTACGGTCTTGGTTGCTCCAGTGATAACCTGAACTGTCAACTTGTTGCTGTGGAATTCCACAAACGTATTGCAACAGTATCTTAAAGATTCCTACTATCTTCCAGCCTATCCAACTTGGTGCAGTTTTATAACTTCTTCCACCATAGGAAGAAACAAGAAACACTGCTCAGGTGGGTGAATCCAGATAAATAGACGAGTAAAGTGAATTGAAGGACTCCTCTCAAGGGTGCTAGCCATGGCTCGTCCACTTTACAAACTGCAAAAAGGAAGAAACAGCTGCACTCCAAGATGATGAATACCAGTCCTTTATTAATCCATCCAAGCGACACACCACAGGAAAAACAATAATCAAGGCATCAAGGCAGACATGTTTAACCACCTCCGGACCGCCCACTGTATATTGACGTCCTTTTTTTAAAGATGGATATCTCGGTAACGGCAGCAGCTGCTGCCACAACTGAGGTATCCATCTTTAGGGCAGCCGGTTCTGTACATGATAATGGTGGTCTCTGTGGCGGGTTCGCCGCGAGATCACCGTTATCGGCGGCGGGAGAGGTGCCACCCCCCCTCCCGCCGCTCTCCCGTCGGTAGCGGCGGAGGCGATCGGGTCCTTTCCCTGCTTAGGTATGGAGACGAGTGAGGCTAAGATGGCCCCCACCCGTCTCCATACCATGTGACGGCCGGAGTGACGTCATTACGACGGCTCCGCCCACTTCTCTTAAAAGGCACAATTTTTTTTGTGTCATTTTTTTAAACAACTTTTTTTTTTTTTTTTTGCATTTTAGTCTAAATATGAGATCTGAGGACTTTTTGACCCCAGATCTCATATTTAAGAGGACCTGTCATGCTTTTTTCTATTACAAGGGATGTTTACATTCCTTGTAATAGGAATAAAAGTGATCCAAATTTTATTTTTTTTTTAAAACAGTGAAAAAATAAATAAAATAAAGTAAAATAAATCATAAAAAAAAAAAAAAAAATTTTTTAAAGCGCCCTGTCCCGACGAGCTCTCGCGCAGAAGCGAACGCATATGTGAGTAGCGCCCGCATATGAAAACGGTGGTCAAACCACACATGTGAGGTATCGCCGCGACCGGTAGAGTGAGAGCAATAATTCTAGCCCTAGACCTCCTCTGTAACGCAAAACATGCAATCTGTAGAATTTTTTAAACGTCGCCTATGGAGATTTTTAAGGGTAAAAGTTTGACGCCATTCCACGAGCGGGCGCAATTTTAAAGCGTGACATGTTGGGTATCAATTTACTTGGCGTAACATTATATTTCACAATATAAAAAAAAATTGGGCTAACTTTACAGTTGTTTTATTTTTATTTTTTCAAAAAACTGAATTTTTCCCAAAAAAAGTGCGCTTAGAAGACCGCTGCGCAAATACGGTGCAAAAAAAAGTATTGCAATGACCGCTATTTTATTCTCTAGGGTGTTCGAAAAAAAAACAATATATAATGTTTGGGGGTTCTAAGTAATTTTCTAGCAAAAAAACCTGTTTTAAACTTGTAAACACCTAAAATCCAAAACGAGGCTGGTCCTTAAGTGGTTAATAATGATTAAGCACATGATACTGTGTGAAACATGTCTGCCTTGATGCCTTGATTTTTGTTTTTCCTGTGGTGTGTCACTTGGATGGATTAATAAAGGATTCATATTCATCATCTTGGAGTTTAGCCGTTTCTTCCTTTTTTACGTACACCATAGACATATCCTATTTACACACGCCAAGGTCTTCAAGGGCCCCAACTTAGCAGGTAGATGAGTAAGGACTTTATTCAGGGTTCTTGATCCTGAAGGCATATCTGCATATGAGTATAAGTCTTAACCACAGGCCTAGGCTTAACCCTTCATTCACAAAAGCTCCCAAGTGACTTGGCCTCTGTCCTAAATTGTTATCCATCTGTGTCAATTGTTCTGTGGCTCATCTTATGAGTGGAGCTATAGTTTAGGCTGTTGGGGTTACAGTGCGTGCTGGGATTTGAATTCACTGCAAGGAACCCTGTATACAGTCTGTACCTAGAAAAAAATAGTGCAGCCCTTAAAGTAAATTAAAGTGAACACAAAAATAAATTCAAGAAATAAGATAAACTAATATAACATATGGTCCAAAATATTAACACCAAAGTGATCTTCTGGAAACCTTCTTCGGTGTAAGAAACACCATAAAACAATCCATGAAACACCCAAAAGTCCTGTGATCCACCACCATGAAGTAGGGGCACACAGGCTTACCACAATGAATGGACTTCCATACCATAGTTACAGAGTCACACTTGTACAGATGTGACACCCAGGTCACCAGAATGGATATCTCTCCACTGGGAACAGTTATATGAATGATGTATCACATACAACTCTCCAGATGGATCACAACTCATCATCCCCAACATTAGCCAGAAAGGAAAAACGGTGCCACATAGTGTAAAACTGCTAGACAATATGTATTATTATTATTATTATTATTATTATTATACACGATTTATATAGCGCCAACAGTTTATGCAATGCTTTACCATGTAGAAGGGGGACAACACAATTACAGTACAGTTCAATACAGAGGGGACAGGAAGGCCCTGCTCGTAGAGCTTACATTCTAAAGGGAGGGGGTGGTGGTATAAAAGGTAATAGATGCAGGAAATGATCTGATGGGGGGTGACTCAGGGATAGTTGTTAGGTGGGTGTGGAATAGGCTTCCCTGAATCAGTGAGTTTCCGGGGCAGGAAGTTCCAGAGGATGGGAGAGGCTCTGGAGAAGTCCTGAAGGCGCGCATGGGAGGAGGTAACAAGGGAGCTAGAGAGCAGGAGGTCCTGGGAAGAGCGGAGGGGACGATTAGGGCAATATCTGCAGATGAGGTTGGTGATGTAGCTGGGGGGCGATGTTCTGGATGGCCTTGTATGTTGTGGTTAGCATTTTGAATTTTATACGGTGGGGTAGGGGAAGCCAGTGAAGGGGTTGGCAAAGAGGGGCAGCAGTCACTGATCGATTAGTGAGATGTATTAGTCTAGCAGCAGCATTCATAACAGACTGAAGGTGGGTAGCCTATGTAAGGGTAGGCCATTAAGGAGAGAGTTTCAGTAGTCAAGGCGGGAAATAATCAAGGAGTGAATAAGTTGCTTTGTGATGTCATTAGTCAGGAAGGGTCAAATTCTGGAGATGTAGCGGAGGTTAAGGCGGCAGGATTTAAAGCATATTAAAATCCAGGAATAAGTAACAAAGTGCTTGTAACAAACAATCGTCCCGGGAAAACCAAAGAATAACTTCCTGAATAGAAGAACGCAATGGCCTCAAAGAGAGCGGTATGCATCTGTGAGGCCCTGGTTACATCACCAGTATATTAGGAGCTCAGAGAGCTGGGGGGAGGAGAAACAGCAGCACATTTTCTCAGTGAATGGTTGTGCAGGAGGGGGGCGTGTCAGGACAAGTCTGATCATGGCAGGAGAACAGGCTGAGTTCCCAGCACAACTAGAGAATTGACCATGCTGTGCTCGCTTGCCTAATGTGGTTAGTTTTTAATAGAAAATCAGAGGGACTGGCAGGATCACCAGGGATTTCACACAAAGGAAGGGGACCCAGCAGGCCCCACCCACTACAGGCTGCCTGCAGAAAACTACAGGAGGGGGCAGAGACAAGACCAGTCACCCTGCACAGGGAGAGAGAGCAGAGCTGTGGGAGGCACCTATCAGGCCCCACCCACTACAGGCTGCCTGCGGGGAACTACAGGAGGGGGCGGAGACAAGACCAGTCTCCCTGCACAAGGAGAGAGAGAGAGTAGAGCTGTGGGAGGGGCCCCGCAGGCTCCACCAACTACAGGCTGTCTGCAGACAAAACTAGAGGAGGAGTCGGGGACAAGACCAGTCTCCCTGCACAAGGAGAGAGAGCAGAGCTGTGGGAGGGGGCCAGTAGACCCCACCCACTACAGGCTGCCTGCAGGGAACTACAGGAGGGGGCGGAGACAAAACCAGTCTCCCTGCACAAGGAGAGAGAGAGAGAGTAGAGCTGTGGGAGGGGCCCAGCAGGCTCCACCAACTACAGGCTGTCTGCAGACAAAACTAGAGGAGGAGTCGGGGACAAGACCAGTCTCCCTGCACAAGGAGAGAGAGCAGAGCTGTGGGAGGGGGCCAGTAGACCCCACCCACTACAGGCTGCCTGCAGAAAACTACAGGAGGGGGCGGAGACAAGACCAATCACCCTGCACAAGGAGAGAAAGCGAAGCTGTGGGAGGCGGCCAGCAGACCCCACCTACTACAGGCTGCCTTCAGAAAACTACAAGAGGGGGCGGAGACAAGACCAATCACCCTGCACAAGGAGAGAGAGCGAAGCTGTGGGAGGCGGCCAGCAGACCCCACCTACTAAAGGCTGACGGCAGTGAAGTACAAGAGGGGGCGGAGACAAGATCAGTCACCCTGCACAAGGAGAAAGAGCAGAGCTGGGGGAGGGACCCAGCATGCCCCACCCACTAAAGGCTGACAGCAGTAAAGCACAGGAGGGGCGGGGACAAGATCAGTCACCCTGCACAAGGAGAGAGAGCGGAGCTGTGGGAGGGGGCCAGTAGACCCCACCTACTACAGGCTGCCTGCAGAAAACTACAGGAGGGGGCGGAGACAAGACCACAGAGACAAGTCCAGTCACCCTGCACAAGGAGAGAGAGCAGCAGTGAGCGGTCTTTATTACAGGAAGTGTCACACTGGATTACTGCACAGATCTGGAAGAAATACACAAAGCTCACCGAGATTCAGGAAGAATCCACATGATGGATGGATTTCTACAATATTTGTTTGTTCAGCTTAGAAAAAAACGGTTGATGTCTGATTTTTCCTGCATTGTATAGTAAACTCTTCAGCTGAATTCCGCCTCTCCCCATACAATGGCTGACTGCACGGCGTGCGATGAATAGGTACGCTTTAACCTCCGCCGAGATGCATAAACAATCTGCTTGCAATTTTCTGCATCCACATGAAACAGACGTCACCTGTAACCTCAGAATATGGTTCAGCTGATCAGCCTTTCCTCGTGGCTGCGTTCCGAGCCCAGTCCCCACTTATTTTTTCATCTTCGCACATTGCTTAAATAGCCTGCGAGGCTGTAATTTCTTCATGGAAGCTGTGAAAAGAGAGCGGCCATAAAACCCGCTCATTGATGTAACCTGGGAGTCAATAAATAAAAGAGGCCGACTGCGGAAGATTTTCCAAGGCTGCCTTCATGAAAGCAATACCTTCAACGTTTGGCATTTTCTGCAAAAAAATGTGTCGTCCCGCCGCGAGAAACATTACAGCCGCCGATATCAAACGGCCCGCCGTCAACAACGGTCCCCGCGCAGCACATGGGAGCGGAGGATCTGAAAAATGACACATTTGCTCTATAAAGTGACGAGGAGAGGCAGATGTCGTGGAAGGCACTGCAGTCTCAACATGGTGCTTGAGAGCGAAGCGCACTCCTGGCATCCTCCAACAACCTGAACTGATGCTGCGTCTGCGAGAGGCGAGTTTTCCTATTGATGCCAGAACAGAACAAGGCTCGGGGAGACCTGGGAGACAGCTGATAACACTTTCTTTTAAAGAGGAACTCTATTTTCTTTTGACATAAGAAAAAAAAAAAAAAAAAACACTTGAAGGCCAACTGCTAGGAATGAGAGGAGTGACTTCAACCTTTATTCAACCTTACCAACTATGTACATATGTAAAATCTGCTGATCTGTGCAGCCCTGGCTATAGTGCGGCATTTAAATGTGCGCAAAACTATGCACACTGCACATCTGAACACAACATTTTTTTTCTGCCTGTGTGAATTAAGCAAATTTATTTTTGCAACCATTTTGCACATTAAGTCAGTATGTAAGGAGCATTCTTCCCACTGACAACCAATGTAAGGAGCATTCTTCCCACTGACAACCAATGTAAGGAGCATTCTTCCCACTGACAACCAATGTAAGGAACATTCTTCCCACTGACAACCAATGTAAGGAGCATTCTTCCCACTGACAACCAATGTAAGGAGCATTCTTCCCACTGATCACCAATGTAAGGGACATTCTTCTCACTGATCACCAATGTAAGGGACATTCTTCTCACTGATCACCAATGTAAGGAACATTCTTCCCACTGACCACCAATGTAAGGAACATTCTTCCCACTGATCACCAATGTAAGGAACATTCTTCCCACTGACAACCAATGTAAGGAGCATTCTTCCCACTGACAACCAATGTAAGGGGCATTCTTCCCACTGATCACCAATGTAAGGGACATTCTTCTCACTGATCACCAATGTAAGGAACATTCTTCCCACTGACCACCAATGTAAGGAACATTCTTCCCACTGATCACCAATGTAAGGAACATTCTTCCCACTGACCATCAATGTAAGGAACATTCTTCTCACTGATCACCAATGTAAGGAGCATTCTTCCCACTGATCACCAATGTAAGGAACATTCTTCCCACTGACCACCAATGTAAGGAGCATTCTTTTCCCTGATCACCAATGTAAGGAGCATTCTTCCCACTGACAACCAATGTAAGGAGCATTCTTCCCACTGACAACCAATGTAAGGAGCATTCTTCCCACTGACAACCAATGTAAGGAACATTCTTCCCACTGACAACCAATGTAAGGAGCATTCTTCCCACTGACAACCAATGTAAGGAGCATTCTTCCCACTGATCACCAATGTAAGGGACATTCTTCTCACTGATCACCAATGTAAGGGACATTCTTCTCACTGATCACCAATGTAAGGAACATTCTTCCCACTGACCACCAATGTAAGGAACATTCTTCCCACTGATCACCAATGTAAGGAACATTCTTCCCACTGACAACCAATGTAAGGAGCATTCTTCCCACTGACAACCAATGTAAGGGGCATTCTTCCCACTGATCACCAATGTAAGGGACATTCTTCTCACTGATCACCAATGTAAGGAACATTCTTCCCACTGACCACCAATGTAAGGAACATTCTTCCCACTGATCACCAATGTAAGGAACATTCTTCCCACTGACCATCAATGTAAGGAACATTCTTCCCACTGACCACCAATGTAAGGAACATTCTTCCCACTGACCAGCAATGTAAGGAACATTCTTCCCACTGACCACCAATGTAAGGAGCATTCTTTTCCCTGATCACCAATGTAAGGAACATTCTTCCCACTGACCACCAATGTAAGGAACATTCTTCCCACTGACAACCAATGTAAGGAACATTCTTCCCACTGATCACCAATGTAAGGAACATTCTTCCCACTGACAACCAATGTAAGGGGCATTCTTCCCACTGATCACCAATGTAAGGGACATTCTTCTCACTGATCACCAATGTAAGGAACATTCTTCTCACTGATCACCAATGTAAGGAACATTCTTCTCACTGATCACCAATGTAAGGAACATTCTTCCCACTGACCACCAATGTAAGGAACATTCTTCTCACTGATCACCAATGTAAGGAACATTCTTCCCAATTTTTCTTTATTAAAAGTCTTGCAATCAATAAGCATAAAATCACTATATATAATATACATAAATATACATATTTACATAAATGAAAATAAATATAGCAAATCTGCTCTCAAACAAATAATGACTTTACAGCAAAAACAAAACTCATCATGAACATGTCATTATTGGGGATAATCTCACTACAACTCACACCAATACACCAGACATCCAAACTGTGAGGTCAAGAAACAAACGCGCACCCATTATGCATGCAGCCCTTCTTCAAAAAGAAGCTACTAACCAACAAAAACTAAGGGAGTGAAAGAAATAGAAAAAGAAAAGGAGCACCTCACCCAGAGATGGGCAGTTCACCAAAGGCAGGTCTGATATTCCTCCACGCCCTTTTCCAGACCGCCCGAGGCTCCCTGCCCCTCTCAAGACCCCGAATTTTCCCAACCTCACCCAGAGTATCGTGCACCACCACCTCAACAGAGAGGACTTTTTTCCACAGGGTAATCTGGCACCGTGCATTCCATGTGAAGTAACGGACAACTATACTAACTAAAAACAGTGTATCCAAATCAAAATCCCAGCAAGTCGGGAATGCCCCGTACACCCACTCTGCATAACTCATGCGATAGAAAAAGGGGATGCCTAGAGCCCTCCCCACCCTTTTATACACCTCTATGTTAAAGGGACATTGCAGCAAAAAGTGGTCCATAGACTCCACTTTACCAACACACTCCGCTCTAGGACAATCCCGATCATCCACAGGGCGATGCTTCAAGTTCCCTCTGACATAGAGCCTTCCATGGAAAGCGAGCCAGGCTTGATCCCTAAACTTTAAGGGAATTCTTTCTAAATTGATTAAACACAACCCCTCCCTCATTACAGAGCCTGGGCAATCCCTTAAGGCCAGTGACACACTGAAAGCAGAGCTCAAAATCCTCTTCTCCAGAAGCTTCCTGGGGAGGGACTTGATATCCTCCACTGTCACCTGCCACTGCCGAAGTATTTTCAGACACGGGGTAACATAAGCCGGGAGCTTGCCATGTCGGACTCTCAGACTTTTCACTGGCCCGCCATCTTCCCAGCATCGCAGAAAAGGCCTAAAACAAGATTGAAAAATGCCCACCCATCCCGGCGGGTTCTCTGCTAGCATGTTACCAAGATTGTACTTTAAAAAGAGCAGAGAAAAAAAAACTATTGGGTTGACCATTCCTAGGCCACCCTCCCGCCTAGACAGGTAAGTTACATTGCGTTTGATCAGGTTCAGCCTACTTCCCCATAACAGTTGGAAAAAACAGCTGTACACCCTTGCATAGAGAGATGCTGGCAAGATACAGACGAAGCTGACATATAAAAAGATTGGGACCAGGTACGTTTTGATCAAGTCAACCCTCTCCCTCAAGGAAAGCTTCCATTTCTTCCAGCTTGCTACTTTGGCATTGGCACACACCAACCTGCTTTCCCAATTTCGATGACCATAGTCACCAGGACCAAATTTGATGCCCAACACTTTAATTTCCTGCTGGGGCTCTGGGAAGGCATCCGGAAGTTCGAAGCTTTCACCCTCCTCACCCATCCAGAAAACTTCACTCTTTTCATGGTTGACTTTAGAACCAGAAGCCTCCGTGTACTGCTCTATCATAGAGACCACCTCTTGCGCCTCCTCTGTCCCAGAGACAATAACAGACACATCATCGGCATAGGCCACGACCTTCAGAGGCGGCACACCAGAAATGCCCAAAGGCACCCCGCACAAAGATCCACTCTCTAGACTTCTTATGAAGGGGTCGATTGCGAATACATATAACAGGGGGCTCAGAGGACATCCCTGGCGCACACCAGAGCCAACCTCAAAAGGCCGTCCAAGCCAACCATTAACCAGTGGGAAGCTCTCAGCCCCTCTATATAATGTCTTCAGCCAATCTATAAACCTCCCCTGCAGGCTGTATCTACCAAGTAGCAAATACAGGTACTCGTGATTGACTATCAAAAGCCTTCGCCTGATCCAATGCCAGCAAGTACTTTCTCCATCCAGCAGCCCTGCATCGTTCCAAAGCCTCCCGGACAGCTAAAACCGCTGAAAAGGTACTTCTACCTTGGACTGAGCAGTGCTGATGACTGGACAACAAATCGCCTGCTACTGACGACAAGCGCCAAAAAAGAATCTTCGCCAGGATCTTTCTATCAACATTGAGAAGACTGATGGGGCGCCAGTTCTCAATCATTGAGGGGTCTTTACCTTTTGACAGAAGAATCACAGCGGATTGCCTCATGGAGGGAGGGAGCGAACCCTCTTCTAGACAGCTGTTATAAACCTCTGCTAAAAAGGGAGCCAGAATGGACTTAAAACACTTGTAGAATTCAGCTGTCAACCCATCTGGCCCAGGCGATTTTTTGGTAGCCAGCTTCTCTATAGCATTAACTACCTCATCCACTGAAATTGGTTCTGTCAAATCCATCAAAGGCAACGTACCATTTCCCAATCCTGGAGTAGAATCCAGAAAGCTTTCCATCCTGTCCCGACAAAGGTCCTTTCTTCCCAGAAGGTCTGCGTAATATGACCTGAAGATCTCCAGGATCCCTGATCTGGACTTCACCAGGGAACCCGTACTATCCCTCAGGCCTATGACCGTCTTAACTGCTATGCCTTGCTTACAGTTCTGGTAAGGATCAGGCGAGTGATATTTTCCATAATCCCTCTCCAGAACCAAGGAGGCATGCCGGTCATATTGACACTTCCTAAGAAGAAACTTCACCTCAGAGATCTCCCCTGGATCTCCTCTATACGAGACAAGACGATCAAGCTTCCTCCGCAAACGCTGGTAGAAAATGTACATACCAAGCTGCTTCTTCTTACTTATGGCCTTGAAAAGTCCAATTGCCCTTTGTTTCACAAGCTCCCACCACTCTGACTTACTGCTGCAAAAGTCCAGAATAGAAACCTGTGCCTGAAAAAAATCCTCAAAGGATTGTCTTACCTCTACATCTTCCAGGAAAGCCGAATTCAGTTTCCAGGTACCCCTTCCCCTGGGTGGAGTGTCCGGGGCATTCAGAGTCACAGACAGCATACAGTGGTCAGAGAACTCCACCGCCCTCAACTCAGGAGCCGAGAAAGCAGAGTTCTCCTTTAAAAAAACCTATCTATCCTACTCTGACTATTCCCTCTCTGAAATGTGAATCCCGTGCTGCCAGGGCAGTGCTTAATATGCACATCTACCAGGCCTGCTTGTCTCACCATATCTCTAAGAAAAACGCTATCATAACCCAGCCTGTCTATGGAGCCTCTCCTGTCTTCAGGCCTAATTATGGTGTTAAAATCACCTCCAAAGACAACCTGCTGGGACGTAAAAAGGAAGGGCTTGATCTCTGTGAGGAGGCATTTCCTGCCCCATTTTGACTGCGGTCCATAGATATTGATTAGGCGCAGGTCCTGCCCCCTAACAGAGACGTCCAAGACCATGCATCTCCCCATTTCTACCTCAATTACCCGCCGGCACGTTACCATATCGGTTTTAAAAAGGACCGCAACTCCGCTGCAGGGCTCAGCCGCAAGAGACCAAAAGGAGGGACCGCATCTCCACTCCCTTTTTGCTAGATGGACATCGGCCAAAGTATTGAGCCAGGTCTCTTGCAAAAATAAAATCTCGGCATCAAACTCGCTGAGCAAAAATAAGGCAATATCACGAGCTCTTGCAGATTTAATGCTGGCGACATTAATGGTCGCCACCTTTATCGGAGTGGGAACTGCCATCAGGATGATTGGGGTAGTCGTTTCTTAACCTTTGCCACACTCTCATCACCAGAAACAGCTCTCTTAAGACTACGTGACCCCCCCTCATCCATGGATGATAAAGAGAAAGATATATCAGACATCTCATCACCTGACAAAACTGAAAAGGTATTACCAAGAGGAACCCCTCCTGGGTCCGACCCTGAGGAAGAAATGACCACTTTACTTGTCTTCCTCTTCTTCTTTTTCTTCCTCCTAAACTTCTCCCACCCCTCATCATCCGAATCCCCCTCAACAGAGGGTGAGACATGGGATATGGACACCTTTCCCTCAACCCCTCCCCCATCCAGCACCTCCACACTCCCCTGACCACGTTTGTGCCACTGAGGGACAGGGACTGGAGGCCGAGAGGGAAGATCTGCCAAACCTGCCCCCCCAGCAGCTTCTGCTAGCCTGGAGGATCTACGTACAGTAGGATTAGGGACCACCACATGGGGGACAGACTCAGGGACCACATTACTAGGTGAAACAGAATCCGAAACAACAGATGTAACAGACACAGGAGGGACAGACTCGGGGACCACATCACTAGGGGAAACAGAATCTGGAACAGATATAACAGAAACAGGAGGGGCAATAACAGTTTTAGCGGCCTCATCCTCCTTATCAAGTCTCTGCAACTCAGCCTCCAATCCTGGCAAGTTATGTAATGCCTCCGGGCACTGGCTATAAGGATGACCGAGCTTTTGGCACAAATTGCACCGAATTTCAGTACAGTCCTTAGCCAAATGGTCCAGATCCTGGCATAGTGAGCATTTCTTACGGGTACAAGTAGATGCAAAATGGCCTTTGTCTCCACATTTATTACAGACTTTAGGCTGACCCTGGTAAAAAATAGTCAGTCTATCTCTCTCTGGAGCGAGGACCTCACCATATCGGCGTAGCCATACTATCAAATCAGCCTCTGGTATGGATTCGTTGCGCACCAAGATCGTCACCGACTTTATCAGAGGCTGCCTGGAAATCACCTTTGGCACCAAACCACTCCACTGCGGAAGGCCCTTGGACCTCCTATATCGCTCCCAAAATAAATCCAAACCCTCAGGCTTTACAAAGGACAAATCAAATTCATAACTCCCCACTAGACATATCAAAGCAAATATATCCAATGCTTTAAACCCCATTTCCAGAACCAACTCAGCCACCCTCCCCCTTACTGGTGGGGTCCCCTCCCCCTCCCACTTCAATTGAACCACATTCCTCCTCCTGTACCCACCAACCATCCCACCACCAAGCCCCCCCAAATTGTGACCACTAAAATTCCCTCCACCCTCCTTGGTGCGACTCCCCAGAACAGACGCATAACTGCCCACATTTCTCCCAGCAGAAGAAACATTTGTGAGTTTTGAACCGTCTGACACATTCCTAGCAGATATAGATTGTACAGATTTGGTCTGAACAATCGATGAGTCTTTCCTCTGCTGAGCAGGGAGAGCAATGTCATTTTTATTTTTCCCAGCAGTATTAACCCCTTCACCACCACCCACCACATTCATTGTTTTATCATTACTGTCATTCTTAATACTTGCTGGTATATTCACAGTTCCTGCAGTCTTCCCAACAGTGTCCTTTCCCACTGCTGTGCTGGTGGAATCTTCAGCTGGCCTGTTCTCTTCCATCAGGACAGGACTTTCAGCAGGCTGGTCTGACACATCCATGGCTTCCACTACACATGGTGCAATGTGCTGATCCCCTCCCCCATCATCATCAATCAGCTCTGCTGGAACACAGAGAGGCTCAGGTGAGGCAATCTCTTTGCTGGTGTCAGCCATACTGTGTGAAACACATGGAGAAAACTTGGTAGAGGAACTACTGGTCTCAGCAAATGCAGGAGTAGAAACATCCACGTTCAGGGTGTTTGGTGCAGGTCCATCTTCATTCCCTGGTTTATTTTTCCTCTCATCCTCAGGGATTTCTGATGGATCATCAGATATGGCAACCTTGTCTGCTCTCAGGGGTGACTCCATCTGCTGGATGAAGGTCAGGGTGCCATGCTCACTCTCAACTCCCTGGCTGGTTGTCGCTGGCGATTCCAAGGCCTTACATGGGGGGAGAGGTGCAGAGGCAGATGGACCCGGGTCATCCATAACCTGAGGCTGCTAATCCATGCGACCCACTGACGACTGGCTGGCAAATCTCTTCTCATTGTCAAACTTTTCTTTAAAAGCTCCACTTCTGGCTTTTAACTTCTCCAACAATAAAGTTTGCTGCTTTACCTTTTCCTCCAATTCCTGCAACTCAGGCTTCATGGCTGTGCGATTTCTACTCCATGCCTGGAAGTATTTGGCTCTGAAGTTCTTATGTTCAGTTTTCAAAACTTGAAGTTTCTCTTCAGCCCTTCCAATTTCCCTAAAACGATCAACAATCTTCTGTCTGAAGATACTCGCATCCATACCAGGGCCTGGACCCACAGTCAGATCCTCCACCTCCTCCTCACTAGGCCCCATGTCATCAGGGGGATCCTTCCCTGGGCCTCCTCCAGGATCAGGCATTGTTCCTGGGCCAAGCTAACAGGCAAGGCCCAGGCTTGAAAAAAGGCTGGTTCTCACAGAGAGTTCCTTGGGTGTGTCCTCCTCCTCCTTCCCACTGATCACCAATGTAAGGAACATTCTTCCCACTGATCACCAATGTAAGGAACATTCTTCTCACTGATCACCAATATAAGGAACATTCTTCCCACTGACCACCAATGTAAGGAACATTCTTCCCACTGACCACCAATGTAAGGAACATTCTTCCCAAAGACCACCAATGTAAGGAGCATTCTTCCCACTGATCACCAATGTAAGGAACATTCTTCCCACTGACCACCAATGTAAGGAACATTCTTCCCACTGACCACCAATGTAAGGAACATTCTTCCCACTGACCACCAATGTAAGGAACATTCTTCCCAAAGACCACCAATGTAAGGAACATTCTTCCCACTGATCACCAATGTAAGGAACATTCTTCCCACTGATCACCAATATAAGGAACATTCTTCCCACTGATCACCAATGTAAGGAACATTCTTCTCACTGATCACCAATCTAAGGAACATTCTTCCCACTGATCACCAATGTAAGGAACATTCTTCCCACTGACCACCAATGTAAGGAACATTCTTCCCACTGACCACCAATGTAAGGAACATTCTTCCCACTGACCACCAATGTAAGGAACATTCTTCCCACTGATCACCAATGTAAGGAGCATTCTTCCCACTGATCACCAATGTAAGGAACATTCTTCTCACTGATCACCAATGTAAGGAACATTCTTCCCACTGATCACCAATGTAAGGAACATTCTTCCCACTGATCACCAATCTAAGGAACATTCTTCTCACTGATCACCAATGTAAGGAACATTCTTCCCACTAATCACCAATGTAAGGAACATTCTTCCCACTGACCACCAATGTAAGGAACATTCTTCCCAAAGACCACCAATGTAAGGAGCATTCTTCCCACTGATCACCAATGTAAGGAACATTCTTCCCACTGATCACCAATGTAAGGAACATTCTTCCCACTGATCACCAATGTAAGGAACATTCTTCCCACTGATCACCAATGTAAGGAGCATTCTTCTCACTGATCACCAATGTAAGGAACATTCTTACCACTGATCACCAATGTAAGGAACATTCTTCCCACTGATCACCAATGTAAGGAACATTCTTCTCACTGATCACCAATGTAAGGAACATTCTTCCCACTGATCACCAATGTAAGGAACATTCTTCCCACTGATCACCAATGTAAGGAACATTCTTCTCACTGATCACCAATGTAAGGAACATTCTTCTCACTGATCACCAATGTAAGGAACATTCTTCCCACTGATCACCAATGTAAGGAGCATTCTTCTCACTGATCACCAATGTAAGGAACATTCTTACCACTGATCACCAATGTAAGGAACATTCTTCCCACTGATCACCAATGTAAGGAACATTCTTCTCACTGATCACCAATGTAAGGAACATTCTTCCCACTGATCCCCAATGTAAGGAACATTCTTCCCACTGATCACCAATGTAAGGAACATTCTTCTCACTGATCACCAATGTAAGGAACATTCTTCTCACTGATCACCAATGTAAGGAACATTCTTCCCACTGATCACCAATGTGAGGGGCATTCTTACCAATGACCACCAATGTAAGGTATATTATTTCCTCTGACCACCAATATAAAGGACATTCCTCCCTCTGACCACCAATGTAAGGAACATTCTACCCACTGACCACCGATGTAATGGGCATTTTCCAATGAATCTACAATTCTTTGATTTATTAAAGGGTTCCCCAACACCTGAAAATTATTTTAGGGGCTCCTCTGGGGGTAAAAAGGTTCAGAAAGATTTGGCATAGACATCCAGTATGAACCTCCACTTCGGCTGTCCAGGACATCCCCTCCTCCCCGGCTGCTGCGAGACCACACCCACCTTTTTATTCTGCAAGCAAGCACTGCAAACTGCCGAGGAACCTGATTGGTTCACAGCTCTGATCCGCAGCTTTAAAGAAAGCTGACATAAAGACAGATTTGAGCATTACCTGCGCTTAATAACAATTTTTTTTATTTCAATCAACCTACAGTACTGTTCTTTCATGAATGTCTAACCGTATTAAATATCATCTTTATATCTGACTGCTGTTCAGCTGTCTATGCTTTGCAAACATAACAAAAGAATAAAAAAAAAGAAGTAACAATATAAATCTTGCAAGGAATTAAAATGACAAGTATGAAGTCATTTGAAAATAAGATAAAAAAAAAAAAAAAAAATGTTATATCGATAGCGAGAACCTAAAATAGATTTGTTAATATCATAACTCATTTTAATTTTAATCCCAGCCAAAGAGTGGTCGGCGCCGGCCAATATTCGGGTGATTGGATAAGCATCAATGAATGACAGACGGCTTATCGGAGCCGGCAATATCTCGCAGACTGCCCTGTCACTTATCCGAAATCGTTCGTGTCTTATCTGACTTGTCGGTGCCGTACATCCAAGCACCTCTTATGATTGTGGCGCGCTGACTGACAGCAATGTAATTTACAATTACTCTACATACATCAGGTCAGCGAGCATCTCGAAATACACTTACCTGAGCGGGAAATATCCTCATTAAACGGGACTTTCTCCGCTTGTCAATAACTCTTGTTGGGTTTGGGAAATATTGATGTTTCCATATTCGCCGCAGTCGCTGTAATAACGGTCTAGGAAAAAAGAGAAGAATTAACAGCTATTGATTAAGTCGACCCAATCTCTAAAAACTCATGTACGCTTTCACATAGTAAAGTCATTTTTTATTTTTTTTATTAAATCCGAGACTTCAGTTAACCACTTCCGGACCGCCGCACGCCGATGACGTCCTTTGAAGGGGAATATCGTTGTTATGGCAGTAGCTAGCTGCCATAACCCCTGTATCCTCTTCTTCGGCCGGAAGTCCGCTTTCAGATAAAAGTGGTCTCTGTGGCGGATTCGCCGCAAGATCACTTTTATCGGCGGTGGGAGAGGGGGCCCTCCGCTGCTTACCGGAGCCGTCGGCAGAGGCGATCGGATCCGTTCCCTATCCTGACATGGATACAAGTGAGAGGAAGATGGCCCCCACCCGTCTCCATACCATTGCAAGGCGGAAGCGACGTCAAAGCATCACTTCCGCCCATACCTCTTAAAGGGCCATTTAAAAAAAAAAAAAAAATTTAAATTACTTTTTTTGCGATTCTGCACTGCGTCGCTTTAGCTGACAATTGCGCAGTTGTGCGACACTTTACCCAAACAAAATTGACGTCCTTTTTTTCCCACAAATAGAGCTTTCTTTTGGTGGTATATGATCACCTCTGCGGTTTTTATTTTTTGCGCTATAAACAAAAAAGGAGCGACAGTTTCGAAAAAAAGCAATATTTTTTACTATTTGCTATAATAAATATCCCCAAAAAATATATAAAAAAACAAATTTCTTTCTCAGTTTAGGCCAATATGTATTCTTTAACATATTTTTGGTAAAAAAAAAAATCGCAATAAGCGCATATTGATTGGTTTCCACCAAAGTTCTAGCGTCTACAAAATAGGGGATAGATTTATGGCATTTTTATTTATTTTTTTTATTTATTTTTTTTTTATTAGTAATGGCGATCTGGGATTTTTTTTTTTTTTTAATGACAACTTTTTTTTTTTTTTTTATTGCATTTTAGTGTAAATAAGAGATGTGAGGTCTTTTTGACCTGTCATGCTTTCTTTCTATTACAAGGGATGTTTACATTCCTTGTAATAGAAATAAAAGTGACACTTTTTTTTTTTTTTTTTAAAGAACAGTGTAAAAATAAAAAATAAAAGGTAAAATAAATAAGAAAAAAAAAAGTTTTTTAAATGCGCCCTGTCCCGCCGAGCTCGTGTGCAGCGGCGAACGCATACGTGAGTAGCGCCCGCATATGAAAACGGTGTCCAAACCACACATGTGAGGTATCACTGCGATCGGTAGAGCGAGAGCAATAATTCTAGCCCTAGACCTCCTCTGTAACTCAAAACATGCAACCTGTAGAATTTTTTAAACGTCGCCTATGGAGATTTTTTAGGGTAAAAATTTGTCGCCATTCCACGAGCGGGCGCAATTTTGAAGCGTGACATGTTGGGTATCAATTTACCCGGCGTAACATTATCTTTTACAATATAAAAAAAAAAAATTGGGCTAAATTTATTTTTATTTTTTAATTCAAAAAAGTGTATTTTTTTCCAAAAAAAGTGAGCTTGTAAGACCTCTGCGCAAATATGGTGTGACAGAAAGTATCGCAACGACTGCTATTTTATTCTCTAGGGTGTTAGGGAAAAAATGTATACTGTTTGGAGGTTCTAAGTAATTTTCTAGCAAAAAAAAAAAAACTGTTTTAACTTGTAAACAACAAATCTCAAAAAGAGGCCCGGTCCTTAAGTGGTTAAAGTGTTACTAAACCCACAACAGTAAAATCAGTCTGTATATGCAGAAAAGCATGCTTGTTATACTCACTGTGGAACCTAAGGGGTTAATCCTCTGCATTGTGTAAAAAGGCTGTTTGATCCTGTCTTCTCTGATTCTCCCCTTCCTCCACTGTCTCCAATCCATCTTCTGATAGAACAGAGTCTAGGTGACAAGTTGCACATGCTCAGTTTGGTGTGTATTGCTAGAGAGTTTTTTTCTTTTCTTGGGAGGGTGCATGTGATCAGCACAGGGCCAATCAGCACAGTCCAGACAGTCAGGGGTCCTGCAGCCTCACAGGACAGCCAGAGTAGAATGAAAACTCCTCCTACAAGCTTTAACCACTTCTGGACCTCTGGAGATATGCTGCGGCAGGGCGTCCCTCCTGCGCAAAATCACAAACCTGTACATGATTTCGTGCATGGGGTCTGATCGTTCTCAGGAGAGGCAGAATGGCGGTCTGCCTATGTAAACAACCCAGACTGCTGTTCTGTGAGAGGGGAAAATGGAGATCTTGTGTTTCTGCTAAGCACGGATCTCTGTTTTCCCATAGTCAAAGCACCCACTCACAGTTAGAAAGCACTCCCTAGGGACACATTTATCCCTTTGATTGCTCCCTTCCCTGCCAGTGTAATTTGTACAGTGATAGTGCATTTGCTTTCAACACTGATCACTTTATTGATGTCACTGGTCCCCAAAAAGTGTCACATAGTGTCAGATTTGTCCGTCACAATGTCGCGGGCCCACTAAAAATCGCCGATCGTGGCCATTGCTATCAATAAAACGAAAAATTCAATAAAAATATCCCATAGTTTGTAGACGCTATGATTTTGCACAAACCAATCAATATACGCTTATTGGGATTTTGTTTACCAAAAATATGTAGCAGAATACATATTGGCTTAAATGAATGAAGAAATTCGATTTTTTTACAATTTTTTTTACAAGATATGTTTTATAGCAGAAAGTAAAAAATATTGTTTTGTTTTTTTTCAAATCTGTCCGATCTGTCTGCTGCAATCCCACTAAAAATCAAAAATGCAAACCAATCAATATACGCTTATTGGGATTTGTTTTACCGAAAATATATGTAGCAGAATACATATTGGTCTAAATTGATGAAGAAATGTAATTTTTTTTTCCATTTCTTTTATTGGGTGTGTTTTATAGCAGAAAGTAAAAAATATTGTTGTTTTTTTTTTTTTAAATTGTCAGTCTGTTTTTTGCTTTTAGCGCAAAAAAATAAAAACCGTAGAGGTGATCAAATATTACCAATAGAAAGCTCTATTTGTGGGAAAAAAAGATTATAAATTTTATTTGGATACAGCACCGCAGGACCGCGCAATTGTCAGTTAAAGAAACACAGTGCCGTATTGCAAAAAATGGCCTGGTCATGAAGGGGGTAAAACCTTTCGGGTGCAGGCTCAGCACGACCAATATTGAAGAAATGGATTCTGGACAGCCGCACTCCGATAAAAGCCTTTATTGTAATGAATAGTCAACGTTCATGTGACAACAGAAGCAGGACAAACATCTGACGCATTTCACAACATCATTGTTGCTTAGTCATAGCTAAATGACCACATATTGTTTGACAAATATATACCAGTTTTACTGCGGCAGAACGGCACGGCTGGTCGAAACGACGGTATGTTACGTCGCTTCGCCCTGTGGCCACTAGGGGCGCGCGCACGTGCCCACTGCTCGCCCCCGGAGCCGATGCGAGTGGCTGGTGGGCGCGATGACCGCCGGGCTCCCGTGATCGCGCGTGACACAGCAAGAACCGGGATCTGTGTGTGTAAACACACAGATCCCAGTTCTCTGAGGGGAGAAGAGACAGATCGTCTGTTCATACGAGGTATGAACAGCAATCTGTCAACTCCCCTAGACAGTCCCCTCCACCCTTCAGTTAGAACACACATTAGGGAACACAGTTAACACTGATCGCTGTATAAATGCCAGTGGTCCCAAAATTGTGTCAAAAGTGTCCGATGTGTCCGCCATAATGTCTCAGTCCCGATAAAAAATTGCAGATCGCCGTCATTACTAGTAAAAAATAAAATAATAATAAAAATGCTATAATGCTGCATACACACGGTCGGAATGTCCGTCAAAAAAGTGTGATGGGACCTTTTGTTTGCATATTCCGACCGTGTGTGTGCTCCATCCAACTTTTTCTGTCTGAATTTCCGCCAGCAAAAGATTGAGAGCTGGTTCTCTATTTTTCCGATGGAAAAATTTCTTGACGGAAATTCCGTTCGTCTGTATACAATTCCGACGCGCAAAAAAACATGCATGCTCGGAAACAATTCGACGCATGCTCGGAAGCATTGTACTTCATTTTCTCGGCTCATCGTAGTGTTGTACGTCACCGCGTTCTTGTCGGTCGAAAGTTCAGAGAACGTTTGTGTGACCGTGTGTATGCAAGCTAAGCTTGAGCGGAATTCTGTCGGAAAAACCATCCAAGATTTTTCCGACGGAAATTCTGCTTGTATGTACAGGGCATAAATCTATCCCCTATTTTGTAACCGCTATAACTTTTGCGCAAACCAATCAATATACGCTTATTGTGATTTTTATTACCAAAAATATGTAGAAGAATACGTATTGACCTAAACCGAGAAAAAAATAGCTTTTTTTAAAAAAAAATTGGGGATATTTATTATAGCAAAAAGAACAAAATATTGTGTTTTTTTCAAAATTGTCGCTCTTTTTTTGTTTATAGCGCAAAAAATAAAAACCGCAGAGGGTGATCAAACACCACCAAAAGAAAGCTCTATTTGTGGGGAAAAAAAAGGACGTCAATTTTGTTTGGGTACCGCGTCGCACGACCGCGCAATTGTCAGTCAAAGCGACGCAGTGCCGTATCGCAAAAAATGGCCTGGTCATTCAGCAGCCAAATCTTCCGAGGCTGAAGCGGTTAATTAGTGATGACTACATCAAAGAACAACGCTATTTAACCACATGAACATGCAAAAATAATATTTAGTAGAACCCCTACAGATATCTTAATCTTGGGAGACCCGAAGACTAATTGGGATAGATCATAACCAGAAAACACAAACGGATGAAATATGGTGGAAAGCGTCAGAAAAACAGCAGGAAGACTATCAGAACCACCATAAAACATCAGTTAAAACATAAAAAATGTATATGTAAAAAAATCCAACCTCAATTGAGAGGTAATCGTAATAATATGAGACATCCCACTCAAAATGTAATCCTGCTGGTTTCCTGGTATTGAGGGAAAAAATATAGTAAACTTCCCTCTTGCAAAGCGCTCTAAATCTATCGCCTCCCCTAGGGGGTGTCACTAGAGCTTCAATCCCCTGAATAAATAAACTGGAGACATCCTTGTTATGGACTATGTTGCAATGTTTGGCTTCACTCGTGGAGTGTTTTTTTTTCTCAATGTCTCTTAAATGATCATAGAGACGATCCTTCAGTCTGCGCGTCGTGCGACCCACATACTGGATGTCACATAAACCGCACGTAACTACATATACCAGAAACCTGGTGTTGCAGTTAATAAATGAAGAAACAACAAAACTTCTACCAGTAGTAGTGGAACAGACTGAAGGACCTCTCTTGATATGACAACGATAAGCACATCCTCGTATTCCACATTTGAAATGACCTTTAAACATCAACCAGTGAGATCCAGAACTCTCACTGGTGAACAGACAGGGCGATAAAACAGGGACTGGGCTCCAACGGTCTGGTATGGATTTTTGGGGGGACACCACGCCATTTTTAAAAAGAATTTTGGCGTGGGGTCCCCCTTAAAATCCATACCAGACCTGAAGGGTCTGGTATGGATTTTGAGGGGGGGTCTGATATGAATTTTGACGGGGGCCCCCACGCCATTTTTTTTTTAAATTTTGGCACGGGGTTCCCCTTAATATATATACCAGACCTGAAGGGCCTGGTATGGAATTTAGGGGGGACCACCCACGCATTTTTTTTTAAATTTTGGTTCAGGGTTCCCTTGTGGGGAATTCCCATGCCGTTTTTATCAATGAACTTTTATGTGTATTGCCGGGACCGACAATTCATTATAGCTGCGAGTAGTTTTAAATGACTTTTTTTTTTTTTCCTTTACAAATTACGTTTTGCTGTCAGACTGTTCTAAACACGGGAAACATGCGCCACTTTACAGGCATACTATAGACACCCCCCCCCGGGTATGAAATTTAAAGGGATATTACACTTTTATTGTTTCACTTTAAGCATTATTAAAAACACTGCTCCCGAAAAAACGTCAGTTTTTAAAACTTTTTTTTGCATTGATCCATGTCCCCTGGGGCAGGACCCAGGTCCCCAAACACTTTTTATGACAATAACTTGCATATAAGCCTTTAAAATTATCACTTTTCATTCATGATTTTCATGTTCGTGTCCCATAGACTTTAACGGTGTTTGCATGTTCGTACAATTTTTTTGCCTGTTCGCATGTTCTGGTGCGAACCAAATGGAGGGGTGTTCGGCCCATCCCTAATGCTGAATATGTGTAGGCAGGTGCAGTCTACTTTTCTCCACTGCAGGTGGCACAATTCCACAGTGGAATTCCACAGTGTTGTTGGAGAGGAAGTCAAGATGAACAAGGCTCCTCTATGGTTTTCTGGGTGACTGGGGAAGCTATCTGATCGGATGCTGCCACCCTGTGTGACTCCAGCAGCCATCTTGGGTCAGGCAGAACCTATTTAAGGACTATTTAAGGAACTGGAAAGAGTGCAGGGAAGGGCAACCAAACTGATAAGAGGCATGAAGGAGCTTAGCTATGAGGAAAGATTAAAGGAACTGAATGTATTACTTTTTTTAAGATGAGGAGATTAAGGGGGGATATGATCAACATGTATAAATACATAAGTGGTCCATATAGTGAACTTGGTGTTGAGTTATTCACTTTAAGGTCATCACAGAGCACAAGGGGGCACTCTTTACGTCTGGAGGAAAAGAGATTTAATCTCCAAATATGGAAAGGTTTCTTCACAGTAAGAGCTGTAAAAATGTAGAATAGACTCCCTCAAGAGCTGGTTCTGGCAAGCTCAGTAGATTTCTTTACCACTTGACACCCGCACTATAGCTGAAAGACGGCTACAGTGGGGACCTCAAATGCCAGGAGGTCATCCATGTACATCCTCCCGTTCTCACGCCGCCCACTCTGCAGGGCACTCTGTGATTGCCAAGTCCTTCGGACTCGGCTGGTCACAGAGCAGGGTAAAGGGCCAATCACAGCGGACCCTTTACCATGTGATTAGCTGTCAGCCAATGACAGCTGATAATGGAAGTAAACAAACAGAAGCCGGTTACTGGCTTTTTTCTTCACGCTGTCAGCGTGTTTCAAAGGCTGCAGGTTCGATTATTTCCCCTGCATTGTAGACTTTTCTAGGACATAGTGGGCTGGAAAGTCAAATAAGCAGTCGGAATATTTATGGGACCTTAGCATACCTCCCAACTTTTTGAGATGGTAACGAGGGACACCTATTAGCAAAAGTATGTAGGCATCGGACACACCCCCTGCCACGCCCCCTTAAAGTGGTTGTAAACCCTTACACACCACTTTTACCTACAGGTAAGCCTATAATAATGCTTACCTTTAGGTACTGGAAATATCTCCTAAACTTGCACGGTTTAGGAGATATTTACTATATACGCTTGTGCCAACGTCATCGGCACATGCGCACTAAAGAAAGGGCACAATCGTGCCGTTTCTATAGGGCCCATGCCGTGACCATTGGCTCCGCACGGGAGTGATGTCATGCGACTCTAGACAGTTACAGAGTCAGAGTCCATGGCCCCGGAAAGAAGAGGGGTGAAGATGGCGCAGCCTCAAGCGGGGACATTGCGGGCTTCGTTTGCAGGTAAGTGCAGCATACTGGGCTTGTATGCGATGCATACTAGCCCAGTATGCTTTTACTTAGCAGGGAAATAAAGAGTAAGTAAAACCCATCAGGGTTTACTTCCTCTTTAAAGGAGAATTATACAAAAAAAACATTAGTTAAACCCAAGTGCTTTTTTTACCACTACTATTCCTTTATACTTGAAATTTACAAATGCAGCAATTTAGAAATTGGATGAAAGGTTTAGCACTGGGAAACACTTTTTTAAATATAAAAAGTGTATTTTACATATAATCATATAGATCAGACCAAAACGAGGGACAAATGAGGAGGAAAGAGGCACAGAGGGACTTTGTTCCAACTCAGGGACAGTCCCTGGAAATCAGGGACGGTTGGAGTTATGCTTTGGCCAATCCCTGGGGAGTATTGCCCAGTAGGTGGCTGAATCGCACATAAATAGACTGAGGCCTGGAGCAGCTGGAGCAGTCTTATCCTGCAAGAGGAGTCCCCAGCCTGAGGGGCTCTGCTTTGGGCCGACTGCTGGAGTGTGTTGCATGCTCATTGAGAGCCCAGCTGTAGCAGAGCTGGTGTCAGGAATATGCTGGCCATAGCACAGCTGAAGTTCTGAGGAGCATGCAAATGCACAGGCATGGCCCTTCGGGTGACTGTCTTGCTGTGCACAGGCGCACACGCATTCACCATTAACACTGGTGCCGAGTGGTCTGTATAAGTGCAGCAGCTGCACTAGTTCATTGCTGTCTGATCTGCAGCTGTACCCGTGTTCCTGTATCTGAGTCTGCATACTTCTGTGTTTGACCCGGCTTGCTCCTGACTTCACTTGAATGCTACTTGTTGCCCCAACCTTGGCTTGTCTCTGGACTTTGCTCTGCCTTCTGCTCATCTGCCTGATCTTGTCTTGCTGACCTCTGCCTGTATCCTGATGATTCTCTACCTGCCATCTATGCCTGCATCTGACCGTCTGTTGCTGACCTGGCTTGTCTGATCTTGTATCCAGTTGTCATCTGTCCTGCTGGTACCTGCCTAACTCCCTAGCTCTTCTAGTGTGCCCCGACAGTCTTCCTGCTCCTACAATCAGCCACTGTCTACTGCTACCTGCTGTCTACTAGCTCAGGGTTTGCTGTTCCTGCTGCCATCTACAGTTCCAGCTATCCGGCCAACTCTGGTGATGCACCTGCTACGCATCACTACTACCAGCGGAAGACTACACAGGCACTCATACCCAGGGCCGGACTGGGAATGAAAACCAGCCCTGGAAAAAATGTCATACCCGCCCCATAGCATTATTATACCAGCCCAACAGCATAACGTCATTATTTTCTTGTTCATAAAATGGAAAACCATGCATTTTAAAGCACATTTAAAGAGTGCATTATATATAGATAAGACACATATAAAAGCACATAGGGCTCTGTGATTGGCCCTCCTGATCACATGACGGCTGTGTGGAATCACAGCCATCATGTGATGTAAATAGAGAGCCGTTTTCTAGGCAATTGGCTCTCCTCTCCTCACCTCACACGAAAGTTGTCGGAGAGGAGAGCGGATCTCTGCAGCCGGCCAGTGATCAGTGAGAATGAGCTGTTTTTTTACAGCTTTTTACACATTGATCACCAGCCTACTGTCCCCACACATGTCCCAAAACAATGTAAACACACAAAGTCCCCAAAACACTGTCCCCACACACATGTCCCCCACACAGTAAAAACACCTGTCCCCCACATATGTAACAGTAAAATCATATGTCCCAATGATCATCTGCACACATATGTCCGTGATCACACAAACCAATTATTATACACTTAACATGATTTTTTTACCAAAGACATGTAGCAGAATACATGTTGGCTTACATTTATGACAAAATTAGATTTTATTGGATTTCTTTTAAAATAGAAAGAAGAAAATATTGTTTTTTTTTCCAAATTTCTGCTCTTTTTTTCCGCTTATATCGCAAAAAATAAAAAACTGAGTCGTGAATAAATACCACCAAAAGAAAGCTCTATTTGTGTGAACAGCGTTGCATGACCGCGCAATTGTCATTGAAAGTGTGACAGCGCTGAAAGCTGAAAATTGGCCTGGGAAGGAAGGGGGTGAAAGTGCCCGGTAATGCACACAAAAAATAAAACAAATTGCCTGCACACCACTCTGTCCCTTAATGCCCACCTCCTTTTTATAGGGCACACAGTGTATAGGAATGTATAATGTAAAACATGGTGGTATTTCCCCACCCAGGGGAAATACAACTGGGCAGTGGCGGTGCGTCCATTGCACCTGTCAATCTTCAATAGACAGATTCATGCATTGCATGAATCTATCTATTGTCGCTGCTGCCGCCCCCTATTCAGGTGTCCGGCACCCTTGTTGGGCATCGGGCATGTGAATTACAGCGGCGGGGGTGTTTTTAGAAGTGCCTAATTAGAGCCGTCAGCTCTAATAGGCTTCCAAATTGGTAAACAGCGGGCACACTGCTGTGCGTTCGCTGCTTACACAGTGCTGTGTTAGGAAATCAAATAAATCGCTTCCCTAACACTGACCCGCCTCTCAGCCAATCAGGTGCACTGGCTCTGGTTACCTGTCACCTGATTGGCTGAAGCGACAGGCGCTGTGATTGGATGCCTATCGGAGGGAGCGTGGAGCAACGCGCTGACCTGAGACAGGTAAGTGCCGGGCGGGGGGGGACACTGGCAGAATTTGATGGGCAAACTGGTGGCAATTGATGGGGCAAACTGGCGGCAATTGATGGTTACAGTGGCTGCGTTTGATGGGCACAGTGGCTGCGTTTGATGGGCACAGTGGCGGCAATTTGTGGGTACAGTGGCTGCGTTTGATGGGCACAGTGGCTGCGTTTGATGGGCAGAGTGGCGGCAATTTATGGGCACAGTGGCTGCATTTGATGGGCACAGTGGCTGCGTTTGATGGGCACAGTGGCTGCGTTTGATGGGCACAGTGGCGGCAATTTATGGGTACAGTGGCTGCGTTTGATGGGCACAGTGGCTGTGTTTAATGGGCACAGTGGTGGCAATTTATGGGTACAGTGGCTGCGTTTGATGGTACAGTGGCTGCGTTTGATGGGCACAGTGGCAGCGTTTAATGGGCACAGTGGTGGCAATTTATGGGTGCAGTGGCTGCGTTTGATGGTACAGTGGCTGCGTTTAATGGGCACAGTGGCTGCAATTAATGGGTACAGTGGCTGCGTTTGATGGGGCACAGTGGCAGCAATTTATGGGTACAGTGGCAGCGTTTGATGGGCACAGTGACTGTGTTTAATGGGCACAGTTGTGGCAATTTATGGGTACAGTGGCTGCGTTTGATGGCACAGTGGCTGCGTTTGATGGTACAGTGGCTGCGTTTGATGGGTACAGTGGCAGCGTTTAATGGGCACAGTGGTGGCAATTTATGGGTACAGTGGCTGCGTTTGATGGTACAGTGGCTGCGTTTGATGGGCACAGTGGCTGTGTTTAATGGGCACAGTGGTGGCAATTGATGGGTACAGTGGCTGCGTTTGATGGTACAGTGGCTGCAATTGATGGGTACATTGGCTGCGTTTAATGGGCACAGTGGCTGCGTTTGATGGGCAGGGCACAGTGTTGGCAATCTATGGGTACAGTGGCTGCGTTTGATGGTACAGTGGCTGCGTTTGATGGTACAGTGGCAGCGTTTAATGGGCACAGTGGCGGCAATTTATGGGTACAGTGGCTGCGTTTGATGGTACAGTGGCTGCGTTTGATGGTACAGTGGCAGCGTTTAATGGGCACAGTGTGGCGATTTATGGGTACAGTGGCTGCGTTTGATGGTACAGTGGCTGCGTTTGATGGGCACAGTGGCTGCGTTTGATGGTACAGTGGCAGCGTTTAATGGGCACAGTGGCGGCAATTTATGGGTACAGTGGCTGCGTTTGATGGTACAGTGGCTGCGTTTGATGGTACAGTGGCAGCGTTTAATGGGCACAGTGTGGCGATTTATGGGTACAGTGGCTGCGTTTGATGGTACAGTGGCTGCGTTTGATGGGCACAGTGGCTGCAATTGATGGGCAAAGTGGCTGCGTTTGATGGTACAGTGGCTGCGTTTGATGGTACAGTGGCTGCGTTTAATGGGCACAGTGGCTGCAATTAATGGGTACAGTGGCTGCGTTTGATGGGGCTCAGTGGCAGCAATTTATGGGTACAGTGGCAGCGTTTGATGGGCACAGTGACTGTGTTTAATGGGCACAGTTGTGGCAATTTATGGGTACAGTGGCTGAGGTCTGATGGTACAGTGGCTGCGTTTGATGGTACAGTGGCTGCGTTTGATGGGTACAGTGGCAGCGTTTATTGGGCACAGTGGTGGCAATTTATGGGTACAGTGGCTGCGTTTGATGGTTTAGTGGCTGCGTTTGATGGGCACAGTGGCTGTGTTTAATGGGCACAGTGGTGGCAATTGATGGGTACAGTGGCTGCGTTTGATGGTACAGTGGCTGCAATTGATGGGTACAGTGGCTGCGTTTAATGGGCACAGTGGCTGCGTTTGATGGGCAGGGCACAGTGTTGGCAATCTATGGGTACAGTGGCTGCGTTTGATGGTACAGTGGCTGCGTTTGATGGTACAGTGGCAGCGTTTAATGGGCACAGTGGTGGCAATTTATGGGTACAGTGGCTGCGTTTGATGGTACAGTGGCTGCGTTTGATGGTACAGTGGCAGCGTTTAATGGGCACAGTGGTGGCAATTTATGGGTACAGTGGCTGCGTTTGATGGTACAGTGGCTGCGTTTGATGGGCACAGTGGCTGCAATTGATGGGCACAGTGGCTGCGTTTGATGGTACAGTGGCTGAGTTTGATGGTACAGTGGCAGCGTTTAATGGGCACAGTGGTGGCAATTTATGGGTACAGTGGCTGCGTTTGATGGTACAGTAGCTGCGTTTGATGGTACAGTGGCAGCGTTTAATGGGCACAGTGGTGGCAATTTATGGGTACAGTGGCTGCGTTTGATGGTACAGTGGCTGCGTTTGATGGGCACAGTGGCTGCAATTGATGGGTACAGTGGCTGCAATTGATGGGTACAGTGGCTGCAATTGATGGGTACAGTGGCTGCAATTGATGGGTACAGTGGCTGCGTTTGATGGTACAGTGGCAGCGTTGAATGGGCACAGTGGCTGTGTTTGATGGCACAGTGGATGCGTTTGATGGGCACAGTGGCGGCAATTTATGGGTACAGTGGCTGCGTTTGATGGGCAGGGCACAGTGTTGGCAATCTATGGGCACAGTGGCAGCGTTTGATGGTATACAGCTTTTCAAAGATAATCTGGGAGAGAGAGAGAGAGAGAGAGAGAGAGAGAGCGTTCTCCTGCTCCTCCCCCACAGGCACACAGACAGAGCGAGGCATGATGAGTGTGGTGGGCGGCGCGCCGGAGGAGACAGTGAGTGACACAGGCAGCCATGACATAGTGCAGCAGCGGCGGCCACCGCTGCTGATCTTTAGGTCAGGACACAGGCAGTGAGCGGCCCCGGAGACACACACAGACAGTGAGTGACACACAGCCATGGCATAGTGCAGCAGCGGCTGCTCTTTAGATTGCTGATGCTGACACAGGCACTGTGAGCGGCCCCAGCGGTACTTTGTGCAGCCAGCCTACCGGGATATTTCCCGGTATCCCGGTAGGCCAGTCCGGCCCTGCTCATACCTCACCACACTCCAGCAGCCACTGTCGCAACATCAGCGGTCCCCTAGAAGGGGCTGTACAAGAGGCCTCCTTCTACACGACAGGCTCAGCCACAAGGTACATGGCAGCTGGGGGAGGGCTACTTCTAGAGATCCTGTTTCTGAATTTGATCAAGGGAACTCTCACCTAAGGACCTGGTCTAGAGAGCTTTCTGAAGAGTACCCTGTCGAAGTTTGAAAGGGGCTGGCTGTTGCGTGGCATTGTGAGCATTAACCTCTCCCTCACTGAAGAGTGTCCGGTGGATACTGGAAGGAGGCATCCTGAGACATTTTGAATACTGACTTGAGCTTAGGGTCCTAGTGACTGTTTGCTGTTTCCTTCTCTTCCCGAGTGGAGGAGCCAGTGATAGTTCTGCCTGGGATACCTTCTAAAAAGGGACTCAGTTCTGTCATCTGTATTTGTTCCTGCATAGAGACCATTCAGGGAGGCTTAGCAAAGTGGAGTGCCCTCCTGCAAATATTCAGTAAATTTTGAGTATCCCATATCACCCTACACCCCATCCAAGTTCTTCAGCAATAACAATCTTTAAAAAGACATCCCCTAGATCAGTGTTTCTCAACTCCAGTCCTCAAGTACCCCAACAGGTCATGTTTTCAGGCTTACCATTATTTTGCACAGATGATTTGATCAGTTTCACTGCCTTAGTAATTACCACAGCCGTATCATCTGAGGGAGATCCTGAAAACATGACCTGTTGCGGGTAATTGAGGACTGGAGTTTAGAAACATTGCCCTAGATTACCGAGACAGAATGAATGAACTGTTGCTGTGTGCCTGGCTGCCTCTGCACTAATCTTGGGAAAGAACCAGTTAAATTACAGTGGCTTCTTGGGGGGTAGAGCTACAAATAAATGATAACAGTTAGCACAGGCAGAGAACACAGGAAGGTACCAGCTCATTGGATTTCTGTCAGAGTCAACGGGTATTTTTTGCTCTTTTCAAACAGATATAACATAATGCTTTCAATAGCACATTAAACAGACCAAAGGGGAGTAAAGTAGAAAACTTCATTGTTGGGGCTTACATATACTTTAAGTGGTTCTTCAATGACATTGGTAGCATTGCCTATTCACAAGCAAACACAAAGAGGACCTGCTCATTGCCACAGTTATCAAGAGGTTGCAAGATACAATCAAATATGGTTTAATTTTAGAATGAAGATTTAATTTAACACTCATGGCAGACTCTTCAAGCATTTTCAATGCCCAAATGACAATGTCATTGAGCAGCGATTAGCTCCCCTTAGATGATATTTCGATGGTTGCGCTCCCAGAAGAACGCCATACGTGTTAGAAGATTAATTATACACATGAATAAACTAGTTTAAGCTTCGTAGCAAGAGCTGCTCTTAAATGCATCATCATGCCAGCTAATTAAAAATAATCTCCTTTTAAAGGAACGTTTCGTATATTGTTAAATGGAATTATGGGTTCTTGTACATGGAACGAGTCAGAGGATAAGGGATTTCCAGGCTGTTAAAGTTGACTGTTCCCCCAGCTGAAATAAACTTGAAGCATTTGTTTTCTGTGCTGAAAAAAAAAAAACTTTTCCTCCTACTGGGTGCAATGGTCCAGGAATCCGATCGAGCCAATATGGCTGCTTTAGTCTAGGTCTTTGCCCTAAATTGGGTTCCAATCTCATTGCGGTTACTTTTGCTGGAAGAGAAATCGGGATTTTTTTGCTTTGCCAAAATTTCTGCAAAAATTGAGACATTTTGGCACAGTTTTGCCATTTACCAAATGCATTTCAATAACACAGGCGGAAAAATGAAGGTGGTTTTTGATGGTTTCACCAGGCTTTAAATGGCTCCTAATGCCGCGTACACACGAGCGGACTTTACGGCGGACTTTGCCCGGCGGACTTTTCGACGTACTTTCCGACGGACTTTCTGAATGAACAGACTTGCCTACACACAATCCACCAAAGTCCGTCAAATTCGTACGTGATGACGTACGACCGGACTAAAACAAGGAAGTTCATAGCCAGTAGCCAATAGCTGCCCTAGCGTGGCTTTTTGTCCGTCGAACTAGCATACAGACGGCGGACTTTTCGACCGGACTCGATTTCAACGGATAAATTTTAAACAAGTTTCAAATCTAAGTCCGTCCAACTTTTGAGAAAACAAAGTCCGCTGGAGCCCACACACATCGAATTGTCCGACGAAATCCAGTCCGCCGGGCAAAGTCCGCCGTAAAGTCCGCTCGTGTGTACGCGGCATAAGGGTTAGGGAAACTCCTGTATCTGTATCTGTTCTTGTGCCACAAAGTGCACAAATGGTGTCCTTAAGGCCAATGTTTAACCTATAGGTAACCATACCCCAAGAAATAACTCTATAGGCAGGTGGAGCCGGGTGCTGGCCTCTGTTTTGAGAAGTAAAGGAATCGCTCTGTCAGGTTAGCTGTTGGAAAGTGAGGCAGCAATCCAATGAACGCTAAGCCACTGTTCCTTTTCTTTCCTGTGTTAGCAAAGTGGTTACATGACTGCCGTTTACCACTGTCACTAGGGGAAGCCCAGCATAGGACCACCATTTGCTCTGCCATGAGAGCTGGAAGACATAATGGGAGATGACCTAGGCCCACATAGGGCAGACGTTGGGATTTATATGTAATTTTTATTTATGACCAATCTAGAGTGCGTCAGGAACGTGCTGGCCATAGCGCAGCTGACGCTCCTGAAGCGCATGCAAATGCGCAGGTGCGGGATTGCTGGTGCCTGTCTTACTGTGCTTAGGCGAACGCATGCACGTGCAAACGCACACACATATACGAATGTGCGCACACATTAGCCATTAACACTGCTGCCAAGTGGCTTATGTAATTGCAGCAGCTGCACTAGTCCATTGCCGAGGATAAAACACAGGTGCCACTCTAAGTGCCATATGACAGTAGATTTAATTTCACAAATAGAAATGGGCAGGGCTTTTTTTCTCAGACAATAGGTGCAGGAACTCCCCCTTTCTGAGTCACCCCTTTTCTCCACCCCTACCCACCTCCCAGTACCGTCCCTTTTAGACAATATAGAACCAAGTATCATTTTGAGGTGCTAAGTAATTTGTATGGAATTTGGTAATGATATCAAGAAAAGCAGTAAAATAGATCTCCTGCAGCCACCAACAATAGATCCCCCTAACAACAATGGATCAAACACAACAAAATTTTCCCGCCAGCAACAATAGACTCCCAGCAGCATCAACTGATCTCCGCACAGCCAGCATTAATAGTCTGTCTGGCTGCAATCAACAATAGACCCCCTCCCCCAACAGTAGATCTCTTTCAGCAACAACTGACCCCCCAGCAACATAAGACCCCCCCAGCAACAATAGGTCCCCCACCAGCAACAATAGACCCCCCTTGCAAAAATAGATCCCCAGCAGTGAGCATTAACACACTGCAGCACACCCCAGCACCCCTTGCCATTACATACAGTCAGTCCAAGAGGTGCCGGAACTGTGTTCCCCCGCGTTCCCGCTGGAAATGGGTACTCACAACAGTAAAGTATTAACAGGCATTTAGGCACAATTTGCCAACCATCCGTGAAGTAGGTGCATCCGTGGAGCTGCTTGCTGGGGACTCAGAGCGGGCTGCGCCGGTGCTCGCCGATGCTTCCTGGGTCTGGAACACACACAGAGGGAGCCGAGGGATGCCATCACTTCCAGGTGGAGGAGAACCAATAGGCACCGGGTAGAGGATGAACAACATCCCTTGTAATAGTATGGGCCGTGAACGGTCCTCTTTATGGAGAGATCTGGGGGCTATTAGACCCCAGATCTCTCCTCTGGCATCCAATGCAGCCAAGTAAAAATGGAGAAGAAGTTATAGGCGGAATGGTTTGGCCACTATACCTAATCTGCTATGAACAATGTTTATGAATGTATAATATGTGAGTCCATAATAAGTCCAAGCAGATCCAACAATAGGGCAAGCTTCTTGTAGAGCTGTAGCCGACTATAAATACATTAAGAACAAAAACAAAATGAGAGAAGCGCCTCTAAGTGCAACAGAACATGTAAATGCTTTAATTACACTAATAGAGGGCTACTGACAATTTAACATGTAGTGTAGGTCCAGAGCGCCAGTTGAGCTGGGTCGCGGGAGCTGCTGGTGCTGCCGGATGTCAGATGAAAGATGCCCCGGGACATTTATCTCTACACGCGGCGATGGGGGTCTCCTCTCCAGCTCCTCCTCTTGGTCAGATAACCTAGTCTCCACTCCGCGGCCCTGAAGGCCACGCAGTGAATTGAATAGGTGGCCGGCTGGCCGCAGGGAGGAGCAGCTCAACCACTGCAGCTGCCATGCGGGTGAGGCCTGCACCCACCTAGCGATTCCACTGTCCATCCCCAAGGTGACATCACTTCTGGTATCGGTCTCAGGTATCGGAGTACCGATACTCACGAAAATGCTTAGTATCGGCACCAATACCGACACTGGTATCGGTGCAACCCTAATGTTTCTAAAGCACCAACAGTTTATGCATCCCTTTACATTCACACCAATCCTTGCCCTCAAGGTTTTTACAATCTAAGGTCTTCACTTGCTCACATACTAGGACTACTTAACTTCCAATTAAATTGCACATCCTTACTGCTCTGAAGAACCCACTACGTTGGTTATGGTTAAACCGCTTCTCTTCCAATTTCAGTGAATGGCCGCATGTCTTCTTAAATTCCCTTTAACTGAATTTTTTTTTCCCTATGCTACGGTCACTAGTAAGGTATTTGTACCAGTATAGGCTTAGTGTCAACATAGACCTTCAGAAGAGACTCACACAGATAGCAGAGGGAACAGCAGACAGAAATCACACTAAGGCCCCTTTCACACTTGTGCGACTTGTCCTGTGACTTGGGACTGCAAAGTCGCATAACAAGTCGTACCTCATTATTTCCAATGAGTACCATTCATATCTATGTAAATTCAAGTCGCAGCGACTTCAAAGTAGTCCCTGCACTACTTTGGTCCATCTCTGATGCAACTTGAGGTCTATAGACCTCAAGATTACACAGGCATTGCTTCAAGTCACGTCAAAGTCGTGTGGCAAAGTTGTGCGGCAAAGTCGTGCCAATGTCGTGCGGCAAAATCGCGTCAAGGTCACCTCAATGTCGCACGACTTTCAGGTCGTACAAGTGTGAAAGGAGCCTAATGCCGCGTACACACGAGCGGACTTTACGGCGGACTTTGCCCGGCGGACTGGATTTCGTCGGACAATTCGATGTGTGTGGGCTCCAGCGGACTTTGTTTTCTCAAAAGTTGGACGGAATTAGATTTGAAACTTGTTTAAAATGTATCCGTTGAAATCGAGTCCGGTCG